>VWZP01001457.1:1641861-1808872 GCA_013396995.1 Dicaeum eximium | reverse complement strand
CAGCCCAACCCTTTTGTTTAAAGCCGCCGGGCTGTGGAGCCAAGCGGGCTCCGCTGGGAAGAGCCGCCCGACAGCGCGTCCAGGAGCGCGGCCGGGCCAGGGCTGCGCGGCCGCGGGGCAAAACTCCATCACACCGCCCGAGAGACGGGCAAACAGGGCAAATACCCCCTTCTCCCGCCCGCGAGGCCGCTCCGGAGGCTCGAAGGGAGCCTTTCTAGGCAAACCCCCCGCGGCTTTTTCTCCCCCTTGGAAGCAAAGTCGAGGGCGGTCCTCCGAGGGGTGGGTGCGCTGGGGGCCAGGCGCCTTTTGCGGCAGCCCACGCTGTGCCCCGCGGCTCCCCGCGCTGCTGGGGACAGTGGCACTTCTTTCCGAGCCGGGGCTGGCACAGCCACGGGAATCCCCGGGGCCGCTGCCCCCCTGCACACCCCGCCCGCCCCGGGCCTGCGGGGATGCTCACCCGGCTCTCGCTGCTCCCTCAGGACCGCAAAGCACAACAAAGAATGTTAGGTTTTAATATGTCTCCAATCGAGCCTTTTCGGTGCCTTTTCAAGGCAATGTGACTGAATCTTGCGTGTTCTCCTGGTCTGCGTTTGCCACCTCATTTAGATAACGTCCGTGATTTATGTGCAAGTTGAATATATAGGCTGAATTCCCAAATTCCTTCTGAAGCAAATAAATCCTCCTCCTTCAGGACATGGGGTGAGCAGGGCCAGAGCAGGGATGTGATGATTAGCCCTGGCTCTGCAGAGTTATCGCTGGTGTCCTGCACATGCCGCTGCTGCACAGCATCACTGGGGAGCCAGCCCCGGGCTGCCTCAGGTTGTATGGATGTGTTTGGAAATATGGACCTGTTCTGTGCCTCTAAAACAAGGATAATACTTCTAAGGCTCTTTTTTACCCTGTGAGAATAAATGCATTGCTGTGTTTAAAAGACTCTCTTGTGATGAACACCACAGGGAAAGCTGTAAATAAGAGATCAGGATTTTTGTGGGGGAAGCCCAGTGTCCTCCCTCACTCTGGTGTTGTACCAGGCAGACAGTCCCTTTGGTGGTGCAGCCACTTTTACAAGCACAGTGTCCAGACTTCTGGCATCCCTTTGGATTTGGGTCCAGGTTTGGATTGCAGACACTGTGGCTCACGCTCCATGACCTATGTCCAGCTGCTTATCAGCGTGGGTCACCTGCTGTGGCCTCCAGATGATGCTGATGCCAGTTCCTGGCAGCCTTGAGGGAACTTAGGTGTGGTGTGGAGGGGATTTCTCATTGCACTTATGATCATTTCTGTCATGGTGGCTGAAAGGGATTCTTTTCAACAGTCAAGTCAAGAGTATTCTTGCCAAGTGAAGGGAATTCTGTATTTGGTGCAGATTCATATTTTAAATGGAGAAAAAACCAAAAAGGGAATACTATATTCTGGTTTTGAAGACTCATTTATTATGAGCCTTTATGAAATACGGACTCATTTTTAAAATTTATAACAAAGGGCATCCTGGCTATGTTTCTAGCAGCTATATCAAAGAGTAACTGCACTTCTCATTTAAAGCTACTTTGAAAGAGATCACATGTAATAGGTATTAGGATATTAAGAGTGTATATGTGCTTTTTGCTTTTTAATTTACACATCCAGCTTTCCAGTTCTGGGATGCCATTAATGTTCTTAGCCCAGAATTACTCTATTTAAAGAGCTGGGTTTTCTTAGCTCTTGCAACAACATGGGCTTTATGAGATTTGAGTGGGCAAATCTTACCAGTGCATTTTTACTGTAAGAGCTTTTGTTTAGAGGAAGGCATTGGTGGATCAGATTTCACAAATGTGTTATCTTATTTTGAGATTAAAATAGTTAGTAGTTAGTGGATGCTTTCTTCTTTTTTAATTTTTTTTTTTTTAAATGCAAGATAAAATACAGGGCAAGTGGCATGGTTTATTCAAATAAATGATGACACAAAGTAGCTTGCAAACTAACCCTTACATTGAGCAGTGCCGTTGCAGGATTATTTCTGATGACTCATCAGATCAGATAATCCACAGCATGTGGATAAAAGGGGACACAGGACTCAGAACTAAACCCAGAAAGCCACACTTGGAAAAATGCAAAATGTGAGGTTAATGTTGTATTAAAGGTAAGACCTGAAAAGAGCACGGCAACATGCTGCCCCCCAGCAGGGATTTTTAGCCTGGCATTTTTTAAAGGACCAAAGAGATGTTCAAAGGGAGTGGAGTAAAATATGCCTGAAGGGGCCTTTGAAAATCCAAACTTTAGTAGTTTTGTGGGATGCCACATTAATATGAGATTCTAGCTGAAGAAATGTGTTTTAATTTCAGAGTAGCAGTTTTGCCCATTTACGTCAACATCTCCTACTTTCTCGGAGGGGGAAGTTCTGCCCCTGAATAAATAAATGTTATACATGTCCCAGAACGGATGAGATTTTCTCCATCCCCGAAAGCCAGGATGCCACACCCAGGGGCAGTGTCTGTGGGCAGGCTTTCAAAGGCCCCTCCAACTGAGTCCTGCTTCTGCACCTCTAGCTTGGACTCAGAAGTGCTGGTGAGTGTCTCATGCTGCAACTTCTTGGATGCACCAGGGAAAGCCCCTGAGGGCCTTTTGCCTGGGTTTTGTGCATGTGCTGTTGGAAGCCTTATGCTGAAAATGTTTATTTCTATTTGTACTTGATTGTACAGTGCAAAATTAGTATCTGGAGCCCCATAAGTGTATGAGGTGCTTTGTAAAGCAGTCACCCTTTCACAATAGCCCTTGGCACGGCTCTAGCTAGACCTGCTTTGGAATTCAGCATACACCAATTGATGTATTCTGCCAAATGTACAATGAACATGCAGAGCTGACTGTGCACCAGTGTTTCCTTCTAGCTTTTGAAATGGCGATCGTTCCCTCTCTGCGCTCCCAACGGAATCAAAGCATCTTGTAATCCTTTGCTTGTTTTTAAGTGACAGTAGTCCTCTGTTCCCTGACAAATATTGCCAGCAGAAGCCTGGTAGCCCCAGACAAGGTCCTTTGAAAGAGGTGGGAGGGGAGAGAGGCTCCGCAGGCAACTTTCCAGCAGCAGCTGTGCACTAACGGCATGGGAGTGTGGGAGGCTACTCCCGGGTTAGTAAGACAGTTCAGCAATGCAGTGAATGTGTGCTCACAGTACATGACTCCTATTTACTTTTTTTAAATTCCCTGACCTTTGTCTGACCAAATCCATCGCCGAAACGCAGCTGGATGGGGAGGGGGAACAGCAGCCAGGCTGTACCAAGGATCTTGCTGCGCTCTGTGAAACAGGCAGCACTCCCCCAGGAAAAGTGTTTAAGGCAAGTAATGAGGTGGTGAAGTTTCTTTATTGCTGAGAAAGTTATTTGGAGTTGGGTCTTATTTTACTCTTATTTTACTGTACCATCTCTCATTTCCCATGGAAGTAAGCGACATTAATTTGCCCAACAGAGGTATTAAACTGTAACAGCTGAATACGAGTCAAAGGCAGCAGTGTTGGGTAGGGAAATGCCAGAGAAAGAGGAGTTTGCAGGAGTCTGGGGTATTATTCAGAGTCTTGTGATCTCAGCATCACAGCTTCACAATTGCAGGTCTGGCAATGATCCGAAAATACAAGTCTTCATGGTGACTGGAAGGCAGAGAGGCACAACCTATAGGGACAGCAGTTAGGGGTCACCTTTTGATGAAGAGCAAGATCAGTCCGAGTTGCAGCTGGCCATTTCACCTTTGGCTCCATTTTCCTTTGAGTGGGTCTCATGGACTACTTGTGTTCAGGGGAACCAGGCAGTTTTGGCTTTCAATTAAGAGTTTCAGAAAGACTCTCTAAGACTGAGGGAAGTAAAGAAATGTGAGCAAAATTTCTGCTGATTGTCAAAGGAGAACATAACATGCAAGGAGGTTTCAGTCAAATTCTGCAGACCCTGACTAATAATTGTGCTGGAGCAGGCACCTACAGATGTGCTGGAAAAGAGCTGATGAGGGATTACACTAAGGACAGTGTGGGGTAGAGGAGAAAACTCTAAGTGAATGGTTGCACT
This sequence comes from Dicaeum eximium, assembly GCA_013396995.1. Classification (NCBI taxonomy): domain Eukaryota; kingdom Metazoa; phylum Chordata; class Aves; order Passeriformes; family Dicaeidae; genus Dicaeum; species Dicaeum eximium. The sequence goes on along the minus strand of VWZP01001457.1, from coordinate 1,804,847 downwards.
TAAAATTCCATAATTCCCTGAGTGATGCTGCTCTGAGTCTCCCAGACCGCTTGTGGCTCCTGCTGAGCTCAGCCAGAGCATGGGTGCTCAGGCTCTCTTCAAGTAAGCCCTGCCTAAGGAGGAGAATGGTTTCTGCCCTGCTGGAGAAGGGTAATGAGAGAGGGGAACCCTTTAGGCTGGCTGGGGTCTTGCAAAGGGTGGAAGCAAGGGTTCAGATTGTGGCCCTTGCTGCTCATTTGCCAGGTTGTACCATGATTGATCAGTCAGCTTCTGGCCTGTACGTCTCCACAGAAAGCTGTGCTTTCTCTCCTGTTTCTACCTTGCCTCCTCTGCTGCTTTGAGCTGGTCAGAAGGAAGGAGCAGCTGCAAAACTTGCATGTCTGGGTGAGCCTCCAGTCAGCAGCTGAGCTGACAGTCCTTGCCCACACAGCAAGGCTTTTCAACAAAGCAGGAGATTCCAGAAAATAATACTCTTCCTGGCTAAAAGACTTTAATAACTTTTACTAACTTCAGCACCTTTTTAAACAATGTGTAATTAAATAATGAAGTTTCTTGCTGCAAGATGTTATGGAGTCTGACAGGATGAATGGATTCAGAAAAGAATTAAGCAAATTCATTTTGTCTATGAAACAACGGCTTGGATACAACATCCAGCTTAAAAAGTCCCTGAACCTCTAATTGCAGGCAGTCATTCCAGGCACATGGAAGGTGATGCAGCAGAGGAGTGCAGATTGGAAAATCAAAAACTGCAGAAAATTACTCAAATGCATGCTGTGGTGGAAAAGCCAGAATGTGGATTTGCAGCATGCCGTCAGTCACTGGCCTCAAGCTATAACCCAGATTGATACCAGCTGATGTTTGCATGCCGCTACTTATGTTGATAATGAAATAAAACTTTCCCTGCTTTATTTGTCTGTCCCTTGAGGAATTCAGTTTTTCAGACCTCTCTCACAGCCAAGACTACTTTTTATTACATTTATTTATGTTTGCTGGCCGTAAAGCATCTAAATAGTGTTTCATTTAAAAAAATCTTTATAGCAGAAAGATCAGAAGCGTTCCGTGATATTTATTTTTCTTTAAAGAGGGTATCTTTGGCATGCAGACAGGCTGTGGCTCACCATTATAAGTTAGCAAGGGATCATCCATGAGATATTAGCCATAACCAGAATAATATTAGATAACTAGAAAAAATAGCTTTAATGGGATTTAATTTCAGGTAAGATATGTTATTTTGAATTTCAGGAAAGTTTTCTATTTTTCCTTGAATGCAAACAAACCCCTTGTTATTTTGAGCTCTCTCCCTCTTAAACACTGCATTTAGCCTTGATATGGGCATAGGATTCACCAGATTATTCTGCATTAGAAGAGTGCTATCTTTAGTGAGAGCAATTAAGGCAAAGGGGCTGCAGGCCAAAGCACTGGAGCTGTATAAGGATAGCAGAAGCTGTAGATTAAGCTGTATATTAATTACTTGGTTCCCTACTTGGAGCTATGAACAGTGAATTCTTTAATTTTATGTTGCATTTTTTAAGGTAGTTTGTAGTTCACTAAAACCCAAAGCATCAGGAGGTTTTGCAGGTACATATTAAAATGGTGAAACTACTACTGTTTTGGAAAAAAACCAGCTGAAGCAGACTCCAGAGGTGGATCCAGAGGGAGGCTGCAGGGCACCACTTAGAGATGTCCAGGTGCATTGCTTTATGCAAGCTCTTACACAGGGCTGCAATAAGATGGATTTACTTCATCCACACCCTGATCTGGGCTATGGGTTTGATGTTGTGTGAGTGAATGTCTGGTTTGGGCAGGAAGGTCTGCCCTCCTGCTCCACTCCATAGTTTATGAAGCTGCCCACACAGCCTCTCTTACTCATGGTATGCTCTCCAAATTAACAGGTTTCTGCCCCAGAGAAGCTTATGCTCTGGAGGAAGTTCATATCTTTGAACTTATTTGAGTTATCCTCATCTGGGGAAATGAATTCCTTCAGCTCATTCTCATTTCTCAGAAGCTCCTTGTCCCCTCAGTCACACTTTGTCTCCCTTGTTACTGCTGCACATTCTCCCTGTGGACTCTTCCCACAGCTGGGGAAGCCTGCAAGATCCCCTGGAGCTGCTCCTGATTTCCTGCCAGGCACCAGGGCAGCTGCCTCTTGCCCAGTGCCCAAGCAGGGGAGGGGCCCTATTAATGTCACTTTGTTCACTTGATCTGGGTCTTGTCAAACATATGTGCCTTCAAAAGTCCTGGCTCTGACCTGGGAAACAGGTGGCACCTTGTTAGCCTTTTCAAAGGGAGTCCTCCTGCTCTGCTGTGTAATTTAGGCTCCTGTGTTAAATATAACTCAGCGTGGAGCGATGCCTGGAACCATCGTGCTTGGGCCAGTGCCTGCATGTCAGTTCAGTGGGGCTCTGCACAAATGCAAGAGCTCCCACTGGGCATCCTCCCACCAGGATGAGGGTCTCTGCCCGTGGTAGCTGTCATCTGTCATGCAAGGGAAGGATCCTTTGTGCCTCACTCCCATCAAAAGCACAAATACTCATTTACTGTATGGTAGAGGAGGAAATGGCAGCAGCACTCTTCACACTGATTCTGAGATCCATCCCTACCACAGAACCACAGAATCAATGAAGTTGGAAAAGACCCCTGAAATGATTGAGCATGGTGGTGCTATGACTGAGCACCACCATGTCAATTAAACCATGCCACCAAGTGCCACATCCAGTGTTTCCTTAAACACCCCCAGGGACAGTGACTCCACCACCTCCATGTAGCCTATCCCAGTATCCAATTTCCCTGATAACAGACATTCGTGCAATGTACCTTAGTAAGTGTGTAATAGTTAACATTTTACTTTTCTGCCCTTTTTCTTCTCTCAGGAGCCTAAATGCCATCCAGGGTGATGTGGAAAATGCATGGCTTGAGACTGACCCAAGGGCTGAGCTTCCTTCAAAATTGCTGTGTGGCAGGAGGATCCCAGAGAGAGGCATGGGCTACCATCAGGCCAAGGAAGAAAGAGTCCATGCCCCAACAGGAGTGTTGGAAGTGGTTTCAACAATCTCTCCCTGGAAAGGCAAGAGGCTGCCAAACCAGGACATTTTATTTGTTGTTGCCTGCTTGCCCTGGCCGAGTTTAGATCACGAAGCTGTGGGACAAGGTGAGCACACCCAGCTCACAGATTACAGGATTACACTAGCAGATTACACAGATTACACTAGCTGGGCTGATGTGCTTTCCCTCAGCACTGAAAGGCTTTCTGCTGTGCAAGTTTCTGTGCTGGGCTGTACCAGTAACCAAAGTGCTTAGCCCAGGAGGGTTTCTGTAAACAGTCCACCATCTCCTTTGGAAAGATGAGTAGGTCTGGCCATTCAGACACACCAGTATAACCAGAAGGTGTAATTAGTAGGCATTTTTCAGGAATACTGATTTACTTAATTTACATAAAAACTATAAGGATAGCTCTCTAAGTTTGTAAGGCTTTAAAAGCTTAAAACAAATGAAAGCTCAAAACAAATGAAATTATTAGAAGAACACAAATCTGCTCACTCAACTCTGTCAGCCCAGCTCCTCTCTCAGAGACCCACCTCTGCTGAATGCAGCCTAGAAACACGTGATTTACAGTGCATGACTGAGCCTTTGCTGATGCTGTCCTGGGAAAGGTGAGAAGAAGGAGCCTCAGAACAACTACAGCACCCTGGAGCCCTCACTCCTCCAAATTTCACAGCATCTGGCACAAGCAGCTCTGTCAGGTGTGATGGCTATGGAGCAGTGCATGCACAAAAGCTGCAAGCCACTTGGAGCAAAAAAGAAGTAAGACATCTGAGAGTATGATGCCACATGGAAATATCAGGGGCACTCAATAATAATTGCACCTGCATGTTATTTATCAGCCATGTTGGTGTTGGCCCTTTCCTTTATGTGCATGAGGGTCTGCCCCACTTCTCCACTGCTACCAAATTCTTAAGTTCTTTGACAGGAGAGTTGGTCAAGTACACCATCCCATCAGGTTTGTGGGACTTTTTCTCTGTTTCAACCTAGAAGTATTTTTTCAGCAATATTTTGGAGCAAGGTTTATTTTCAGTTTCTTTAAGGCAGTTTGGAGCCAGAAAGGAACAAAAAAGCCTCCAAACACCAAAGGAAATGATGCCACTGAACAAAGGCTCTCTTGTTTGTAAACTTCCATTTTAAAGTGTTGGTGCATATTCTACTGGAACAGTTTTTCATTTTTCACTTACACAGTCCAATGTTTTAAATACTAACCTATTCAAGAGTCAAGCACTTTTTAGGACCCTTTGGAGTGTCTTTTCGGTGCTGTGTCTGTTTCTGAGAAAGCTGAGCTGTCCTCACTCCTATGTATCGATCCTCTTAGATAATGTATCCAAAGAGAAAAAGGAGAGAGTGTTCCAGTTTGCAGAGAAGCACAGCTAGAGAGACTGAGCTGAATCTGTCCTGTAATCTGTCAGCTGCAGAGCCTTCATCACTGAATGATCCTCACCTCATGTTTCTTGCAGCACAAGAGCAGGACTTTATTTCAGAAAAGTAACAACCCAGGAACAAAGTGAAAAAAAAAACCCAAAAAACCCCACTCCCTTACTCCCCCTTCATTTTCCTTTGAATCTATACATGGTCTAACCAGGAGAATTTTTTTTTCTCTGCACTTCTACCTTAATATTTCTGTCTCCATTGCTGTGCCTCTCTCTGCTGCCAAAGTTAAGTGTTTGCTGAATTAAATAAACCATGCTGCACTGACAGAGCTCGTGAATGCTGCTATTGTCACCAGAATCCCTTTTGCTGGTCTGACCCCAGATCCTGATGCCAACTGTGGTGCAGTCATAAGTGAACAAGAATCGATCACACTGACGAGACTAAGAGACTCCCCTAAAGGTAATTTTATAGGCTGGTTTTGTCACCACGTGGCAAAACTTTGGATATGTTACATCTGGTCTGATTTGGAGTCAGTCCTGTCTGTCAGAAAAGGGTTTTTTTTTAAAGTAAGTGCTCAACACATTCAAGAAAAGCTCCTGTCATATGGCTAAAAGCCGCCAGGTAATTATTTCAGTTACAAGGTCATTAATAATATTGGATTTAATGGATTTCCAGTGTTTGCATAATGCAATAGGAGCTCCACAAGGACATGGATTGTTCCTATCTGTATTGTGGAGAAGAACTTAGGGCTGATGTAATATAAAATCTCTAAGATGAAACATTAGAGGAATTTCAAAGATTGTTTCTTAAGTCCTGAACAGATCTGAATTTTCAAAACAGAACTGTAATAATTAAAGTCTCCTAATTCTGCATGTCTTAAATGCCTACATATTAGGACCCCATATTACTGAGAAGTTCATATAAAATATTGGGTCTACTCATTTTTGTGTGAGGTCTAGAGACCAACATGTCCAGCTTAGTCTCCAGCTGGTCTTTGTCAAACTACCCAGGAAAAGGACACCCCACCTCAAATCCTATGCCATTATTGCCTGTGACTCCTATTGTTGCTTCCCCTTTTGGAGAAGTGACCTTTTGTTGGTGAACAGCAGCTGCAGCAGAAGAGTTGCTTTGGGTAGGTCTGGTGAGGGGCTGATAGCTCAGACCAATATTGGAATTCCAGAAGTGGTATTGACCTGTGGGTTTCAATTTCTCTTCTAACACATTTGCATGAGGCAGCACAATAAGATTTTTTAGCAATGTTTTCTTCTTCACTTTGTCTTCCTTTCTGACAATATAGCACAAAACCCTCTATTGTGTTCCACTGACATGCATCCTCACCTGAGAAATAGAGTTCATCCCAAAATGGGCACCTCCTGTGTGAGCTTTACAGAATAAGGAGAATTTTCTTCTTCCACCTTAAGGCATGAGGAGAAGTGTCATAGTCTGTGATGTTTTCACATTTGTAAGCAGAAGCTCTGGGCCAGCAGGGCTTGCCCTGTTCTGGCTCTGGTGTCTTGGAGGATTGCAGGAGCACCAGATCTCGTGGGCTTTGGAGGCAATTCAAGACATGGCAGGAGGAAATCCCTTCCTCCCTGAGCCAGGGGAGACAGGGCAGAGATCTGCAGCTTTTACAGAATCTCTTGTTCAAACAATGATGTCAGCCTTGCCATGGCAGTGATCAGCAGAGCCCAGGTTACCATTTGAGTCCTGCTATGCAAGCAGAGGCTGGTAAAAACCAAACTGATAATTCACATCTACCAGAATTGAGATTACAGCTCAGAAGTGACTCTTTAAGAGCTTTGGAATAATTATTTCACCTGTAGTTGGAATTTTTTTCTCCAGGCTCGACTTACAGTTTATAAATATGTGAGACAGGCGATTGGTAATTCAGTTTATAGTTTGTATGAACCCTGAAGCTTATGTCAATGCTGTTATCTATTATAGAAATGCAAACATGCTCTTTGATGTGTTATTCTCAGTGACTTGGGAGGATAAAGACGGAGTACTCTATGGGCATTTGTAAAAGAAATTCAGAAATTGCAAGTCTACTAGAGCCTAACGACGTATTTCCATTTATTTTTTCTCCTTTGCAATATGCTTGATTACAGTAACTTAAAAACAAGAGAAATATTGCATCCATCTAGGTTTCTGCCCAAACTGGTTCCCCTGCTGTGCCAAAAGCCCTTTTTTGAGTATGTCAAACATGTTTTATATTATAGCAGAAGGGAAATTTGGTGCCACAGATGAAGGATTTATTCTGTTGGACAGATTTCCTTGCTATAGGAGCACCTCCTGCTGGCTCTGCACTGCGCTGCCCTTGGTCTGCCCGTGTTTCCCAGACCTGGGAATAAAAAAGGGGTGTGGGTACTACACTAACTCAGTTCTTTTTTGGTTTTTTTTTGTTTTGTTTTGTTTGTTTGTTTGGGTTTTTTTTGTTTGGTTGGGTTTTTTTTGTTTGTTTGTTTGGTTTTTTAAATTTGTTTTTCCTTTAAAGAGGAATGTATAGTGTCTTTGTGGTCATTTTAGTGAATTTTATTTGAAAATATAAAAGCAAGATATTAATATGTCCTTTTTGATTACTGCCACAATAAGCAGCTTCAGTGGTTTTTTTTTTCCAAGCAATTTCTTCCTTTAAGGTTTGTTTTATTTTTTTTTTTAGGAGGCAGTTATAAAGTACTTTTTAAAAATAAATAAAGTCAGCCTACAAATGATATGTTAAAACTAAGTGAAATGAGCTATCCTGACCAGAGTGCTTTTCTTCCTTGGAAAACTAAACCAGTTGAAAATACTTGCTGTCATTCTGATGCTCAAGAAAAATAAGTCCAAAATATCAACATTTCCACCAGAATGAGAACGCTGCCAGCTCTGACACGTTTCCTTTGGTGATCAAAGCTCTTGGGATGGCTGGAGATGACACAGAGAAAACGTGGTTTGTTCGTTCAAGTGCAGTGGTGGGGAGCGTGAGAGAGCAGAGTGTTGTAGGGAGTAGGACTCAAACACGAAATGAGCAGGAAAGATCTGTTCATCAGTGCCTTTTCCTAGTACTAAACATCAGCACTGCAGCAACACTTAAAGGCTGCTGTTATTGTTATTCCTATAGTCTATAAAGGGGCTGTTGAAATAGGCACCAGTGAACAAGCACAAGGAGACACAGACCTTGTCTCTACGGCTGTATTAAAAAAGCATTTTCTTCTTTACTGCCCTATTTTGGTATTTTGACACACCCTGGTGAAAACCCCGCAGGCCACTGCAGAAGAAAATTATGACTAATATATTTTTAAGAATTAGAAAAAATTACCTAACCCCACATTTTTGGAATATCAGAATATTACCATTTAAGGCTGTGATTTTCAAAAGAGCTTATGGGATTGTGGCGCCCAGACCTACTCCTGCCCCCATGGAAATGCATATTAATTTGCTATCAACTTCCATGCGAGGGATCAAAACTCTTCAGCTCTCAGTGAATTTCCCTGGGTGGCTGGTGAGTGTTGCAAAAATCCCAGCTCAAACCTCCTCGCTGTCACTCTCTTTTCAGGGGAAATTCAGTGACTACTGCGAAAATCCCAGGCTGAACAACCCGATAACTCCTGGTTTTCAAGGCAGGAAGCAAAGTCTGTGCATCCTACCCAAAACCAGCAGCAATCTCTCTTCTCCAGTTCAGAGGGGTTTGGCACTTTTGCCATTTACACCGCTCACTCTGGACAAATAATGACCTGTCTGAGGGTTGTGATGGGTTTCTGTTATTTGGGGATTGAGAGGTGGTGCAGGTGGACAGCAGCAATGAGAGGGACTGCTCGCAGAAGAAACAAATCTGCTTTTCACCAACAGCTGTGGATCTCTGCTTTTTTAGCAAAAACAACACATAAACCAGCCGTGCTTGCCTGTGCTCTCAGAGCAATGGTAATTACATCGATTTTTGGTCAGTCCTGTCATATTTACTCCACCAAATTGATTAACCTATGTAATGAGTACAGGACTGTGACCAACACTGACCCCACATCAAAGCCTGATATTGCTGCAGTGTGCTGACCTGAATTTTAATTGTTCAGTAGGTTTTGTAATTAAACCTCAAATGTGCTAAAGAAGAGATTAGGCATTTCAGCTAGCAGTGTATGTATTTTCTCCCAGGTGTGCCAATTGTGTACATTATAAAATGTCCAGTGCCTGCCTCAATACACAAAGATCTAACAACATGCCATTTCACAGATGACTAAAGCTTCTTCTATTGTTTATTTTTGCTTGATATATTAAAATATGGAAAAAATGTAATTTGTATCCTCAAATTTTCTATATACGTTATCGTGTAGCACTAAAGCTCTTGCATAAAGGTATATAAATAAATCAACAATGAATAAATTAGGACTTCAAGTCTCTGTGAAGTTCCCACAGGCTTGTACACTTGGTCCTCAGAGTCCAAAGGAACTACTGCAGACAGATGTGTTTTTGTTCTTTAGGATCATCAGTGTGGTACATCTGTTGCTTCAGCCAGTGGCTATGCCAGACTTGAGAGAAAACACGTTGCTCATTAAATGAAGACAACTATCATAAATAAACGAGAACATTTGGAAAACTACCCATGCCTCACTTTTGTTTGAAAGAAACTTCTCTTTTGGAAGTTCTCGCAACATAAAAGAGAGGAACTGCACTGCCTCATTCCACATGATTCTTTCCTCTTTCATTTTTCTGGAGAAAAACACGTGTTTCAACATCTGGGTTTCCAGCAAATGTTGCCTTCTACCTCATGTGGCTGCTACTTTGGCAAGGAGAAATCCAGCATCTCTGTTGGTGCAGCTTCCTGCTTTATTTTCGACCACACAGAGGAGATGGAACTAGAAGGAGGTGGGTTAATCTGGAATTGGGTGGGTTGCACTAGAAGGGAGCAACTGGGAAGAAGATCCATCTTTCATTCATAAAATTTTGTCTGAAACACATGGGGAGAATTAGGAGCTGCATTTTCATCTTGATGAGCTGGGACTTGGGAGCCTGCCTTGAGATTTATTCAAGACCGTGAATCTGGTTTGAAACTTTGGTTCTTCTTTGGTGTGCTTGTACTTCTTCCATCTTCCTGTGATTTAGTCCATCTTCCTGTGATGGGTGTCACCAGGACTCACAAAAGGTGATTGATTCTGTGGGTTTGATTGTGAGCAGAGAGCTTGGCTTAAGGAATAGGAAGACCCAGGTTTTTTTCCTACAGGAAGGCAGTTGTGCATAAGGAATAATGAGGGCAAGATGATAAAATGTGGCAGGTTTGGGGAGTAGCAGTCTCAGATATAGGCTATTTGTCTCATAGATTTGGTAGCCAGAGTTAATCTACAATTGTCAAAAAAAGTAGTCATCTACTGATACTTGAAAAAAAAAATTGAATGTAAATATTCTAATCTTATCTTTTTTTTATTAAAAAATCACTCTGCAGAATAAAGAGTACCCACCTGGCACTGAATGGCATCCTGTAGGCACTGATCTTAATGTAGCACTGACAACATATTCTCCAGGGACAATCTCTGCTTTTCTTTCCTGTGTTCTGCCCAGAAATGCCAAAGGCATCTCTGGGAGGATTTTTCTTCCAATGGGGAAAGGTTTTGTTCAGCCAGGTATTTGAGTTCACCAACTGGGAGTGTTTTTCCCTTTGCAGTGTGCTCCAGGATGCCGTGGTCCACAATGAGAGCCTCAGGATGCAGCTGAGCATTGCTTGGGTGTGAACTTCCCTCCCTGTTTCCCTGCACAGGCTGCTCTCAGGCACAAGATTCTGCAAGCTATTTTGGCTGGTCCTGCCATGAAGGCATTTTCTGCATGCTGGAGTTTTTAAAAGCATTGATTTATGGCATTTTTGGCAACGATGTGCTGAAATTTTTCTACCATTTTGCAATTGTTATTCATCCATTTAAGCATGTGAACAGCCTTGATAAATCAGTGAGGACTATTAAATGCTGATTGTGGGAATCTACGAAGAGTGATGCCTTCATTATCACACTTGGACACGCACTGAACCTTGCTTCCCTGTCCAGAGGCACCCTCTACTCCACAGAAAACACCCCACCTGCCATGCCTGGCTTTCTTGAATGTATTTGCAAAGACTGTGAAGTAAAGTACTAAAGACTGTAAAGTAAAGCATTAAGTAAAACACCTGTGATCTAAAGAAAATAATGTAGCCCTGCTAAAAACACCAATTTGTTGTATGCTTTAAGACTGACTGCATGCACCTGTAAGAGCAGATTTTAGATTGCAAACAAGACCTCCACGTTTTCCAGCTGTCTTAAGCTTGCAGTGACAAAAGACCTTGCAGTGCATAATGATGAGTTCAAACAAAAACGTATAAACATGCCAGATAAATAAAAGTTTTTGCTTGCCAGAGATCTCAAGCTCTATGAAATAGGTTTGGACTCTTAAATTGAGACAACAGTTTTCAAATAAAATTAAATGAGGTAACCAAAGACTGAAATCCTAATATAAGAATTAAGAGGCAAGAAAAGTCATAAACAAATTACTGATATATAATTTTAAGGTAAATATGTTAATTTAAAATAAGTTTGCATACCCATTTGAAAGATGCAATTTCAAGAGAGAATAACCAGTTTAAAATTAATATAATTTATTAACAATTAAAAATTATAACACAAGCAGAGCGAGGTTGGAGGTGAAATATTGAGTTTCCTTTGATAGGTAGAGTAATTATGAAGTATGCTTTTGAAGTTCAAGAAGAGAGCCTTAGGACACAACATTTTTTAAAGTAAAAATTGGCTTGCACTCTGTTCAAGTGATTTATTTTGCACTAAGAAATGGGTGTGAGACATGATGTGATTTAAAATGTCATCCCTTGATGGAACTGCTTGAGGGTGACATCAATTTTTTTTCTTTCCTTCCTCTACTTTTATTTATGTATTTGGCTGCTTTATTTCTAAAGTATTCTATCTTAGGGAGTCTAATGAAATCGTGTCAATATTTAAAAAATCCCAAGCCATCAACACCTCCTCTCTCCTCTCCTGCTTTTTTGCAGGCAGCTGGACATACCACCTCTCACAGGTTTCCTTGGGGCTGTGCAATCCCTGTGGCAGTCAGCACCACGGCTTTTGTGACATCTTTTGTGACATCTCATCTCTGGGCTTCACTGGCAGGGGGAGGCAAAGCTGGCTCTTGTGGCACCAGCCCCAGAGGACAGGGGTCATGCTGTGGCCAAAAGACAGGCTTTGCAGACCCATCTCTTGAGAAGTTTTTGCTTAACCTCAGTATGCCTGGTGATTTTTATCATAAATCTCACAAATTTTGTTCAAAGCCCTAGCTGTTGGAGGCAGAGGGTTTACGTGACAATGTCATAAATTTAACTTCAATGTGAGTCCCATGATGTTTTGCCTACTGGTAGCTGGATAGATCTTGAGGGTCCTGGATGGGACAAGATTCTGGACACACAGAGTGTGGTTGGGCAGCTGTAGGGCAGATCAACCTCTGCTTGCCTTATATAAAGAAATATAAAAAAATAACCCAAACAAACAGCAACATCACCACCACCCCAAAATTAAAACCCCAAAATACAACTCCCCCAGAAAAAACCCCAAACCAGAAAACAAACCCTTCAAGTTTCATACAGCTGTACTCTGGAAGGCCATGAGATATGGATGCTCTCTCTGAGCTCTGCAGGCTGAATGACTGAGAGCAAGGGGACTGTATTTTGTCACCAGCATGAAAACATTATAACCTAATACACACAGGCACATATCTGCCAAGTAAGAGAAGCCACCTTTTTCCTTGCCATTTTTTCAGATAAAATTGCTATTTAATCTAAAACATGGCAGTCTTGCTGGAAGTCTATGTCTTCTCTTTGTGTGAGGAGCAGTAGCAAAGCCCATAGCCAGCCTTGTTACAAAAGGACAGAAGATAAAAATAGCTGCACAGTCAGGGAGCAGGATCCAGCTCTATAATGGGTGGCCCAGTTTGCTCTCACTGTCAAGTATCATAAACAAAAGTCAACCCTTTTGTTTTTAGGCTGCTGCTGATAGCCTTTTCTTTTCCATGGGGAAGTGTTGGTGCTTCCCTATAATTTGACGACTTTCAACTCTTTTTGTGGTCTTTGTGAAAGTTCTGTGCCAACAAAGTGCCAATGTCCTTTTGACTGCAAGCAGGACTTCTTTGGGAAGGTCTTATTCATGGAGGAGAGAGAGTAGCTTTCTTATTTAACAGAAGAATATTGGAAAGATTTCTGCAGGAACTTTGCAAGGAGCTCACGCCACTTTTCTTCTGGGCCGGGTGCAGAAGTTGCTGCTGTGCTGGTGAGCAGACAGAATTGCTACTGCAGTGGGAGATGGATTGGCTCCTTTTCTGCTCTGACAGCCATGAGGCTGCATGAATTACACAGCCTGGTGTTCTGGGTGGAGCACTTCCAGAGGATTCATCCCAGCTGGGTCTCACACCAGGTGGCAAAACAAACTATAAAGGGCTGAGGGGCTGAGGAAGTGGGCTCCCTTCTTTCCTGCTGTGCTGTGGGCAGGGACTGCTGTGGGTGATTGCTGCCCTCCTTGATGCACAATGGAGAAAGCTGAGGCCTTGAAAAAGGAGGAGGGGGTAAGCAATATCTAAACTGATATAACTGGAAGTTTGGGGCTTTTAAAAATGCTTGCTTGAAGAACTGAGTCAGTTCTGTGTTTTTTTACTTGTGTTGATCCTCAGTCTGGATAAAGCCTGGGCTGTATTGCTTTGCAGGCTATGTATATTGAATATAGCACTGAGAGGTCTCTGTATCCATCTATGAAATGGGAGCATAATCTTTATTAATTTTACAAGTTTTTTTTTCCCTGAGATAATTTTCTTTTGTTTTCAACTGTAAACGTTTTGAGGCTTTTGTGGCTCTTGTCTTGTGTGACTGCTTGATGCCAGGCAGAGGTGGTGTTAGAGGCAGACTCTAAAAAGTGCTGTAAAATCCATGGATGCAAGGGCTAAAGAGTGAAAAGACATTCCTTTATTTTAACTGCTTAAAATGGTGGCAGTCTGTGGAAAGCTGTAGGCATGTTCTCCATTACTAACTCATATTCTAATATGTGGTCTTATGGGAGCAAAAACATCTGCTGTTTTCCTAAAGCTGGTATTCCTAATACTTTATACCTCTTTTATACCCTCAGTGGGAGGGATAAAGTCAAAATACGTATCTGTTGCCCAAGATATGTTTAATGATATTGTGGCCTATGGTGTCCTTTTGCTGAATCAGCTCTTGCAAGAGGCTTGGAAATCTGTTGCAAAGCTGGGAAACACACGGCTAATCCATAAAACCTTAAATGAATGTAAAGCAATGTGCAAATGACACCTACTAACTGGAAATTGCTACAGATAAAAGAGATCTGGCAGCTGAATCACAAAAATATTATTCAGAGTAAATACTTACACCAAATTAATAGCCTAGAAACAGTTCCACCACTCAGACAGCCTTCAGAAGTATCAACTGATTGGAAAGAGTGGGCTGCTGTTAAAATAATCATGACTCCAGCCTTGTCCTTTATACTTAGTATCCTCCAGGCTTTCTCTGGTGGGGTGTTTTGACTGCTGTGAGGATTTAAAAGAACTTTCTTATCACTGATAAATATCAAAGCTGGTGAGACTGCTGTGTGTGGCAGAGGGTTTGCAATATGAGAACATGAAATACTGATGCTATACTTGATTCTGTAACAATTTCTGCTACTTTAGCAAAAAATATCCAGGGAATGTCTCTAGCTCTTTCCCAGAGGGGCATGGGCACATTAAAATGAATAACTAAGAGCATGACAGGTTGCTGGCATAATGCATTTGCATATTTGGCTAATGAAAATTCACTTGTTTCCGTTTTGGTGAAGCTTGTGGTGTCTTGCTGAGCAGTTCAGGAGCTACTGCCCATGCAGTGTGAGGGAACTTCTTCCTTCTGGTCAGGCCAAAAGCATGTTCCAGAATTTAGGGTGGTGATCTAGCACATGGCAGCTTTGGTCACCACTCTGCTCCCTGCCTGTTTAGTGTTAGGCTTTCCTTCCCTGTTGAAAATAGTGAGGATACAGGAGTGGTGTGAGATGTCTAAATAGGTGTAATATGGTATTTTTTGACACTACAGTGGTGCTATGAGACTAAGGTATACTTACTTATACAATCTACCTTCTGTATATTAAAATCTAGAAAGCTTGGCACTCAGCTGAACAAAAGCTGCTCCTACCATTCTCAAGAAAAAGGAACAAGGATGTTACTTTAGGTGTTTTTTAGTTAAGGACTTCCAATGCTGTAATTGCAACAAAATTATCTAAGTTCTGCTTATTTTGGGTCTCTTCCAGTGTTGATAGAGAGGTCATCTGCTGAGCTTGATGCTGCCTAGGCTGCTTCTCTGGGAGGTGATGTGCTGGAGGCTGGCTATCTGCCCTGCATTGCAGGGTGCATTGGGGACATGCCTTCAGTGTGTGATTTCTGAAGCATTTCTGCCTCACACATGGCAGCTATTCCTGCTGTTGCTTCACAGGCTATGGTTCAGTTATGCAGCCTATAGATTGGACACAAGACATATAAAAGACTATTAGGTAGTGCCTTCTGAATTCCATGCTCATAAACACTCCCGGGGTCCCACACATTCATGAGTTGTGTGTTCCTCATGCATTTCTTCCAATACGTGGATCCAGTGCTCAGCATCTCTAAGGACCAGGTTAAAAATTAAAACTCCAAATTTCTTAGGCTGATAACCTCATTATAACTGTTTGGCCTCATTATTTATTGAAAAATACTGTCAAATTTTAAAAAGAAGGAAATAACCTGTATTCTACCTGTATCAGGAGGGATACATGCTGGCACATCCATGCATGTGTGTGGCTCAGCTTCTGCCAAGGAGAGCTGAAGAGCCCTGTGGTGTCCCTGGGTGCTGGATTTTGTGCCTGGACCTGTGTATAACACCTACCCAAAGTGGCAGCTCGCTATTGGATCTACATCTGAGGCACTGCAAGAGTGCAAGTCATTCCAGCCAGGGTCTGCTACAAATTACACGTGGTAAATTGGCTCCAGATAAATCTGGTTTGGACTGTGGAACATGAAGAACTCGTGGGGTGTGCTGAAGTCTCCTGTTTCTTGCTCAGACCCTGCCTTTTTTGCAAGGAGCTGCCATGGCAGCCACAGAAATACAGATCTAGAGTCTGGCAGGTTTGTGATGGCAGAATCCCCCTGGATCACCTTTTGCACAAAGGCTGCCATCAGCCTCCTGGGCTTATTACTTAACTGGATACAGGCAGTGGGATCTAAGAACTGTATCAAATACTTCATTTAGCTGTACCAAGTTGTGTTTAAGTGGCAGATTCATCTTGATTTTAATACATGCAGGCTGAGATTATGGAAGAGGTAGACATGGTACAGTTGTTTAAACCTCAAAATGTGTTTTAAATAATTGATTTCCATGCATCTAAAGTAAAGATCATTTATTCAAAACATATTTATATTTGCAAAAAAAACCAAAACCAAACAATATGACAAAACAAATACTTATAAATAATTTAAAACATATTTTGAGGCTTTTAATGTTGCAAAATATGTGTCTCCAACAGTGGTAAAACCTCAATAAATATGATTTAACAATTCTTTTTATTTAATATGTAATTGTGCTATTGAATAGAAAAAAAAATAGATTTAATATAAAGTTTGATGTGGTGGTTAAGCTTGAAAAGCCAGCCTTTAAATTGACACCTGTTTAGTGAAAGGTATGCACAATTAAAAGTAACTGAGAAGAAACTAGTGTTTATTAAGAATTCCTAATTATTGATCCAGTGCTGGATGCAAACCAGCTTTATAATCTGATAAAGCTGTGTTGGGAGGCTTCAGGCTTAACATTAGGAAGCTGAGAGGGTGGCCAGACACTATAATCAGCTTTCTAGAGAGGTGATTTGTGTCTCAAGCCTGTCAGTGATAAGGGGTATTTGCACAATGCTCTTAATGTGTGTTGACTTTTGGTCAGGCAGTTGGGCTGGAGGATGGTGGTAGGTCCATTCCAGTTTTCTGTATCAAAGGATAAATGTTCAATGAGGTTCTGCAGGCTGTTAAGATCAAGAACTGCAAAGTGAATTTAAAAATGGCTGGTGGTATCTAGAAGAGACTTTATCTCAACTGCTGAGGTTTTGACTGGTTACATCCCTTTGTCCCTTTGCCCCAGGGAATTTCAGTTCTATGCCTGAATATTCCCTACTGATGCAAACAGAAGGTGAGGTATAGATCTTGTTTTATGATATGAGGGGCAGGCTGGCTGCCCTTCCTTGGGCAGTTTCTACTGGCTTTACTGACTGCTTCCTTGGGATAAAGACAGCAGAGCATGCACCAAAACAACATTTAGGTACTCAACAGTGGGCTTCAGTCTCACTTGTAACATAATCAAGTTGCCTGCCTGTAATTTCCTCTCCTTTTATAAAATAGTGTTATTTGAGATCCACTTCAGATACTGATGTTCCCTTACTATAGTAAAATCACTTCTGGCAAGAGTAAAAGCAGTAGTTCTGCAGTCTGTAGATTTTTGAGCTGGCTTTGACTGTGTGCCTATCATATGTTGTCATAATGCAGTTGCATTATGACAACTCTTTGTAAAGAAAGAGTTGCTGGTCTCAGTAAGTTGTAGGCTTGTCTATGTGAAGTGTGTTTAATAACAGAGTTAGAGACACAAACAAAAGCTAATGCAGTTTCATTCACACTGTGGATATTCTCGATCAGACCACCTTAATAAAGATTGGGCTAATCCACATCCAAAGTTACTTAGCACATTAATCTGTTCTATCCTAACTTTTCCAATGCTTGGCAGGCTCATAATTCACCTGTCTCTTCTTGCTTTTGTTCATCCCCCTTAGACAGCAGTGTGGTAATACACTCCGTGTTTCTGAGCTATTCTCAGCTTGGTGTTCCCCAGTTAGAAGTTAAAGGTTTCATGTTGTGCTCTCTGTGAGATGATGGGGGCATCTATGAACATGTGAAACTCCTGGGTCTCTGCAGTGAAGAAGTTTGGGTGAGCATCCCTCTCCCATACCACTGAACCCTGTTTCGTGTCCTCTTATGGAAAGGGTAATGCAACACAGAACACTGTACATGGGTTCTTCCAGCTTGGAATTAGTCTCTTTTATCTGTCTCTGACCACAACAGATGTTGGCAGCCTTTCTATTCCATATCCTTAAGTCAGACTAAGAATATAAGTTCAGCTTAGAGAAGCTGTAAGGGGAAAAACTTAACCCTTTCAGGAGGATTTTGACTATGTTTTTTTCTTGAATGCTCTTGACTTAATTAAAAGGGGAAAGAAAAAGGTCAGCAAATGTCCAGATTGACATAGTCTTTGGGGCATCCTTAGATTATATTCCATAGAAGTGCTCCTCAGTCTCTGCATTTCAATCAACTTCCCTCTTACTGGGGACACAAGGACAGAGGGCAAAAGATCGTAGTGAATATTTCTAACACAGTTTGCATAAGAATTTGTAAAATAATGGTTGCAGTTCTGTAAAAGGCTTGTGAGTGTAACCTTCAGCATAGACACCAGAGACAGTACTGGCCATATCTATGAAAATTAGCCCATCTCACCCTTCCCAAGCAATCAATCAGTTGACTCTATTGCATTTATTATGGTATGAAACATTTTTTATAAAGTTTGAAGTAGTTTACCTTTTCCCTGTAGGTAGAATTAACAAAGGCTTCACATGCCTAGATCCTCTTCAGGATAACCTTGGACTGTTTGCTTTCATCTTAAAACAGAAGCAAACAAAAAATAAATCTATAATTTAAAATAATTACAAATGTGCAGGTATTTTGTTCCCATGTTTTACTGGAAAAAAAGCTCATCAGAGAGTCATAACTAAACGAAAGCACGATATATCTATATATGTATTTATACCATAATAATTTGAGAAGGGCCCATTATGTCTCCAAACAACCCTGCAGGCTGTTCCCTATGCTCTCCAAGATGACCAGCTGTTGGGAAGACCTTGGCAGTGGCAGAACCAAGCCAGCATTCTTCCTCCCTGCTACACTCGTGCCTCTAACAGAGACCTGCACAGCCTGATGTGTAGCTAGTTACTTGTCTTCAAGGGAGAAGGGTGTAAGGATTTAATTTTACTGACTGACATGGGCTGCAGAAGCATACACAGCTTGCTCATATCCTTTGTGGAGCTGGAAGTGGAGTCACCTTTTTTCTTTTTTCCTTTTTTTTTTTCCACCACACAGAGACGCCATCACATATGTTCAGAGGCTGATGAGCTGAAAAGATCTGGGAGCCACATGTGGCCAGCAGAATGAGCATCAGCCTAGAGTAGAGTTTCAGTGGGAGATGACTTTTGGGAAAGTTCCCACAGAAATACCGTGGTAGCATTTTTGTCCTTGCTCAGCCTGATTTCATTTATTCTGAAGCTACTTTACATGTCCCTGGCACCACAAAAATACCATTAATCAGGCATAAGGGGCACTTGAGATCCCATCTCTTCACTTGTAAAAGTGTGGGCATCACCTTCTTCAGGGGAGCCCTGCAGACCCCCTGCCCTCAGTTTGCCTCCTAATTAGTTGCCCCTTCAGAGAAGGGAGCAACAAAAACAGACTGGAGCAAATGTAGAGGAAAGGTCATATTTCCCTCAGGTTAGAAGTTCTTGATATCCTAGGTAAAGTTTGTTATCCAGCTTGTAATGGACTTTTTGGGTAGATAGTTTGTATGGCAGGAGGAAGTGGGGGTAAGTGCTAAGGGGAGGGCTGCTTCCAAAGGGATGATTTTGTTCATCTTGTTGGGTGTAGGAGATGGTGCTGTGGAGATGCCAACCTACAGCTGCTGCCTTCCAGCCCCCTGCCTAGATGTGGGCAGGAAGAGGCAAGAAGATAACACAGGGGCATCCCTCAGTCCTCCTTCCTCGTGCTAAGAGGATGTAGTGATGTCTAGAATTGAGAGTTTCTATCTCTGGGGGAACTGTCCTGACTCCTGACTGAGGGAAAATATCAGATTCCACTGATTACTTCTGCTATCTAAGTATTTTATACGTGAAACTTGTAATTTGGGGAAAGCTGCAAGCTAAGAATTTCAGAGGCAGCCACCCCCACCACTGAGAGACTGTTAAGTCAGAGCTGGTCTCTGCCTCTATGAGCTTGTTCCTGATTTATATTGGACTGTTAGTAACCCCCAGCACCACCTTCCTGTGTCCATCCTTAGTGCCAGGGTAGCACAAGGACCTCTAAGCCATCATAGTC
Organism: Dicaeum eximium; assembly: GCA_013396995.1. Taxonomy (NCBI): domain Eukaryota; kingdom Metazoa; phylum Chordata; class Aves; order Passeriformes; family Dicaeidae; genus Dicaeum; species Dicaeum eximium. The sequence goes on along the minus strand of VWZP01001457.1, from coordinate 1,785,263 downwards.
CTGTGTACATGATGGGTATTTATTCATTCATTCTCAGGCAGAGAAGGGTCTGAGACAGGCTGAGTGCTCTCTCCACATTTAAGTCAGTGGGACAGGCAGTGACCTTCTGCAGTTCTGTGCATCTGGCCCTTTTCTTCACTTGATTCTGCTCCAAGCACCTGCAAATGAAATGTTTTGTACTGAAAACATTTTGTGCCCAATGGCTTGCTTTCACTGTTGTAAGAAAAATGAAAGTTTCAGAGGGGTTGCAGTCAAGACCCTCCCCTGTCCTCCCTGTTTTGTTGTCAACCCAAAAAATCAGCTATTCTTGTAATCCAGGTGGCAGGATAATGTCAAGTGTAAAGAACGTATTCTGAAAGGTCTTATTGTGGTGAGGGCTTTGGGGCTTCTCCCAGGAGACTTTCCCTGCTGGTTGCTGTTCTCTCATACTTAGTGTGTGATTTAAACAGCAACATATCCTGCAACTACTATAAAATAATGTTAAATTATTTTAGAGCATGCCAGGCCTGTTGGTAAATGTTTTCTAATAATTGATTGTTGGAGTGTTTCTTAGTTGCTTGTGGCAATGTGGTCTTCCTTTTTGCAGGATTATTGGTCTTTTAAGTGGGATCCAACCACTTTCCTCAAAAGAGTGGAATACTAGATTCAGCTAGGAAACACTTTGAAATTATATTTAACCTAAGGCTGCCAGTGTTACAGAACATGAAGGGATAATATTCGTTCCCTCTTCTGCAAATTCACATGCACATGATTAATTGCATTATTTATCCATGACTAAATACTGTATAAAGCTCTATCTTTATCAATCTCCATTGCAATTCAGAAGTGATATATTTTTAGATGCCATGTATAGTCTCTGCTAAGTGTTGATTTTTCTGTTTTTTATTAATGTGTACTTTTGCATATACATGGCATTCTAATATACTGGAAGTCTAATAACTATTCCTCTTATGATTGATAAACCTGTAATATCAGTTGAAGAATGTGGGCTAAAAATGGGATATTAGCCAAATGGCACAACTGAGAGCACTACATTGACTTCCTGTACTCTTGCTCTGTTTGTGGGATGGCTTTCATAAAAGGATTCCTGAAAGCATCCAAAGTTGCTTCTACCTGCCCAAGAACATGGAAAAGTCCCACTGACTCCAAGTTTGCTTACACTGCTGTGTGGGACACACATGCTAGAGATTGGCTCTAAATAAGATGGATTAAATTCCAGAAGTGCAGGAGACCATCTGGGAGACCTAAAATTGGTCTAAGAATAATACTTAGAGATAGGAAAGGTGTAAAAGAATGAATTAGCAACTCAAAGCTCTCTTCTCTCTGTTAGTGCACTTCTCTCTGTGGCCCAGTACGGTGTAAACCTGGAGTTGACATAATTCTTCCAATTTTTTTTATTATCTTTTACTAATTAGGGCCAGTCCATTTCTGTGAAGTAGGTTGTGGTGTCAGGTAAACAGGCCATCAAGGCTGCTCTCCTCCAGAGGTCTGTGAACCTAAAAAAAAGGCTGGCCTATCACCCATCAGGTAGAGATTGGGAAAGCACCCATACAAATAATGTTAAATTCCTTGAGCACTTGAGTAGTGTTGGAAGAACTTGCCTAAAGCTGCTGAACACTTGGTTGTCTGCCTGCAGGCTAATTTTGGGGCTGAGGAATTCTATTAATACTGGTGCATGTTCACATGAGATAGAGTCATATTGCAATCACACATCATATTGCATCCTCTAAAAAGGCTGTGGGTGAAATACACAAAATCAGATTTTTCTGTTCTCTAGATACTTCTGTCTTGGTCTTTTGAACCAAGTTTTGTTGTAAAATAGTCCATAAGTTAAAATCTTACTAACCCCCTGTGGCAGGTTCATGAACTGGCTACTGAGATCCTTATGGAAAAAAAAATCTGCCCTGGTTGACTCAGAGCAGGCTTATTTTTTTAAAATCATGATATGGGACTCAGTGATATGGGACTTTGAAACAGTGTTGCAGTTTAGTGGGCTTTTTCTCTCCTGCATAATATCCCTTTCTTGTCTGCATATTTTTATTCTGGGATGAGTCTTATATTACAATATATCTTGCCTCAAACAATGACCTCTGTTGCAGTCAAATGTAGCTTTTCTGATATTTGACTTTCAAGAAGTTTTCAAGAATAGGATCCACGAGTCTGTCCATCTGTGATCTTCAACAGCATTTTGCCACCTGAATCTGCAGATAGAAATTTCATTCTGCCATGGTCATTTCTTTCATCTCATGCCTTGAACATTGCCTCCATCTTGTTGAAAAAATAAGGGTGGAAGAGAAGAGTAATTCCCCTCTCCTTTTTCATTGCCATCTGATGTTTTGGCCACAGATGGTGGCTGAGTAATGATGAACATCCTGTTCCCTTGTGCTGCAGGAAGTCCACACAGGAGAGGTAAGAGCAGAGATGCAAGGGCAGCAGGCTGGGCTTCCCACACTTCAGAATCTGCAAGTGGCAGCACTGTGCTGAGCTTCCAGAAAGTGGGAATGACACAAGAGATTGCCATGTAACTCCTGATGCTTTGTGGGCCATTGGAATGGTGATGCACCTGACTGAATGTTTTTTATCTAATTGCTGCAATTTTCTGAGGTTGACCATCTTAACGCTTGGTCTGAAAATTTTATGGGTTTTTTGGAGAAAAATAGATCTCTTGTGACCATATCTCTGCTCAAATGTGGTTATTCTACTGAAGAAAATGTGAGTAAAAATACAGGAGGTCTTCAAAGCAACACAGTTCTTCAGCCTGGAGAAGGAATCCCTGCGGGTTTCAACTCCAAGTACCTACTGTGCCTTGTCTGGGTGGATGGAATAAAGAAATAAGGAGGCTCTGAAATGCTAAGCTCAGCTGCAGCAAACTCACCAGCTTTTGCCTGAGAAGATACTGCTCCTTGAACTATACAGAGAGCATGAGCTATTTAGTCTCTCTTGAGACAGGAAAGCTCTGAACTTTCCAGATAAATCCATAGTCTAATGCAGTTCTGGAGTAATTGCAAGGGCCCTGAGCAGAACTTGTTGTCTGGGCTGGATATGCTGAGCTACTCGTCACTCTGTCTGGGCACCTTGGAAACACGTGTGTCCAGTTTCAGGAATACTGATCCTCAGAAGTGGTAGAGCCTCAATGCATAGATCATGTCAGAAAAGGTGTGCGATGATTGTGTTCATCCTAGCACATGGATTGCTGGTTAACTAGTTGCCGGTTGCATTATTTAATGTATAGAAAAAGATACTAAATTTGCAGGCTAAGTAATTTCTCTGTTTTAATACTCCACGAATTCCAGTGTTTGGCATGATAAACTTCACGTAGTAAATTACACTTAGGTTTTGTTCACTTGTTTTACTTTTGCGATTGCATTAATAAAGTCTCCAAAACTTACCTGTAAGTCTTAAGAAAAAGAACCTAAGTATCTAGCTAAGAAATTGTAGCCTGAGTAATTTCTTCTTTTTCCTATCTGCCCCTCTACTACAAATGCCTGATGTTCAAAAAGAAAAAAATTTAAGGATAAACTGAAACTAGTTTTAGGAAGCTGTATGTCACAAGAAGGTAGATCTAAAAATAGGGTATATCTGCTATTAGTGATAGCTCTTCTAAGCCTCCCAAAGCAGGCTAAGAACTCCTTAGGGCTTCAAGGAGCAAGATGATGGATGTTTAAGTACTGTCATTTTTAGGCATTTTTCAAAATAAGTGGCTATTTTTCTTGCCATTTGGTGCTACAGAGCAGTATTAATGGTAACTAATGCAGTGCAGGTTTAGACAAAAAGTAGTCAGAGCAAAGCAATTTCAAAAGTCTCTCCAACATTATCCCATACTGTAAATAAATAGGAACACATGATCACATGACCTGATTCACTGGCATGAATGTGGGATACTCATGTTGCCTTGAAGTAGCATATAATTTAAAGAAAAAGGTTTTCCAATGTCCATTCTCAAGTGTTCTGTATGTACTGAGTTTCAGTGTTTTGCTAGAGATGGTGCAGTTTTACAAGCCCAGTCTTTCTGGCAAAGTTCATCAAGAGTTAGACATTTTACAAGTATCTGGTGGTTTGTGATCCTTCCGTTATATTAATTTTACTCAAGGTCACAGGGGGAGCATTGTTTCTATGCCTTGGGAAAAAGCTGTAAACCTTATAGTAGGATTGCTTTATAAAGTATTTGCAGCTGTTGATTTTTCTCCAACCCCCTTTTCTCCTGTTTTTTGACACTTTCTTCAAAAGGTTAGTAGTTTTCAAGAAACATCATAATTCTATGATATATTTAGCTCATGAGGTTAAATTTGGCAATCTTAACTTAAAGTAACTTCTTTCCCTGCAAAGAGGGAAAATAGAAAAGGCTGATTGAAAGAAATGTGCTAGGCAAAAATTTGCAAATAAGATTGTTGAGGAATAGTGCCATTACTGATTTAGAAAATACAGCTATTAAACAAACAGTGAAATAATTACCATTGTGGGGCAGCTATTCTGTGAGAGTTGCAAAAATGAGGATAAGGGTCCACACTCAGGGGAGGGAAGGGGAGCAAGGACAGAGGATGTTCAGGCAAATAATGATACTTCAGCATGTCTAATTGTCTAATGCTGCAGCACAAATAAACTAGGGCAAGCTGTATATTATAAAAATTAAAAGCAAGCCAAGGCTGACAACTTTCTCACTGAGTTCTGCTCTACTGCAGAGGAATTGGCTTTGATGGGAGTTGTGTTTTCTGCCTTGCTTTTGCTGCTTGGCTCTCTCTGTTTGGGTGTGGGGATGTCATTCAGTCAGTTTTGAAAGATGCAGTTGCACCAGCACGGTATTGCTGTTATAATTTTGTCTTTGAATTATCTCCAACCGTCCCTCTGCCTTGCCTTCAGAGATTTAAGCTGGCAAGTGCTCAGCATTGCTCTAAGTCATGTCTTTGAATGTGAACTGAGAGTCTTGCTTGTGACCTTCCAAGTTGGTGTTGGAGTGCTGCACAGGATGCGCTAAAGAGAGCAGGAGTTGTGCTGGAACAGGGAGGCTTTGCATCATCTGGCTTCAGGCTCTGGAACTGCACTGACTAGAAGCTTCATCTCCCTTGTAGTGAATGCAGAGGCAGATTCCTCAAAGGACAGATTCAGAGTCTACATTAGAAGCCTATCTCTCACACATTTTTTTGAGTTTTGGAATTACAGCATCTGGAGCAACTCTCCTAAATATATTAAGACCTGAAAAACTCCTGTTTATGAAACTACTGAAAGAGATGGGAGCTAGCTCTGAGGAGAGAAACAATGGAAACCAGCAAAGTATAAAATATTGCAAATTGCAAAGAATAGTTAGTTTGGGAACTTCTGTTTTCCTTGTTGCAATATTCTGCCTTCCAAACTCACTATGCTATATCACAAAAACTCTGCTTCCATGAGTATTTGTCTATTAATCATTACTGTCTGCTTTTTCCTTTGAATCTATCTTTTAATCATCTTGTTAGAGATCTTAATTTAATCTGTATATTGTATTTGGTAGTAAAAGCTGGCTAATGAAGAAGTTAAACTGAACTAATTTTTCTGCAGTGGGAAAGGCTTGGTGTTTGTGTCTCATCATATTTGCTTGGACTGGATCATTCAGACTCTAGCTCTGTTCCAAGCTTTTCCTAGATTAGGGTGCTGTCAGCTGCTCATGTGGTTATGCTAGTGAGCCTCATGCATCTCAAGGACTGAAACTATTTTGGCTCCAGTCTTAGCAAATATTCTTTTTTTCTTTCCATTGTAAGTTAAACATGTGCAAAAGTTAATGTAAATTAACAGGTTTCTTAATGTGAAAGGAAATTACTTAGTGTGGCACCTACTTATGGAACAGAAAAAAATGAAGCAATTTGGCAGCATGACTTTAACTGGTGCTGAAGCATGGGAACAGTATTGTTTCCACATAGGCAGCCATCCTCACACAGGGTGTCAAAATATGAGGTAAAGATTTTCATCCCTCAAAACCCAGAATCAAGTTCTGATTTTGGGTACCCTGCTGAAAACTATGTAGTGGCTGCCCATGTATCACTGTAAAAACCAATATCTTGGAGAGGTAGGAACATGGACACTGTAGAGGGATTTGCAGATCCTTATGCTTGAACAAGGATTAAACCACTGCCTCTGCTCCCAGCTGTGATGAAACTGAGTATCTGTTTAATTAATATTATTGTCTAATCTTTATGGTGTCAGGCTTTTTTTGGTTCTGTTTGGGACTGGATGTGTGAATGGGAAAATGCTGAAATCTATGAGAAGGCCTTAACCCAAGGGGTTGCCTTGTTCAGGCTGAAGGCTCACCAGAGAGAGCTTATTTAAGCCATCAAATTTGGAGAGTATTTATCAGAAGTAAGCAGACTTCTGAACTGCTTGAAGTTGTTCTGTGAGGAGTTGAAGGTCACAGGTCAGATCCTTCATCAGTGCTCCCTGCAACAAGCTTTCAAAGGTGAGAGCCAGCATTTTGCAAATTGCCAACATAAACATCTTATTTCATATAATGCTGGCAGGTGTCTGTGTATGCAGATATATGCATATGTCTCAAATTACTAGAAAATCCTTCCAGGGTCAGAGTCAAATGAAAGCCACAAACCCGTATTTTTAAACACCTCGATCTAAACCCATGGATCTCAGCACACATGAACTTTGGAGAGTTTGAAAACCTTATACTGATTTGGATTTTGTCTGTAGCACATCTCTACTCTACTCAAGTTCAGTGTGCTCATGCCTTTTAGTAGTAATGCAAGAAAATACCCAGAGACAGATTTCTGTAATTAAAATCCTGATTACTGAGTAGATCAGCATGTGATGAGGCAAGAAATGGTGGCTAATATCTGATGCTATCTTGCAAAAAAGAGAGCCCTAAGCTTGAATTTGTTTAATGCTCATTTGACTTCCCATATACAATGATAATGATCATATTTTGACAAGAACAGCTGTGATAATGGGTGAGTGCAGGAGCGTTGCTTGCTTTGGTTTGCACTGCCAAGCATGAAGTGTAAAAGCAGGGTAAGGCACTTGTTTTAAACCTTTCAAGGAGCCTTTTCAGAGTCAGGCTTCTCCATCTCACTTCTGCAGCACTAGGTGCTTACAGAGCTGAGCAAGTGTGACCCAGCATCACCATCTGGCTGCAGACACCTTCTCTGCTGCTGCTGCTGAAGGACACCTCTGTAGCTGGCACTGGTTTCAGTACAAATCTGTAAAAAAAAGAAAGTTGAACTGTGTGTTTGCCTTCTGGAACAAAGGACTGGATTTAATGACCTAAAAAACCATCTGAGAACAGGATATACTTGTATATAGTCAGCGTTTCTCATGAATTGGGAGCTTCGCAAAGAAGACGACCAAAATTACTTTATTCCCTCTGAAATTTCAGTGCTTCTGAAAATCTCATCCACAGAGAGCTGTAGCTAGATATTGACAAAGAATCCTTGCCTTTAATTAAATTGTAAGTATTTCTGGGTAGTGATTACAGTTATTTTAATTATTTCCTTTAAATACAATACTACTGGCTCACACTGGAGCTTTTCAAAATACATCTCTCTACCTAGAAGGACAAATTCTATGCTCTGATCAGTGAACTCATGTGATTTGGAGATGCTGTAGTTAACAGGAATTAGTGTTTCTATGATTTTAAAGATTTTGCTGTCATCTTCCATTTACTTTTAAATCTTGCTTTTCTTCTTTTTATCCTGAGGGTATTACAGAAGGAGTTTCTTGCTAAATTTATCTTGGGGTTATGAAACTGAGAAAAGAAAATTAAAGAGGACTCATAGTTCCCACAAAAGATATAGAGATTATTCAAGCTTTATTGGGGGGGGGGAAGGCAAGAGAAGAATGAAGCAGATGAATAAACCACACAAATATGATGGCCAGTGTGTATCAACAAATTAGCCACTTTGGGTATAGCTTTGCCACTAAATTCAGTATTTATCATAATGCTGCATTAATGTTATTGTCTATTTCCTCCACAGAGAGAAAAATTGTAGTGTAAATTTACAAATGCCAAATAAAAACCATTGAGGAAACCAACCCCTGTAGAATGTCACTGGTCACTGCTCTCCACTTGGACCTTGAACCATTGATCACAGCTGCCATACAGCCAATTTCTTATCCATTGGGTGGTTCACTGTTAAATCCATGTGTCTCCAGTTTAGTGACCAGAATTAATTTGTCATTTTTTTCTGTGTCTGAAATTAAAGTAATTTTTAAGGGCTCTGCTGGGTGACAATTCCTATAATCACTTGTTCTTCTGTGTTTCAAAATTAGTGTATCTGTGTCTTCCTCCTGATATTTTCATACTTCCCAAGGGATCTTTTAAAGTGTTTCTCAGAGGTTGTCTAATTGTGTCCATGTCATAATCCCCCAAACCACTTATGAAAATAAATGTCATCCTAGCTTTTAACACTTCCATGTGTAGCCTTGCCTGTAAAATAACTGAACAGAAATCAAATACTACTTCCCACTTATGCAAAGTTTGTTTCTCATTAGAGCGTTTCAAAAAGGCATCTATTATGGTAATAATTTTAGCTACTCATATCAACTTGCTCTCAAAATTTGTGCTTCAGGTCTTTCAAATACTTGCTGAAACCTTTCTTCTAATCCTCTTCCAACTCTTATCTTTACTCCTTGTGATTTCTTTATAGTTTTTTGGGTTTTTTGTTGTTTTTTTTTTTGCCCTGCAAACCTTAACTGGTTCTGCCTTCCCATTTAGTTTCTTCCTCCTCCTCTATTTCCAATACAGATTATTCTTTGTCTTTGGAGCTTTGAGTGGTCCCATGTGAACACTCATCCATTGTTACTGCTGCTTTGCTGACATGAGCGTTGCAGTGCTCAAAACAGGAGAGTCAGCAATGCTTGGACCTTGATTATGAGAGGACCCTCCCCCTGCTACTTAAAACCTCCCTTGCAAACACTGGAGGGGAGGGGAAACACATGGTGGAGCTGATATATTAATACACATACAATAACACCAATTGCCTGCAGGAGTAAAAAACCCTGAACACCTAACTTGAGAACAAAATTAATTTTAAAATGTAGGTCATATGCTAATACAGCTCCCAGTGTAACCTGTGTAGCACCACCAAGCATAACACAGGAATTGATTGTGCCTTGCTTCTCTTGCTTGTTCTTTTTGCCACTTTCTGCATGTTTACAACTAAATTAGCTGTCAGACTCAATGGCCACATTAAAGAGAGGATTTTTTTCATCTAATGATCAATAACAAAATGTTCTGCATAATTCTTATGGGTGGGTTGAGAATATTCCTGCTTCATTAATGGTGAGTGAAGTGAGACAAGTAAGGATTTCTCCCATGATCACAGTGATCCTGGTGTGCAGGCTGTGTTATGCTGCTGTCCCACTTGTCTAGTGCTCTGCAGCAGCTGTGCCCAGATGTTCTGGCACTGAGGAGCTCTGACCTAGCCAGGAGCTGGTTGTGCTTTGTGGCCGATTTCTGTGCGGTGTGAGCAGACTTGGAGCCCGTGCAGGGCATGGCTCGATTTACATGCACAGAACACAGTAGGGCTGGACATCCTCTCCTGCCTGCCCCTCAAGTTTGTCTCTGACTGTGGGTTGGTTATTCAGCTCCAGCAGGATGGCTTTCCTACTGCTGTTGAGGTCCTGTCTGTATCACACGGTTCAGACCTTTGCAAAGTTCAGGGCATTTCAACAAAGGCAGTCAGGGACTCAGAGCTGCACAACAAAAACTTATGAATGCCATATGCTGACTTGGGTTAATGGGCTGTTTACTGCATAATGATATTGTTTAATTCATTACAGAGGCGTGGAGAGAAATAGGTGACAGAAAAAGATGCAATGAGGGGCAATGCCAAAAGAAGAAAGAGGCAGAGCTCCTCAAGAACAAGCAAGCAAATATAAGAGTGGAATTTGAGGAAAAAAGCCCAGCATCTCAAGGCAGAGGTATGGCTGGCTCTTTGAACCCCTGGAGCAGCTATCTGGAAAAAGATTGCACAGACACTGATATTCAAACTGGGCTTGCCTATGTTAGTGTCTGCAGGAAACGAGCATGTAGGCAGATAGTGAACAAATCAGCTCTGCAGGGCTGGGTGTACTTCACAGTGTGCATTAAAATCAGTATTCAGTGATGCCAATTAATATTATAGGAGTTTATTTTTGTCCTGTTTGGCTGTTTAAAAAATATTTGTAAAAGAATGTTTTCTTCTAAGACCATTTTAAAACATTGCCATTTTGTATCAAAAGGCTTCAGAAAATGTAAGTCAAGACATTGTTTCAGGCAAGTAAATTTATTTTTCCTTGCCTTTGCTTTTCACTTCAGTAATAAAAATAAGGGGATTTATGCAGAGCAAGGTCTCTTGGATCTTCTAGCAAACAAGCAGTTTTTACAGCTGTTAATAGTTGGTTCAGTACTTTAGAAGCTGCCTTCTCAAAAAGCTACCACGATTTTGTTTTAAAAAGCCTGTCAGACTGATCACTGGCTAGGTCTGACTTTGATGGAAGAACTGGGACCTGGACCTGGTAAATGAGAGCAGAGGCTTTAATGAGTGCTTTCAGCCAGCACAGCAAGTGCACCAGAAAAACCCATGTTCCCCACGCTGCACTGGGCTGCTTGGCTACCTGATATCCCAGGAGCTGTGGCCCCTGCTGTGCACATGGAAGTTGGATTTCTTGGCAGACCTGTAGCAGCCCACCTTGATCCCCATGTGTTTGGATCTGGGGTAGTTTGGTATTGCTGCTAGTATGTCATGCCTGGCACAGCTGTGCTGGTGTAGGCACTGCTGAGAGCAGCAGAATTGAGAAATATTGCCCTGTACGGATATAAACATGACCCTTGGAAAAAGAGCAGAGAAGAGGGTGGTGTAGCTTCCCACAGTCACAACACAAGTTTCAGTTAGAGGAAGGACTTCTTACATTTTGCAATTCAAGGACCAATAGCTGTTTTGTTGGGCTGCTCCTAGTAAAGGTGAGCATGTGGCTCCTGGCACAGAGCACGTGAGCAGTGTGAGTTGTAGTATTTCAGTTTTGCTACTACAAAAAGCAGTTGTTGCTCTTAATTTGTGAAAGTGGCTGGATGAGGAGGTTTTGAGAAGTGGCTCAGGTGCTGTGCACCCAAATGGCCACCCTTCTGAACAAGCTGCTGCCCATTTAAATGTCTGCTCAATTATGGTGGCGCCAGCTTGTCCTGTGCTCCTAACAGTGTGCCAGCATTTCTACAATAAACCTTCATTATCTGAATTTTATATTTGTCCATAAAATCTTGCTCTAGGCAGGTATGTGATGTATAAGATAGGAGGAAGGAAAAATGCAAATACCCATTACAAGTTGAGCTAGAAGTGGGCATCATGATTTTGGAGAAAATACTGTGGTTTGGCCCTACGTAGTGCTCTGGAAATAAGTGTATGCCTGCTGTTGAGAAGAGCTGGGACTCTTGTTCTCCTGACTGAGAAGTGGGAAGCTGGGGATCTTTCACCTTGCTGATGACTGGGGGGTGGGTGGTGTGATGCTCACATTGGCTGTCCTGGACAGAAGGGCAGCTGGCAGTAGTGCCCTGCATATTTGGTGTGTTAGCCCTCAGCTGGGCTGTGCTTACCACATCTGCTGTGATACAGCCCTCTGACCAAGCCATTTCATGTCTCCAGTGCATTGCCATAACCTCAATTCTTGCCTGAGATGACATGACACATTTTCCATCCCCTTTAGCTTCTTTTGTCTTTTCCCTCTGCTTTTATAATTTGTGTATGACTTTGGTTTTCTTTTTCCAAAGTAGGCAAAACAAAAATTGTTTTATGATGTTTCTCAGCATCACAAGAATGCACAAATGAAATATTCAACAAACCAGAGTTACCAATTGCCACACACCTCTGTGTTTCTCTGTAGTTCTCTGCTCTCTTTCTTAGAGGCATAGCTTTATGTGCTCACTCAAGAGAAAGAAGTAATTCAGAACAAGAAGGTATTTCCCTGGTTGTCATTGACTTGACTCTCTTGCTTCTATCTCAGCTGTCCAGGTGCTTCTGTAGTCCCCTACCCCCAGATTTTACTGGCTCACATCTGTTGAAGGGCCTGTCCTGGTGACATGGACCCATTTATTTGACTAAAGACAGCCCAAAGGAGATTAATGACTTGTTCAAAGGAGAGCAGCAGAGACAGCAAATGACTGTCATAAGGAAAAGGCAACTTTGCTTTTCTTCTGTTACTCATTATTTTCAAAGAAAAATTTGAGGAAGATATATTTTAAGAAGCACTCAGCATTGTGAGAATACCATGTCACACCTGAGTTTATAATCCTACCAGTGGTGTTTTCATACTTTTAGGTGCAGTTTAGAAGTGAGTTGTCAGTTTTGCTCACTCATTTCTTACACCTGCAAGTGCTCATATTTGTGTAAACCAGGCATTTAAATGTCAAACCCCCCAGTACAATGATGTCTTTAGTTCACCTCCTCCGTGTTGAGGTAACTGCAGAGGCCTCTGATTATTAAGTAATGGGAATTAGCAAGACAAATGTAAACATTTGTTCAAAGGGATTGTATTTGGAGCCCTTAATTAGAGGGCATGAAGCCATTAAAGAGTAAAAGCCGGCTGGCCTGGGGCTGATGGGGAATGCTGGCCTTCACTGCTATAAGCCCAGCCAGTTTCTCCACTCTGCCATTTTATTTGTTTTTACAGGGACACAGCTAGAATATTCTGTGTTTTTCACAGTTAAGGCTCAGACACTTTTTTTCACTTCATACCCAATTGATTATTTTGTGCAATGTTTGCTTTTAGCTGTGTCCTAGAAATACATCCACGTGATTCTTTCTGGCACCTAGTCTGGCTGGCACTGAGATTTGTGAAGATGCAAAGTTTGTAAAACTTTTTGTATTTCTTTGTTAAAATTCATGCAGGTATATAAAGCATGGCATGCAAAAGTCATGGAAATTTTTAATTGTGTAGGAATAGCACTGAACCTCAGTGGCTTCTCTATTTTAAAACATACGTCCTAAAGAACATTAAACAGAATATCTTGCATGCTTTTTTCTTGATTTTAAAGAGCATGAAAAAAGGGGGGAAAAAAAAGTCATATGTTTTGCAGGTTGAAAAAAACCCAAGCCACAAACAACAAAAATCTTCAAACAACATTACAAAAACCCTCCTCAAAACTCCTAAATAAATCCCAAATGAAATTAAGAGGAACTCTTTGCTGTTGGTATAATACAAATGCTACTTTTGTGGTTAAAAAAGGATGGCCTAGATGGTCTAGAGTTAGCTGACTTGGTAGAAGATTGTGTTGGGGCTATGTTTTGGACCTGTGACCTCTTGGTCATCACAGCAATTCTTTCTCCCTTGTGTTTTTTTCTCCTTTCTTGTTACAAGAATTATATGTAACAAAGACTATGATCTGGTTATTTTATTTAAGTAAAACACAAAAATCACTTCTATTGGAGGTTGCTATGGGATTAAGATTGAATCCTTCATTAGGGTCTGACCAATGAAGCTGTTAGCCTGATCCAAAGAAATGACAATCTGGCACACAGCTGCAGGTCTGAGTGCTGGTGCTGGATGGGGAGCACTGTCTGGGTAGCAATGTCACTGCCAATGCCACATCAATGCAGTCCCAGGGGCACTGTGCCTAAAACACACAGTGGGGTGAATTATAGCACGTGACTGGATGGAACGAGTTGGGTGAACCTACTCTGATGGCAAAATGACTTCAAGTGCAGGCCTTCCTCCTGCTCCAAAAGGCTTCTGCCCCTCTGGTGTGACCAGAGGCTGTGACCCACAGCCATACCCTACAGGGCCATTCCTCCCCCTTGCTGCTTGCTGTGAGAGTACTCCCTGCGAAGTTTCCCGTCAGGTGTCCTTGCAGTATCGTGTGCTACAGATTCAGGAGGAAAATCCAGCAAGTGGTGCTTTAGATTTTCAAATGACAGGCAGATAGCTATTAGCATTAATCCTCTTTCTGTATTCTCCAAAGAGCTCTTTGACAGGGGTGTGTGCAGGACAGGAAACACTTGACAGGATTCAGCTCCCACTCAAATCCCTACATTAAAAATGAAGAAAGCAGAGACCCTTTCCATCATCTTCCCTGGCACTGGTGCAGACAGCCTGCCCTGGAAGGCAATCTCTCCACTGGGATAAGTGATGGGGGATGTTCTCCAGCACATGCCAAAAAGGCCACCCAGTAGTTGTGTAGGTTTGAAGAGCAATAGGTACTGAAAATTTTGGTTAAGGCACAAACCTGCTCCAAGAGCCCCTGGAACATCACTGAGATGAGCACTGTGTGGGGTCCTGTGAGCTCTGTGACACCCAGCTCTCCCACTTTCCCTCTTCCCTGGCTTGTCTGTGATGGATGAGGTGCAGTGAGGAGCTGCTCCTGCCACTGCTAGAAGAAGAATGATCCCCACTCAGTCAGCTGGGCCCCAGCAAGTCCCACAGGGTCTACCCAGAGCTGGTGGTTCCCTGAGGAAAAGGGGAAGGGGAACCTCAGGGGAAGGGTTGCCTTAGCTTGAGAGGTTCTGCGCCTTTGGCCTGAGGGCAGTGTGGGTCTGTATCAGTTCTAGAGGACTGAATAGATGCTCATGCTGAGATTTTGTCAGTGGCTTCTGAAGAAAGCATAGTGAAGCTGTGTTGTCTTTAAAATGTCTATTGCTTATAATCTCTACCTCTTCTGGATAGCATGTGTATAGCTAAGGGTACTGTAGACAGGAGCAACTAGAGCAGTCTGATTGTAGTTCAGCTTATCTCAGTGAAGCTACAGATTACAAACAAAACCAGAATTTGTCTCGCTATGGCCTTCTTTGAATCCACACTTCCTTGATCCATAGTTGTAGCTGATTTGCAGTTAGTCAGTGACTTTATAATTCCAGACTTTTCTGCTAAAACCCATCAACCTTCCCCATGCAGATCTAAGCTTTTCTTTGGGAAGGAAATAATTTAGGCAATTTGCTGAATAAGTGTGTGGTAGAGTTTTGTGGGAAAGCCTAAGGGAGAAGATTAAAATCACAAAACACATTTGAACATCAGCTGGATGTATGAAATACAAGACAACAAAAGTCAAGACAATGACAACAGCAATTTAATAGTTTTCTTAAAAATCTGTTGCATTTTGCTACAAAACTGCATATTGATCAAGGTTTTGAAACACCTGTGTGTATGATGAGGTGGCATATCCTACAGGAAGGTAATACAACAAAAATAGCAACTGGAAGAGCACTAGGTTGTAGGAAGTCTGAGGATGCTCTAATTTGCTGCCTAATGATCAGTCTAGCTTTGCCACATGTGAACTCCTAATGTTACATCACCTCAAGGAAATCTGCACTCAACATTTGCATTAAAGGATCACTTTAATTCTGGCATTAACCATGTGATAAATCTTGGCTTTCCAAAAGATTGATTGTTGTCTGCTTCTGACTGCCCCACTGACATTGTATCTCTCTTAGGATACTCAAAGTTGTTGAGCATAGTTTGTGGTTTCAGAAACACAAATTAGGCTACAAAAATGTCACCAGACCATGTAGCTGACTTGAGCAGGTTTCACCATCCCTTGCAGGAAATCCCAGTCTGAGGAACAAGATTGGAAGAAAGAGACAAGAGAGTTCAGGTTCTCCAGGGGGAAGGAATATTGTGGGACCACCCTATTCTTTACACGGCACAGGATTTTTTATAAAAACTAAGCAGAAACTTTTTCTGGATAGATGCAGCTAGTTACATTAATGTTACTTCATGAAAATCCAGAAAGGGGTTCTGACCATGAAGTGGTCATCAGAAGAGAAACAAGGCTGAAGTTTAAAGATCAAACAGGCAGGTCCCAGGAGCATGAAGATGCGTCGTGTTTTCATTACGATGCTTTTTGGGTGTGCTTCACAAACAGTGGTGCAGCCTTATCACTGCAGATGGACACTGCCTGTTCAGCTTTACCTTGCTCATGTTCACAGAGCCTTCTGTGAAATATCTCAATCTCAGCCTCAAAGATGCTACAAACACAGAAGCAATTTGTTTGGGTGGTCCAGGAAAACAACTCCTTCTAAGGAGAGAAATTAACTTCCCCTGCTTATAAAATTAAAAGTGAAGGAAATGAGGCTTTGAAGGGTCTTTTATATTTGGCCTGACTGGGGACAGGTGACTCCCTGACCGACTGGAGGCATTCTTCCTGTTATCCTAGTAGATAACATTTGTATTTGCAATGTCTAGGCCTGTCAAAACATGATTTGAGGTTGTGACCAAGACTTTTCTTGAAATTGCTAACAATAACGATGCCTCTCCTTTTATAGGGTCTGTTTAAAGGAGGAGGATGAAAGGGGAAAAAAAGCTATACACTCAGATGCTGTGCTTCTTAATACTTGCAGGTATCTCAAGTTTATCACCAAAAAAATCACAGGTAAAGTGAAATATAGCTAGAAGTAAAACATAGCTAGAAGACCAGGTTTCATTTAGGGATCTCAAAACTACTTCTCCTGTATGTGGTATTGCAATCTCTGTATTCAAGGCAAGGCAAGCTCTTAAGTCAGATTAGTTCATAGATAATGTGGCCACCTCTCTAGCCCTCCTGAAATTCAAGGCTCATGGCATCACACTTTATAACAAACGAGGACTGAAACCTTTCTTAGTTGGGAGGTCCTTTATAGAATTTTATAGCTTCAGAAAAGGCTATAAGAAACTTTAGGTGCAGGACTTGAGATAAAATAATTTTGTAGTACTGTTGAATTATATTCTGGTCAAAATGAGGCAGGTGTATTTCATCTGCCTGTGACAGAGAAGCTGAGACAAGGCACAATTGTGTTGTCCTCTCAGGATCACAGCAGAGGGACAAACCCCACTATTCCTCACCCTGGCCCTGTTGCATTGGCTACTGAACCAAAGGATCTGCTGTGCTTAGCTAAATGATGCTTTTAGTTACCTGCTGGTGCAGATAGGAATGTCTTTGGTGTTTTATCTTGGTTCTTTTGGTGCTTATTGTGGTTTACACTATCAAGATTCATCGTGCGTGCGAGTGGCATTTTGTGACTGAAAGGTGTTTTCCATTTGCATTTCCATTTTGTTCATAGCCCTTGAATTAAGTCACCATGGAAAAATGCCAAATAATACACCCTTTTTTTGGCAAATAAATGTAAAAAACTTGATGCCTCAAGCATATTACATGCTTTGCAGGAAATTCCCAGCCTCTTACAACAAAGAGACAGCCAGGCGCCGTATCAGCTCTTCAGAGCAGATCAAAATTGCAGTTACTTGCAGAGTTATGGAGCTGAATGTCAGAACTCGCTTCTCTGAGCACCATTTACATGCACCCCTTTCTAGGGGCCTGGTATCCAAGATTAATTCTGTGGCCACTGTTTATCTTTAAGGGGCATCATGAAATGAACCAAATATCCATGACAACTTCAGAAAGCTAAGAAGAAAAATAGCATGTACTTGTCAGTTATCTCAAACTGGAGACCCCAAGCATATAGCAAGTCACCAAGGTACCACTACATATTTCAGTAGTAATCAGAGAACTCTTTGTACTGGAATACTTGAATGTGTTTGGGGTGAATAGGTAACTTCCATCTCACAGCAAGGAATTTAGGAGTTGGACACCCTACTGTTGTACAAGGATTATTTGATCTGTATCTATACAGCATATGCTGATAAGCCTAACTGCAGTTTGATGAAAAATGGCTTGTGTGTGATCAGCCTGTGTAAAGCAGAACTGCCTAAGACAAAGGGCTGAGCCTAGAAGAGACACATGATTGATAAAGTCACTTGTGCTGCAGCAGAAGGAAGTAAATTACCTAATCCATGTTCTCTTTCCTTTACATCAGCTTCTACTGCTTGTTTTTGGCATGGCAGTAAAAAATGTGGGGAAACTGGGCTCCCATACTGAGGCAGTTCAACACAGAGCAAGGACCACAGAGCAGTTTGCATATGTCCAACCTCACAATACATTGCTTGTCTCAATTCTCTTCTCCTGATTTCCTGGGTATTAACAGTCTGAAAGGTGGGATTCTCCCTAAGGAGACATGAGGCCTTGGTGGTGTACCAGGACTGAGCTCTTCTACACAGGCTTCAAACAAAATTAGAGTCCACGTCTGAACAGCTCTGATTTTTGGGGAAAAATATTCAGAGCCAAATCTGGACTTTGCAATTCAAGACCTTAAGACAGCTTGAAACAATGGTTGTGTTTGCACTGTGACTCATGTTTGGGGTGTGGTGGATGACACCCTGTGGCTGAAGAGCAAAGTAAAGCCAGGGGCAGCACTCCTGACCTCATCCTTGCATTTCATTCCCAGAGAGCAAAACCTTGTTCAGAACCTCAGTTAAGTTGATACAAAGGGACCAGTGGGCTTCAGCTCCTGCCACAGCTGCAGACCCCACTGCATATTGCCCTGGACCAGTGAGGCTCATCCCTGAGTGTCACCTTTGTTTAACACCAGGGAAAAATTTGGATAAAGCTCATCAGAGGGAAAACTTAATTTGCACCTTCCACAAATCTCTCAAAACTAATTCCTGTAATTTTTGTTTTGTTCTTATGCCCTCTTAAGTTACTAGAGTAAGTTTTTATTGCATTATGGGTAAGACAGGTGTCTGGACACTGCAGAATGTATTCTTTTTTTCCCCAATCAAACATTTTGTTCAAGATGGAATGACCTCATTTTGCTCTTCCTGTTCATCTGAACCTTATTCCATGTGAGGTAGCACATGGTGATGCAGGAGTGTAACTTCCTCCTCCTTAGCATCTCAATGCTTTTATGTACTTGAATTGCATTTCCTTAGTTCACTTTATTTTTCCCTGCTACAACTCTTTGAAGACCCTGGTAAAATTTGGGCTTTTAGTAGTTTCTATAATGTAATATATAATTTTGTCAGATAAATGTGGATATCCTATAGAGCCTAATGGTGTAAAGGAAGGCAACTGTGAAAGAGGTGCCAAGTCCTGTGTGTGACTATTAGTAGCTTTAATGACAGAATGGCAACTCTTTGTGAGAGTCCTATGCCACTTAGACACAAAACCTCCTGACTCTGACAGTAATTAACTTGACTTCAGGAGAACCAGGGCTTACAGTTTTAGTTTCATGAAGGAGTTGTGAGCTGAGTTACTGATCTATATCCATATGATCAGAAACTTACATTTATATCTCAAAGACTTAATTGTGCAATGTGGAAAATTGCTCAGGAAGACTGTGAATTTTTTTTTCCCTCACCTCTTATTCTTATTCATTTGATAGCCTGTGGAATACTGTCTCTCTGTTGTCCATCTAGGAGTGCCTAAAAGTTTTACCCTTCTTCTTAGATTTAAAATTTGCAAAGCATTGTATGGTTCCAAAGTCAGATTTTGCTGCTACTTAATATTTGTGTGGAGCCATAGGTGATTTGCATGGCCTCTGGCCCAAAGACATTGCAATCTAAATGAAACTCTACAACACAAGGTGCTTAGAGAGATAACAGCAAGCAAGGAAAGGGAGGAAGAGTCTGCTGGACAGGTTTATTGACTGTTTGGGGTACATCATTACACAGCATGTCAAAAACTTTGCATTTTTAAAAGCAGGGCAGTGATTAGCCTGCCATTATGTGGAACAGCGTTGTGGATTATGGAGCTCTAGGAAATAGTCTTAAGGAAGGGCTTGCATGAAGCCTGTGGGAGCAGATCCATAATAATCAGACTGTGTGCTGCAGAAATAAATATCCTATTTGACTAGAAAGCCTAAGATTATTTTTTTCCTGTCCTGAAATGGGCACTGCACTGCTCAGGAGCATTTGAATCTAAAATGAACATGTGAAGCATCTAATACACTTGGATTTTCTCTTCTAGTTGCTTTTGGATTAACCATTAGCTAAATAAAAACCCCACCTTCTCCTGTCCCACAAGCATCAGCTCATACTCAAATATTTCTGTAGATAAAAATATACAATAAAATGGTCTTTTAAAAAATATTTATTATGTTTCCTTTACTAATTTTCATTTCTGAAAAATCTTCTGATTTTTGAAAGACTTTCGTCCTCTGAACCCTCTGCTTCCTTGCTTCTTTTTTCCCTACATCAGTTTTTTTTCCCCCTACATCAGTTCTAACTTGTGGTAGCAATTACAGGCATTTTTTTCCCCCATGATTTTGGACTGAGGTCCTTGGGAGCTCCAACCCTTCTAAAGATTTTTCTAGAGGAAACTGCCAGTTTTGTGTTCCTTGCTAATTTAGAATATCAAGAATTATCTGCATTGTGCTGACACTTCTGGTTGCAAGGCAAGATGACTCTTTCAAGTACACTCATAATGGTAAGTTTTAGTGTTTTGTGACTATCTGGCATTGATAAAATCTCTTGATAATATAAAAACATACATAAAAACCATACATGTTCTTATTTTATCAAGAATGTATCACGCCTTGAAATCCTGAATGCTTACAAAGTACCAGTCTTCAGACAGGGAAAAAACTTAGGTGTTGTTAAATTAAAACAATTACCTTTTTGATCTGAAAAAGATGGTACATGTAGAAATAAACCAAAATAATTGGTATTAAAGATAAGGCTCTAACCTGGGAATGACAATGTCCTGGCCAAATTATACTTATAAGCAGATCCAAAGAGATTTCCTAAAGCACTGAGCATTTTAATTGTCTCACAGATGACTGAGTTAACTCCTTCTCTGCTATTGACCCTTATTTGTTCTGACATCTTTTAATTTGTCTCTTACTCCAGAGTGCTTAGATGTAGCATGACCCATGATATTCCCAACAGTCTGTCCTCCTAACAAGGGCACAATGCTCTGCAAGTTAAGTGGGAAATCAGGATAGTTTATGTGCCTTGTTCCCACATCTAGCCAAGGCTTTGATTTTGAACAGGAAATTCTGCTGGAAGGGAGTATCTCACCTACCAGTCATGTAAAAATTCAAAATGTGAGAAACTTCCTTCTTTATTTTGATGACAAAAGCAAAGTTTATTGCTGATTTGCAATGGCAGCTTTCTGTTACCCCAAAGTAAGTATCAGCATAATACTCTGAAATAATTTTCTGGTTCAGGCAAGTTGGCTTTCCATTATTTACTGGATGATATCGCTATTCTTATTCACTGTTAAATCCAATTTGGGCTTCTGGGCTGAGGGTGCCAATTTTAACTAATCTGACACATTCATTTTATTGTATTGCAAACTATACTAAAAAAAGTATGCCCCTGGCCACCCCAGTGGTGCTGGACTCCTTCAGAGGTGCTGCAGAGCCAGGCTGGCTCTCCTGGGGGATGCAGCCCAGGGCAGGGGAGGGGAAGGGCAGGTAGGGGGAGATGAGGGCAGTCTCAAAAGCAGCTTCATGCCTTCTGTTTTCCAGCTGCCCCTGCCAGTCTGGTGACACCTTGTGATGATTGTGTCCCAGTGAGGTGGCCCAGGGTAGTTTTTAGGAGCATGTGCTGTGGACCTTGTTCCTGCCCCTTCAGCCTGTGATATTTGTGCTGGGGCTCCGCAGGAGCTTGCACGTGGACAAATTGTGGTTGTGCTGTGCAGGGCTCACTCAAGGGAGTCAGCACTATCAAACATTGCACTGCTGCCTTACCTGTGGGAGGAACTCAGTCATTTATAACCAGGTCGGCAAAATTTAGACAAAGCGACTAAAAACCCTCTAAACCTCTGCTGTAGGTTTTGGTGGAAACTGCTTTTTGTGAAGGATGCAGAGCCATTCAGCTTTGCTGCACCTCTGCTAGGTGTGTGGATGAGAGTGAGAATGTCTTGCTCTCATACCAAATCTTCAGTTTTTGGAGTGTGCAGTAGGTTGCCAAGGGCCATTCAGATGTCATGGATTGCCTATGTGGCTCTGTGCTGGGCTGCAGGTCAGAGCACTGGCCCACCACAGCTCCCTTCACCCGGGTTTTCTTTGGATAGGTGGACAGTGCACTTGGGGCTCATCAGCACCCCAGGGAAAATGGGAGTCTGAAATGGGAAGTGCTCTTAGGATTCCCTGAGAGTAGCCAGAGCCACTGAGACCAGTGTTTGGTTGGCTTCATTATACCATCCTCAGCAGAGATTTGTAAATGTGGGAAGGAGCCACTCACTGATTAGGGAGCATGAAATATGAGCACAGCCAGGGGTTTTTCTCTTCCTACTGTTTCTCCTTGGAGCCAAAGCAACATTGTCCTAAATTTTAATTTATGGCTGCTCTTTACAGCAACAACAACAAAAAAAAAAATAGGAAAGAAGCTTTCTGGCACTATTTGCTGAAGTATTCTTTCTCTTAACACAGTCAAATGATTCATAATTAGAAAGAGTAGTGTACTTTACTCACTCTTTTTCTGATTATACAGAAACTCATTAAGCACCATACATCCAAGTGCACTGTTTTATGTAAACAAGACCTCTCAGAGAGATATAGATGTCTGATAAAGATGAAAAGAAAAAGAGACTAATACCAGGCCACGTTAATAATGGCCATGTCATGTTCTTAGAAAACAAAAGTCATCTGCTGTGCAATTATTGCACATTTCACAGCAGGATGGGGGCAAGGTAAAGAGCAGAGATGAACAAGGAAAGGACAGGGATTTTAGATCCAAATTACTTAGTTGCAGCTAGGTTTGAAACTTTGCATGATTTTTATCCTGTGATGAAATGGGACAGTTTCTGTTGTGCTTCCAAGTTCTTGGAGACCAGTGTTTTGTGGATGTTCTTTACTGAGACCTTCAGGATGCAGTTGCAACTCATACTGAATTCATCTAACCTTCAGCAGTTGAAGCTGACAGCATTTTTCTTGTTATGTCTAGGTAAGATTTAGGTTATTGATGCATTTAGTTGTGGCCTCTGCTGTTAATAATGTATTTAAACTAATTGGATGATTCAAGCATAAACTGTTCCTCTGGCTGTGTCCCCTGGTGCTGTGTGGATTAGTTTAGCTTTTTCCATAAGATGCACAGGCTTTGACCACATGAGCTTCACAGCACTGCCATGTTTTCAGGGGTTTATGGAGGCGGAAGCCCTTCCAAGCTGAAACCAAAATTTTCTCTGCTCCCTTCAGCTTTTCTTTGCATACGCTTGATTCTTCCTTGTGGAATTCAGAAAGCAGAAAAGTACATGAGAAAAATGCAAGTAGAGAGGGCATGGGGAGGCTTGGCTTTCAAGCCAGTTTTATGGAATTGAGAGAATGAGATTTTCCCTGTGTAGCGAGTCCTTGGATTTGCTTAAATATTGAAACACAGAAGTCAGGCCCCCAAACTCCACAACCTGTGGAAGATCATGCAGCTTGCATAACTTGAAATAGCAATGTCTCAAGACTCTGAACACCTCTATAATGCATAGCTATGCATACAAAGCTTAATATATAAAAAGTTATATTCTATAAAAATTGATGCATATGAAGATGCACTTAATAAGCAGTGTGTTGTTTTCTAGTAAAAACCAGGGGCTTGGGCTTGACCAGTGTGAAAAGATGTAGTATGTAACTTCCACCATATGATTTCCTCCATTCCAAAGTAAGCAGAATTTAACTTAAAATATGTCATTAAGAGCAGCTTGCATTAGCCACATTAAGTGACATAAAGGTCAGGCACTTCCACTGAGACTAGATAAACATGCCAGAAGTATAATTGCTTGCATTTGAACTGAGATACTACAAGCACAGTTTACATAAATATTTGTGCTAGGGTACTTTTATGAACGGAGCTATCTTAACTTCTTCCACAGATAATCATATAAACTCAGTAAACTCAAGGCTGTAGGCACTTATGCCATGCCTTTCACTGACAACAGTGCTCCTGTGTAGCATAATAGGCCTGATTGCCACCAGCACTGAAGGAAATGCTTCAGTCTCTTTACAACCAAACTCTCCAAGATGTTTTCTGAGTCAACTGCTAGTTTTTTTGTTCCCTTTTCCACACACTTAGTGGCTGTGGCTGATGCTATGTGTTCACAGAGCTCCCAGAGCTCAGATTCCGTGATCACAGCATTTCTTCTAAATGATAATAAAACCTCATAGGGCAAAAGGGTGTTAAAATAAAGGCTGGATGAATATGAACATAATTGGTAGATTTTGGCCTTTTTGTGTAAATTACCTGTTCTTCAAAGTAGTTTGGTCAATTTAGTTGAGGGTTTGTTTTTTTATTATTTTTCTCTTCTGAGGGAATGGCCTGAAGTTGCAGCATGGGAAGGTTTAGGTTGGATATTAGAAAAAGGTTTTGCACCCAGAGGGTGGTTGGGCACTGGAACAGGCTCCCCAGGGAAGTGGTCACAGCACCAAGTCTAAAGAGCTCAAGATGAATTTGGATAATACTCTCAGGCACATGGTGTGACTCTTGGGGATGATCCTGGGCAGGGCCAGGAGCTGGAGTCAATGGTCCTTGTGGTGCCCTTCCAACTCTGCACGTTTTGTTGGTTCTGTGATTCTTCATATTGTTTTCCAGCTCTTTTTCTACCTGTTAAATTTCTGATGGTGTCTAGAAGTGACCACAGTGCTCTTGTCTACAGAAATATCTTGTGTTGAAGGTACTTATCACTCTTTCTACATCTCTGTGGTCAGAGGCTAATGGTCACAGAAGTGACAAAAGATTCTCAATAAAACTGAATAAGTGTCTGCTTAGGCCCTGGAGCCAGAAGGGTCCAAGTTGCTGAAATAAAGATGCAGTTTCAAGGAGCCTTCCTTCAGGGAGTCTGGGACTCAGAATAGGTGTTTACAAGAATTGTGCTGCAATCCAGTTGGGGATGGGAATCGTAGCACAAGGCAGATCTGCATCCTATATATTTTCTGCTATTGAAGATGCATAAGCAATTGATTCTCAGCTGTTATTCAAATGCTTCAATTAAAAAAACCCAAACAGTAGTTCTCCAGTGCTACCTCTGAAGGACACTCTAGGAGAGAGCTGAGATATTGCTGGGGTGTTAACTTGAATGGGTTGAGCAATGATAAGATAATATTTGCTAGGTAGGAAAAGTACTGTGCTGGTGCTAAATGATTAGTGGACAGTTTTACTTTACATAAAATGAGTCCCTCAATTTGTACGTGCTAAGCTTGCATGTAAAATTGTATTTTCTTGCCATCAAATGCCAAATGACACTCCTGCTGTCATTCCCAAGACTGAATGGAGACATGCACCAGGTGAGTGCACTTAAAAATGAAGTAACTTTCCTCTCCTGATGAACTGCATACCAAATTTCTCAAGTGGCCATCCAGCCTGGATCTTGGAGACCCAAGGAAGGGGAAGCAGTGGATGCAGTTCACTAGAGGATCACAATTGTGACCTCTCACTGCAAAAACTGGAATGGAGGGCATAAAACTGCATGTCAGAGGAACTTGGCAGCACTGGCCTGTGCCCTCCCTGCTGCCTGATGTCCCAATGACTACAAATGCCATTTTGGATTGGCACAGGATTTATGATCGCTCAGTGGTGTCTCTGGACATGGGATTCACCCTCAGCCTGAGGGGCTGTTTGAGCTGCCTGCAAACTGCACATACTCAAAAGGCAGAGCCCAAGAATCCTTACATTAACCTATGCCTGTGCTTATGAGACTCAACACAGAGTCCCCCTTAATGAGGCAAATCAAATCAATGCTGAGTGTATTTCAACATCCTTCTTAGTCCCCAGTGTATTCACTTTCCACTGCTCCAAAATGTAGCTAACACAGAAACACTTCTGTCTTCCTCCTCCCTTTTTTTTCTACTGTTCTTATTATTCTTCTCTCCATGTGTTTCTATCATTATGCTTATTGATCATCAATGACATACAGGTTTTGGCCTAAGCTTGATAATTTGGATCCTGAGGATTTGTCTTGTTTATTGAATATCTGTGATTCATATGTTTTGGGGGGAAATCTACTGATAAATTAGGCATGATAGAGTATTACAGATTATGGGTACTGTTATTTCAGTGGAGCATGATAATGGAGCTGTGTTATTATGGACCATGATATAAAAGCATAGTTTTCCCCTGTTGAAACACAGACATAGTACTTGCAGACATAGTCAGATGGGTTACTGGAAAGACTGTGAATTTAGTACCAAAGTGGTCAAATTGAAACTGAAACCCTCAAAAGTTGATTGGTCATTGGTTTTGTTAATTGTTTGCAAAGATTGGGAGTGATTGAAGTAACCAAAGTGCCAATGTCTTCTATTGGAAGAATTGAAGTGGGCCAAGTGCCTTTCATAAGTATCTCCAGAGGATTTATTTCAATCACAAATCAAACATAACTAAAAGTAAGAAATGCTGCGTGTCCATAAGATCCAACCACAATGGAGTTAACAATGAATTGATTTTGTGCCAAACTGGGTTACATCCCAAACCAACAGCAGAATTCAAACCCACTGCTACACTGGGAAACAATGCAGCTGCCTGAATAGGATTCTTCCTCCCTCCATGGTTGCACCATAGCGTATGTTTCAAAAGACAGGGGCTCTATTTTGCCAAAGAAATTGTCATTTTTCTTTGCAAGTTTAAAAGCCAGAAAAATCAATTAAGAAAGAAAAGCAAACAGGTCATGCAGTGGCAGCAGAATGGCCTTTCATACATACTGGAAAGCACCTGGCACAAATCAGAGCAGCAGAAATGCACTGGTGGCAGCTTTTAGGGCAGCCCTTGTTCCCTGTCCCAGCCCCTCTCCTCCCTGCTCTGTTGGATAGTGTCTTGTGAAACAACTGACTTTTTCATCCAGTGTGGTGAAATCCAAACACGCTGCATGTTTGACAGGTATGTTGCTGCTAATCTTACAGATTTAAAAGTGAAAAAGTGAAAGCAGAGGATAATTGGTCAATTTGTAGCCAGGAGGTGGTACTTGCTTGAGATCCATGCAGATTGTGCTTCTCTCTATCAGTGCAAAAATCCCAACAAATGATCTGAAGGAGCAGCCGGCACTGGGCTGAGGATGCATGTGTGTGTGTGTGGTGTGCCTGGTAGGGTTTTTTCACCCTTTCTTGCAAAGCACAGGCCTTAATGAGTTCCAGGGGGACAGTGGCTTGTCAATCACAATATACTTTTCAAGTAATAGTCATCTCTGCCCCATCACAGAACCACAAGGCATGAAATAATTAGAAAGCCCAGAGTAACTGCTCTGTTTTACAAGAGCAAAATCCTTGTGTGGATCATTTACATAAACTTGTCACTTCCCATTATGGTTCTAATGCAAGCTGGGTAATAATCATGGGACCAGGAGAGGGGAGGTCAAGGTATGATGCTCCTCCATGTTTGAAGCACAAGGTACGCATGTGCCCAGCTTTCCATCCCCCACTGAATTAATGTAAAGTATCTTTTATTTTCCATTAAATAAGAACTATTCATGCTGCTATGGTAGCAGACCATGTGCAGCCTTCTCTTCTTAAGAGAGAAAAAAGGCTTTTGCGTCAAGCCATTGTTAGGGGAGAATTCACTTTGAGGAGCATTTCAAAGCTGATCCGATTGGGGAAGGAATAATGTTAAATATTTGGTATGAAATATTTATAAGATGCACACATGAACATCTGACAAAGTAGCCTGGAAAATACACATTCTCATCTTTGACGATTTTAGCTCTTTCCCTGTGAATAAGAGGGTGGAGAAAAGGTGTGTGCAGAGGGAGAATTGTGTGTGTGTGTATAAATGCATCCAAACACTCTCACACATACACACTCGGGGCAGACACACTTGCATACGAACGCCTGAATGGGTTGATGGGATTTAAGGCAATCTGCATCTGAATGCTGCTCTCCAAAGATGGTGGCAATAAGGGCTTGCTGAAGTCTGTTTTAATCACTGTAAAGGAGGAAGCTCTGCACAAATGCCCATCACGAGGGGCATCCGTGGAGTGATGGAGGTGATGGCTGTTGCTGCTGCTGTTTTCCAGCAACCATTTTGTTGGTGTTGCTCACAACTGTTGCCAGGCACATTTTCCTCACATGAAAACAAGACTCTGCTTTTTTGCACAGATTGACTTTCCCCACCTGCATCCCTGCATGGCTGTTTCATTTCACTTTTATTTTAAAAAAGATGTGCAAAGAGCAGATTTACTTATAGGCAACCAGAATTGTTGGGGTTTTTATATTTTTATGTCTTTCAGATAAAACAAGGCAAAATTTTTTTTGTGTTTTTTTTTTTTTCTTCCCAAGGGTCTGGAAAGGTTTCAGGAAAATGGGTTATCACCTCATTCTCAGTCCTTACGACAAGGGATAAAGAGAGAATGTAATGGCTCACTCCTTATGGCAGTCACAGTGAAATGCACAGGGATGGCATATATTAAATAACCAGGATAAAGGAAACCATGTGATCTGCTCTCCTTGTAAGGGGATCTAATAGCTCTCTTTTAGAAACCTTATTTCCTTTTCTTTTTTTCTTTTTTCTTTTTTTTTTGCCTGGTCTCTTCTTTGCCTACCCCACTTGTATCAGATATAGGATGTTGTTATTCTCTGATGTAAATGCCTGCTTGGTTTAGACTGTAAACAGGTTAGAGCAAGACCTTTGTGTCTGTAAATATCCTTTTTACACATCAGTGCTAAACACATATTGATAGCAACGGTCTTGATGAACTAAAAGCCTGTATATTTCTCTTCCTACAGGCTTGGGCATTTATTCTCTCTTTAAAATTTGCTAGATCAAATGCTCTGGGCAGGCTCCATGCATTGTACAACGTGTTTTTATGTGAGCAGGCGGCTCAATAGCAAGGCAGCATCGTTTGCCCTCATCTGCCAGCTTTTGTCTTTGAGTGGAAGTGTGGGGCCTGGTGAGAGGTAGGATATGAACTGTGTCCAGACTCTGTTCCTTATCTCTGAGATCACCAAGAGGGAGGGCATTGTTGATGGATTTAAATCAGCTTTTTCTCCCCTTGTGCACAACAAAAGTCTAAATCCCTTTTCAGGCCAGATTGCTCCATTTCGCTGCATGGGCTAGGCAGATTGGAAACATGTTTGTCACTCAGCTTTTCTCCCAACCTAATCAGTAGACACTGGGATGGTGGGATTTTGGTGCTCAGTGTATCACCCTTTAATCTATGGAGTTGGCCTTTAAAAGCTGCTGATGCTGTTGCTGCTATGTGTGAGCTGCTGCTGTCTTTCATTTCTGAAGACACATATAAAAATAATGTTAACCACGAGCACAAGCAGAGGGTTTAGCAGGGATTTGAATCTAAAATGTGATACTTAACACTGACCAACTTGATTTGGTCCAGCAGAGCAGAACCCCTCATTCTGTTATAATAAAGTGTGCTGTATGTGGAGATGATGGCAGTGGGATTTACTGTGTCTGTATTTTAGTTCTGCTGATCAATGGACCTAAATGGGGAATAACCATAGGTCACAGGAACACATGGCTGGAAAAAGGTGGCTTGGCAGATTTGGTTTTGGGTTTCAAAGGTCTCTCTGATAAACCCACAAGCTCACCAATGTCTTTGCCCTTCTGAGCTCCATGGCACACCATCCTCATCTGTGCCTAGTACCACAGTCCTAGAGGGACAAATTGTCACAGCAAGCAGGTACAAAGAAGCAGGCCAGCTCTTGTGAGTTTGCAGAGGTCAGAAGGATGCTAAGAGGGAGAGTTATGTGATAGGTGTGATGAAGGATGTTAAAAGCACTAAAAGAATGTGGGCTCTTCAGGGCAGAGGCTGCAGCTCTGTTTGCACACAAACAAGTCTGTATCTGCTTGCACACACACAGCTACTTGTTGTATTAAGCACAGCCTGAATCAGATATTGACTGAGGTCTCTAGACAAATACAAGATAATTCCTTCCAGGAAGGATATAATTGATTGACTAGGTATGCAATAACATTTCTAATTCTTTTTTTTGCCACTAAAATACTCTGCATGAACCACCTTGCATCCTCTTTAGCCACATTTGTACTGTTCTGTGGTGTTGTAAGGTACAGGTAGCATGCAGAATTGCATCTACCAGCCCCCTGTAAAGCCTTGTCTGGCCATGAGAAGCCAGGTACAGAAGGAATGTGGAGTTTGGCATTTGTGAAGCAAGGATGGTTCAACAATTCAGCCCAAATGTTCCACCTTAACATTTTGCTGTCAGGACATGCTGGCTGGGTTTTTCAAGAACCCATTTTGTTCACTGATAGATGGAGAGGAAGGCTTGCTCCTGCCAGTCTGTCATCCCAGATTCCCAACATCTTGCCCCTGGTGGTGTCAGGTCCCTGCCTGGAACTCCAACCAACCTGAAAGAACAGGAAACTTCTTAATTTCTTCTTTCTCTTCTCATCGTTTAAAATACAAAAAAGTTTTTGAATAGAAGCTCCATTTTCAGCAAGCTTGAGTTCTTTCTTTTAGTGCTTGTGGACTATGCCAATTGTTCTGTTTAAGTGCTGAATAACTCAGTTTAGTTTTGGCTTCCCAAGGACAGCAAGAAAAATACCAGTCTTCTTTCCGAAACCCTCCTTTGTGTTTGGGAAAGAACACAATTTTTTTTCAAGACTTTCCAGATTCTCTTTATCCCTAGTAGAGGAAAAGGAATAATAGACATAAAAAGGCAAATTTCCCAGATGTTTCTACTGCTACTGATTGTCTCAGCCCTTATTCCCTCCTGACTTAATAACTGGGAATGTTTTTCGGAACTTCCAGTATTCAAGTACAAAATTTCCAATGAGGTATTTATATATATTTATAGACAATTAATTAAACAAAATTCCTTACAAGCTGAGACTGCACAAGACAAGATTCACTCAATAACTGCCTTTTTTTTTTTTTTTTCTTCAATTCCCATGTTCAAACTGAACATGTCCCTACAAAAGGAGGGCTGGATATTCCACACAGAAAAGTCTTAGTTTTTCAAACAGGTTATTTACAGAAGGTTTTAGTTAAATCATTTCATTGATTAACAAAAATTTGGTCTTTGCCTGTGTGAATGACAGCTATTTCCAGTTGGACTGGCAATTAAATTAGGAAAAATTAGAGGAGAAATTCAGCTCAGGTTAACTGAAAACTTAAACAAATGTTTTACTCCTGCAGAGTAATTTTTTTTCAACTAGGATGTAAATGGATTTTTCTTATTCAGGACAAAATAGTGTCAAATATAACGTTTTGTTTAATGGCCCTTTTAAGGAGAGGAAATGACAAAGTAAATGCAATTCCTTTCATCCAAGAACTTGGTGATTAGGGCCCTTATTTTGTGTGTGGAAGGCCAGGATTACATTTTTTCCTCACCTTGAGGACATTTGAATTGATATCATTCAGACATAAGGGCGTTATTTTTAATGGAGGAGGGAGTTCTTAACTCCCCTTATTGCTGTAATTTTATTGGGAAAACACTTGAAATATTTTGGAGGCCATGGAGAGAATAATTTTGGGGCTTAGTGCACCCACCTGGGAAGAGTAAGATCTGTGCTTTTGGCTGCATTACACCAAGTACTTAATTTAAGAGTGTGAATGTCTCAGGACAGGAGCAGGGACTGCAACACTTTCCTTTTTTTTCACCATGACTCACCTAACTTTTTAGCAATGAAGTTGTTTTGCTCACTGAGCCCTGAAGAGGGTTTTATTCTATGTAAAACACAGAGATTGAGCAGGAGAGACTGTGGCTGTGTGAGCACAGACAGGCAGCCTGGCAGGTGGGTTAATACCTGCAGAATCTGGCTCAAACTGTCCAGGCAAAGGAGAGGTGGTACCCAGGTCAGAGAAGTGTCTGAGTGACAGCTCTGCAGCTCCCCTGGAAGACTTACAAATGTAGCAACAACTTTTTCTTTCTCTTTTTTATTTTCACTACACAAAGCTAAAAATAGTGGTCTGTTGTTCAAAATAGCTGTGGGAAGACAAGAAGCCACAGTTAGCCAAAAAAACCCTTTGCCCAGTTCTTTTTTTGACATCCTAGCCACAACTGCAACTTGGAAAAGATAATTAATATTTACCTTGATTGCTTGGCTGTGTGCTTAAGAAAGGAAAACTGAACTTCAGTAAGGCTCTAGCCTTCTTGTCAGATCAGACAGTGTATGAAAAAACATTGGGACTATAAAATGAGTACAAAAGACAAAAAGTAAATGAGCTTTCCACTCACCGGAGGACATTTGTATTTATTTCCCTTGTTTCTTGTGTTTGGGGCTGAATCTTGGGGCACAGCTAGAGGAGTCAGTGCAAGTAGCATGGTATTAGCAATGGAAGCATTTTTAATCAGAGATGTATCTCAGTACCTATAGATTGTTACTGCCTCCTTTGCCTTGAAGTCTGAAGGGAAGGAGGGACAAAACACCTGAATTGTGGGAAGAGCAAGTCTGTGTGGTCAAAGGGATTATCTAGATGAAAAGGACTTTCTTGCAACTTTAAACTGTTCCATACCTTTTCTTGCCTTCTTATTCTCCCTGAATGAAAAACACTGAGTCAGGTTAATTTTACAATTTTTTCCCTGCTTTTGCATTCTAAGACTTTCTTCTGCTCTCATGATAGTGCTTACACTGCTTTCTTCCAAAGCACAGGTCCTTTCCAGAGTGACTGCAATCAAGATTCCCTAGCTCAGAAGGATGCCAAAATAAACTGCTTGAGGTCCCACCTCCCAAG
This sequence comes from Dicaeum eximium, assembly GCA_013396995.1. NCBI lineage: Eukaryota > Metazoa > Chordata > Aves > Passeriformes > Dicaeidae > Dicaeum > Dicaeum eximium. The sequence goes on along the minus strand of VWZP01001457.1, from coordinate 1,752,952 downwards.
ATTTTCAGGAATCCTAGCAGAGACTGATGAGTTAGATTTGGCACCAATTTCGTATTTTAAATATATTATTTTTCCCCTCTAGGTCATGGATATTTAGACAGATGTGTTCAGAGATTTGCAAAAATTAAGAGAATGACAAGGTTAGCTTTATGCTGTATAAGTGACCAAAAAACCCAGTCATTGCTGCAGCTAGTGAGGAATTAATCAAGGCCCAGCTATTCTAGTCTAGGCTGTGATGGAGTTTTTCTTCTTTCTGATAGTGACAGGCTCTGTTCAACAGAGGTGTTGAGACCCTTATGACCTGAATTCTTGCCAGTGTCATTCCTTTACAACAACTCATTATACTTTGTATTGCCTGAGCTGCTAAAGTGTTTGCCTTGTGAGAGACTGAACCTGGCATCTGGCACCACCTGTGGAAATCCCACTTGTGATGGCTTCACCTCTGCACTTCTGCTGGAAGCAAAGCCCTTTTCCTCAGCAGAGGTGTGATTCTCACTGCTGTGGCTCCAGAGAAGGCAAGCCTTTTAATCGAAGTGTTACACCTGAATGACTGTTATCCCCGCAGGAAAAAGAAATAAAACCCCTCTCGTGGGACCAGCAAATAACTCACGAGTCTTTCTACAGAGGAACAGCACGAAAAGTCTGTCACCTTGTCTTGTTTGGCTTGGCAGAGCCAGAGTGCTCCTGAAGCTGCTGGGACTTGCCTCCCCTGCTCCCAGAGCCACGCAGCCTCCGCTGCCAAAAGCGCTCCTCTGTCTCAGCAGTGCAGCAGGTGAGCCTCTGCCAAATGACAAAACACAAACCTCCTAATGAGCAGCTGAGGGTAGGGTGGGGATTCCAGATAGAGACAAATCTATGTCCCTCAGGAGATCTGGTGCAAACCGATCAGTGTAAGAGGTATTTCGCTGCTAATTAAGTTTTGATCCTTTGGCTTCACTTAAAACAGTTTGTGAGTATATCAAGTTGGAGAGCAGGTGCTGACTGGCTTGAAAGCACCAGTCCATCAAATCAGGTAAGGGTTTTATATTCAGAAACTCCCCTAGAAGGGAGACTGTAACTTGCTAAGTGATAGATATACCCAGACCCTTTCAAGTATAATGCATTATTGACAGAGTTACAATGCTTGTGACTTTTATTCCCCCAAACTTGCTTGCAAAATTCCCCTCTGCTCTGGAAGAGCCTCCTCTTTCTCATGTTCTGTCCTCTTCGTTTGTGTGTATGGAATGAATGCCGAAGGAGATACATAGCCAGGTGCAGCTTGGAAATCCCAGGAGCAGTTGCTTCTGGTCTTCCTGCCTTGATTTGGAATGCAAATTCCAACAGGAAAGTCTGATTTTAGAGGACATGCCACCTCTGTTCCATTGTGTTCAAAAATTCCAAAGGTTAAGAGCAGAAGAAGGTTGGATTCATAGTATGTCTTCTCCCCAGGTGCCAGAATATTCAGAGAGGTGGTCACCTTTTATTAGTAGCTCTTAGGTGTTCTTGACTGACCAGAATAAAGGAATGCCCAGCAAATGTGCAACTGAAAAATAATTAGCTGCATATGCAGGGAGGAACTGAGACAGAGGTCATTAAAAATTTGGGTTATGTTTTTCTGTATCTGAAAAACTTCTTAATGATCTCTGTGCTACAGAGAACAACAAAGCAGATGAGAATAAATAAAAACTGTACCATGCCTCCCTTCTGATACAACTGCCTGAGGACTGAATACAGAATGGCACATACAGCAGGTTGCAGTATGACCAGCTCCAATTGCTCCAAATTGTAAGTTGCCTTAGAATCATGGTCAAAAGTTATCTTTTTTTTTCCTCTTGTAGTTTGCTCCCTGAAATTTGGGTCTCTAATGCTCACTTTTTAAAAAAAGAAATTTTCCGGTGTCATAGTGCTTCATTTCTGGGGCCAAAAGGATTCTTCACCCACCTCATCAGTTGAATGAAAGGGAAATTTAAGAAACAGAGAAATACTTACGGTTACAGAAGTCATTCTTTTACTATTCCCCATTGCATGGTTGGTGAACTGGAAGTATGTAAGCATTTATTAGAGTTTCTGGTATGCCTTCAAATTCACGCTGTTCACACTGAGAATCAGATCCTGCTAGTGTACTGGTGATTAGTAATGGTAGATTTGATGGATTTCCTTCATCATAGTAAGGTTTTGAGTAGGGTCTTCCCTCAAGTGTTGTGGTAGTGGTGCAGTTATCAGCTTGTTTCCAGCCTTGTGGAATTTGGCAGACAGCTGACAGTAGGAAACTTCTTAGAAAAGGCAAAAGGAGCAGCACAGGGATGTTTTCCTCCCTGATAACTTGCCTTGTCCTGAGAAATCTTTGTGTGGCTTTCTCTTACTGTAGAGTAGTGCTCTTTGGTGGCTCGAGGTGTGGGGCTCTTTCAACACTTTTGAGATTTTTCACACTACAAATCCTGAACAGTTAACATAAGGCTAGTGGGACAGCTGTTGTCTAAATCAATAGCATTTTTTGGATGTAATTGGAGGCAGAATTTTACCCTGCAACAGATAAATTGTCTGGTGGACCTTGTACTGAGCAGCAGATCCATGTTCTTCAGGCTCCACTAGTAATTGTATCAGTCAACATAATCACTTAAGCTGGTTTTGTTATGGGGACTCTTCATGTCTGTGCTCCAATCATAGTCCTTTCCTACCTGAATAAAGAAGTCTTCCTAACCAAACAGAAATAGTGGAAGGATTTTGTTTTCTATTGACAGATCTGTTGTAAACAATCCATTAATTTGTTATAACAGCTATACTCACTGAGAAGTATTTCACTGAGTCAAAACATCATAAGTAAAGGAAGTTGCTCAGTGTATTGTGGGGGTAAGAAGTGGTTGTAGTGTGGTGTGATAGAAATTACAACATATGGGTGCAAATCCAGTGCATCCCTGTTTCTATAAAAAAAAAAGTTGTATCAGTGTATGCTCATTGTTATGTAGTACCTCTGAAATAAATGTGTTAAAATTTTCTGAAGAAATTGTGCCTAAATAGTTTGTAAGGTGAAGGCTCTGTGGAAGAGTCCTGAGAACTTCTTTCATCTGAACCAAACACTACAGGCCCAATGTAGTTGAGTGAATTTGCCTTTTTCTTTCAGCAGGGGAAGTGAAAGAGGGTTAATAAACTAAGGAGAGCATCCAACAACACTAAGCCACCAGCTCTAGTGGTTATACCTTTCATTTGCTCTTAATTTGGAACAATGGGTGATTGCTAATGGTGTGAGCCTTGAAACAGAAGTTGGGAAGGAAATAAGAACATAAGATTGTGGCTCTCCAGTTGAAATGCATTTGTGATGGCTGTTCTCCATCCTGCTGTAGTCCTTTTGTGAGGGTGAAGCAGTGAGGATGAAGGCTGCTTAGCATTATTCCCCCTGGGCTTGGTTTTGGAGTGTGGTGAATTTAACATGAGGCTGTAGTCAGGGAATGTGCCCCTTCCAACCCATCTCCTTTGGGGTAGCACCCAGCTATTTCTACTCACAGAGCACCACTGCCTCCTTTCTCAAGGCCCTTTTAGAGATCATGGAGCAAGAGAGAGGCTTGGTGTCAGCTTCTAGAAACATGAAAATGCATGTGGATTAGGAGACCTCAATCTCGTACACAACAACTGAGACATGTAAAGTGATCTGGGCAAGCCCCATGAAGGCATCTTCTGAGCATCATCTGCCAGTCTACTGCCCTTTTTTGGCACTGCCACCACACAGCCAGCAATCTACAGTGCCTTGCACTCTTTCTGGTTGCTGGAGACCCTCTTAGATCTAGTTAGAGTCTATTCTAACGTGAAAGGGGTGAGAAAAAGGCCCCAAGTTTGCTTAGTCTTTCTCTTTTTCCTCATTCATACATTTAGTAGGGCTTGGCTGAAATGGTGGATTAGTGTCACTGGCACTAGTGCTTTCTGAAGTTATTAGCACATGGGTCCAAGTTTTGGCATGTTTAAAACCCATTGATTTGGCATGTTTAGAACTGACCCATTGATTCCAAGGTGTAGCCACACTGAGTGGCTCAGCCAATGCTGTGTCAGATATTGGCAGCACCAATAAGGCTTAGGTTATGCTCACCCATCCCTGTATTGAAAGACCATCTCACCTGAATTCACTGAATTGTCTTCCATGCTACTTTCTCCTGCATGAGGCTGAAAAAGATCATGCATTCAGATTAGTGTTAGGGACCACTGTCTTCCCCAACTAATACTCCCTGAGTCTTTTAGTGCTGATCAGGGTGTGGATGATTTCTTGTGGAAGAATTGCGAGATGCTCTTCAAGTACCGAGAAATAATTTTTGATTATTTTTTTTTTTTTTATTCCATACCAGTTTTAAAACAATATTTGAAGCTGGTGTGCTGGAGGAAGAAAGCTAAAATCATATCAATTCTTCCTCGCTTTAAATGCAGCCATTTCCTTGAAAGGGGATGAAACCACACATATTGATGCACTGCTGTCAGTTCTTGGAGAAGCCTGACTAGCTGGAAAAAAATGTTGATGCAATCAGCACTCTCCTTGCCGCTGCCTTCCGGCCTCTCTGGGATGGATATCCAGCACCTCCAAGATATGGCAAATATCAAGCTTCTGGCGAGGCCACGTCCCCACGTTTGAGCTGGGAGCTCCCAGCTGGCAGTGGCAGCAGCCCGGGTGGCTGCAGCAAACAGCTTTGAAGTTGTGCCCTTCAGCCATCTCCTGTTGCACGCCGCTTGTGATACATGAGTCTGTGTCCTGCAGCTGTCTCCCTTCCAGGCAGCAGGCGTTTGAAGCAATGCTGGCCACCCTAGGGAAAGGGGCAAGAGTTGAACAAAGTGTTCATCTCCAATTAAACCGTTGGAACGCCAGCGTAGGGCTGATTCTCTGCCGCTTTCTCCTCTAAAACCGATGTCATGTCTGAGCTTTTTAACGGGGAGCAGCAGAGGCAGCTGTGAAGGTCTGCTAGTCAGTTCAGGTTTGAACCAAAGGGAAAAATCAGTGATGGTATCAAATGGTTTGTAAAGGGGACATGCTGAGTTTTAGGCAGTGGTTTCAGCAATCTCCATCTCCCCTTTAGACTACTGTCTTCAGTTTGAAATTTTGCTGCTGAGTATGTCGGAGGAAACTAACAGGGTGATATCCAGGAAGCTTAACTGGCAGAAGGGTTTAAAAATGTTTCCTTGCACTGAGCCAAATAAGTACAATTCCTTCTAAAGTCAGTCCTGAAGCTGCTGCTGAAGGTGGGTTGAAACCAGCAGTCCCAAGTCTTCACCTCAAATTGAGTGACCTGGTTGTCTTCACCAGGAAAGACTTAATTATGGAAAAGATAATCTAGAGAAAACATGGCTGTTGCACCCATTTTGTCTGGGCTGAACCTGCTCAATTATCTTTTTTTTTCTTTCTTGCATATCAAGTATGGTTGCCTGTGTGGAGCCACAACAAAAGCAGTAACAACAGACTTTGACACCTGTGTTTCCTCCAGCTGTGAGTCTCATGGTGTTTTTGTCTACGAACAACTTTATCCACTTCAGAACGTGGGACCAGTTCTCAGAATTACAAAGGCTGCTCTGCAACAAATGGTCTCCTAGTTTGCTTTATCTGTTCAAACGTGTGCTTTTTGGTCTAGTTTTACTTTTTCTATGAACTTTACATGCTGCAGGGTACGCTCCTGACTTATGGAGTGAGTTTGATACAAATTGCGTAACAAAACAATTTACAGTGCAGGCTCGTATGTTTAAATCCATGGTTATGTTCTTAAGGATCTGACTTTTGCCTCTCCCTTACCAGCTGTCCTCTTTTAGTGACTAGTGCTGATAACAGCCCTGCTGAGAAAGCAAATGGTAGAAAGCAAATTGCTTCTTGAGGAAAAAAAAAAGGCAGTGGGGGGTGGGGGGGGAGTGAAGAAGTAAAATGAAAAAGAGGGTCAGAAAAATTTATTCTCAAATACAAACTACTGATATGCCTGGATAACTAGACTGGCAATCTTTGATATGGCTGTAATCATTGCCACCAAAATCAGCAGAAAGTTTTGTTGTCATTCACAGCAGAAGAGCAGCAAAGGAATTTATGGTATGAAAGTTGTCTGTCTTCTAATGCATCTGTATACACCATGTGCTGGGCCACTTGGCAGGCCAGGAGATTATGTAAAAAAAAAAAAAAATCTTGGAAAGTCTGCTGTCTTTGTTTAATATATCAGAAATGCTATTCTTCCATAACCAGAGCAGCAGCTTGCTATCAGAGTTTTTAACACAGGGTAGGGAATATGTGCAGGAGGAATGAAAGCTGCCCTGTTCCCATTTTGTGAACTTTTGAAAGGATGCTGAGGATAAAATCAGAATGATGTGGTGGGCAGTAACATAAGAGTAATTTCCGTAATTTCTTATTCTGTAAAAAGTATTTTATGTTTAGGAGGAAAGGAGACAATCCAAGTAAAATGACATACATGGATTTGCCTGCTGTATTGCAGCAGGAAAAAATAGTGAAGATAGAAGAAAAGTCACTGAGAGGGTGCAGTCATGAAGCCAGGGATGCAATATGTAGTTGAAACCTTTTGGAAAGCTTTGAAAATCTAACCCATAATTTCCAACACTGAATGAAATTTAGGTCATTCTGATCCACCTGCTTCCCCATAATGGGTCTGAGAGAGGAATTCTGTCTGGATAGACACATCTCCCAACCTACATAATTAATTACATTCATTTATTTTAATTTAATTAAACCAGGAATAATTTTACATCACAAATTAGTTGTCACTATTTTATTTTTTTTTTAGTGTTCGTATTTAAGTCAGCTGGAAAGATCAAATAGACTTGTTCATTTCCCTCCTCGCTTGTAGTTGTTTTTCAGTCTGCTTCCTGTTCAAGTTTTTATGCACATTAGAGTTTGCTTTTTATTTAAACTCTACTGTATGTTTTCAACAATATTACTTAAACCGTGTCTAATGCTGCAAGCTTCTTTCAAGCCATTTGTGGTCTGCTGGACTTTCCAGTCTCTTTCATAATTATTTGGAGCCTTAAGCATGAATTGGTAACTTCAGATGTGCAAAAGAGCTCACTATTCTGGTTAAGCCTTTTGCTGTTTGAGACATGTCTGATCTGTAGGACATCATTTCACAGCCCAAATACCCAATTTTTAATCACCTGCTATCTGTTCATATTATATTTGGAGAACTGCTGCATCATTGTTTTGAGAATTAATAGGTGGCCTGGGACTCTGATAAGCCAGTCTTTAAAATGCTTTGTTCTAGCAAATAAAAAAAGGGTGATCCTGATAATTTCTCAACCTATTCTAAGCCACCACTTTCCATATTTTGACAAGAAAGAATCCAAACCTTGCGAATATACTTAGTTTAACCTGGAATATTTGTGCATAGGTAATAATAATCTCATTCCCAACCTATATGTATCTTCTAGTACCTTTATCTTACTTTCTTATATGAAGTGCAGAACCCATATCAAGCTCAAAAATGTATTTGCAAAAATCTCATGGTCTTATTGTGACCATGTTTTAGATGGTTCTCCCCACAACAAACAGAACTAACTTGTCAAAAGATATTAAGATAATTTTTTTCCATGATGGGTGCCTCATGTAAGCCTATACTTTAAAAAAAAATTGGTTTTTATTTTGACAAACAGGGTAGAATTATCTCATTACACTCAGTCTCAGCCTCCACAATTTTACATAGTCTGTCTTCATATACAAGCTTATGTAACATGATCAGGAAAATATTGAGTCCAGTTTTTTTGAAGTTCATGAGCTTTCTTCTCATTTTAATTTTGTAGGACTTTCCTATAAGGATGGAATATCTGTAAAATATTATGTTACAAAAAAAGAAAAAAAAGAAAGGGGGTTTTCTGCTTGAACTGTTTTCTGTCAGGGCTAGTACAGATAGGTTGGGCAATGAAACTATTGTAAATTACTTTTTTTGCGTGTGTTTCTGACTTCTCAGCTGGTTCTGCCCTTCTCTAATGGGCAGCGGTATTGAGGGTTGTGCACTTGCCTCTGGGTCTGTCATGAGGCTTGGCTGGAGCTGGACCTTCTGAGAATTGGCACAGCACACTTTCACACGCTGCAAAAATAATTTCTTGTGCTAATCCCTTGTGGCATTTACATATTACACAAGACCCTCTTTATAGAAGAAAAAACCAACATTTTCCCATGACCATAGTTAATGTACTGTAAATCTGTGAACTGTTGGATCTGTAAGCCACATCTCAGGATACTTTTTCCTCCAGAAAAGGACTTGGAACAGCAGCGTGCTCTCTCTATCACAGAGGAAAGTTCTGGTCTGGTTAAAATATTAGTTCTAGAATCTACAGGTCTAGCTTAGAATTTCTGCTCACCTACTGATTGCCTTGTTAACTAGATGTTAGGGCACTACATGAACAGAAACCCAGTACAGGTTATCTGTGACAGACAGAAAATTCAAGAGTTTAACAACATCTGTTCTGCCTCTAAGGGTTCATTGGGCCTTCCATCCAGGTGGTTACAAGAAGGAGCACAGGGAAGAATAAAAGTACAGAAAGAAATGTAATTCCTCCAAGTACACTCCCAATTCCTGACATTTCATAAACCTGATGTGATAGCCGTAAAATACCTGTTTCTTCAAGCTTCTGGTACAGGTTCCCCATCAGCCTGTGCAAACTTTTTCCATCCACAATATTGTTTTCCAAGGAGTCCTGTAACAGACAGAACTGCTGTCTTTTATTTTTCCTGAGCCTTGCTCTTGCACATGTCATGTTGTGTCCCCTAGTTTCTGAGCTGAAAGCCTCAGCAGTCAACTTTTATCCATTTTTCAAAGACACCCTTTAATTTGTTGACCTCTGCCATGCGTTCCTGTTCAGGTTGTCTCTTCTCCAGGCTGACAAGTCTCAGCCTGCTCTGCTGTCCTTTCAATTGCATACAAGGTGGCTGTAATGCCTTTTCTCTAGTGGAAATCCTAGAGAGCATTTGGCAGCAAAATCATGTCTCTGTGTATATATACATATATATATATACATATATACATATATATGTATGTATGTATGTATGTAGAATAGAATGAAGGTTTGAAAATGGTACTATGCAGCACAAGACTACTATTAGATACTTATTCCAAAGCTAATATTAACAAGATAAAACTATATAATTATAATCTTTTGAAAACAGGAAAAATATTGACCATTACCTTGTAGCTTCCTCCTGTGGGCCCCCTCATTTACCTGAAAGGCTTAAATGCCCATTTATGTAAAAGCTGGAGCTCTGGCAAAATGCCCATTGAAGACAACTGTGTAACCAAGCAAAAATGCCCCAAACCTCTGTAGTGCATTTATTGAACTTCTCTCTCAACACAGTCTATTTTGCTCAATCTTGTCAAAGAAAAAGGCTGAATCTCACTGCTGTGCTATGACTTCTCACCACTCAACTCACAAGTGAAATCAAAGGTCAGGTGGGGTGTCAAGACCGTATGGCTTTCTCCTGCAGCCTGCTTGTGTGCTCAGGCTGAGTGTGTTATGTGCATCTCAGTGGCTTTGGGGACAGCTGGGGACATGCCCTCTGAAGGCTTTGAGAGACACTAAATTTGTGATGCCTGACTTGGTGCTGGTACCTGCCACGTTCATGCTCTGTGTCAAAGGCAAACAAATTCAGAAAAATGTTACAGAGGCTCTGAAGATCCAGTTTTCTCCCCACTGACCCCAAGATAGACATCCCCCTGATTCCTCACTTGGGATTATCATTGTTACCTTTGCCTGAGCTGTGAAACCTCTTGTTTTCACACTGACAGGATAGCATAACCCAGGGCAGGTAAAGTGTGAGAAAACCTTCAATTTATACCTGATATACATAATTACATAATGGTGTTCTTTGCTAGGAACTACAGAAAATCCTGATATTCTGCTTGTTTGGTTGGGTTTTGTGGGGTTTTTATTTGGTTGGGTTTTTTTTTCCATTCCTGACTGCTGAACTGATGTTTAGGAAAGGCAGTTCATAGTATTTGCAATCTAAGTGAAAAAAAGCTAGACCCAATGTGGGCAGTAGGATACAGCATAACCCATTGCAACCTAATGGAGCAAGTGAATGCCTGTTCTTGAAGAAATAAATTGGGTCTTGACAGATAACTTTGCTTAGATCTCTATTGAATTAATGTAATCTAATAAAGGTATTTTTGTTGGTGGATTTGAGTAGGAGGAGGTTGTATGGATGGAAAGAACCCTTAAAAGGTGGGGCCAAAGCCTACTGGTGATGCAGATGAAATGGGGCTGATGTAGACTAATGGAAAGAGTGAAGCTCATGTAAGGATTAGGATAATTGCCTGTCTGGCAGCTAGAGAGAAAGTCCTGGCATAGCCTGAGCAAGTCATCTACCTTGGCTCCTTATGCTATTGTTCCTATAGGCTGAAGGAGTTTCTTTTTAGAAGCTTGTTTCCCCAGTCTCTGTTCAAAATCACTTTTATAAGATTCAGAAATGGAGCTCAGCTCCTCATTTCAGAGCTAAGGTCTAGCAGGTAGCAGAGGTGCTTGAGTTGAGTCTAGTTCTGCTTGCCTTTCACACGTGTTTATGCAGCCATCTCTGCTTTGCTTGGTTCTGAAGCTCTTTTTTTCTGAAACTGCAAAAGGCATCCCCTCTCCATAACATGAATCTCACTTATTTACAAACTATGTGTAAGGTTCTGCTTTGCTAAAGCAGGGCAGAAATAATAAGAAAAGTATTTGTGTTTTTTAACTGCACCTGTTTCAGGAGTTCTTCTATTTTTTCTTTTAAAATTTTCTTCTTTCTCAGAAAAAAATTACAAATATCTAAGTCATTTGCTGATTCAGGAGGGCAGCCATGCTGAAATCCTTTCCTCCTTCTACTTTTGCACAGACAGAATGAATAATGCTGTGCATTTTGTGCACGAGGTCATAGATGCAGAAACTAGTTAGGTGCTTAAATATTTTGGTAACAGAGCACCAGATGAGCATAGACACTAGTGAGATTATTTTTCTCCTTTTTTTTTCTTAAGCTCTCATTTTTAATCTTTTTTCCTACACATGCACAATGATTTGTGTGCCTCTAGGCTGCCTAAATCTGAGGTGGTCAGTGGAAATGAGGCCCTATAAGAGCAGATAAATGCTCCTCCCTTTGCTTTGGTGACACATTTCTGAATTTAGCTCAGACCAAATTTCCTGTCCATCAAAGAACTTTGCTTGGAGCTGCAAAGAATGATCATACAGTCCTCTCTCATGGCTCTGATTGAAAAGCTCTAAATCTCCAGCAGAGATTCACCAGCAAACTAAAGGAGGGCTACTTAATGATGCATGGGTTTGTCCAGGTCCTCAGTTACTGCTAAAATGCTTTAGAACTGTCTGTGCACAAGTGCTCAGAGTTGCTGTGGCAGTGGCACAGGCTTTCACTGCAATGCTCCTGTGCTTCCTGCTCATGGCAATTCTTTCTAGAAGCCTTGAGCAGAAAAGCATCAAGACAGTGAGATGCTGACTTTGGCTGATCCTCCTGAGCTGTTTTTCATCAAACACATTCTTCAGCACATGGCCAGGAGTCTTTTAAAAAAAAACAAAAAAACTAAAATAACAAATAAGAGATCTCTTTTAGAAGTAAAGGTCCATCTGTCTTCTAGTAAAAAAATACAGTCTGGCAATTTTACTTTCCCCTGCAATGGAATGGTTTCAGCTAAGGAACACAACCTTTCACAATACTCAAAGTATGTAAAAATACAAGTCTATATGGTTTTTGTCTCCTTCTGCTTCAAGTTTAACAATAGCCCTGCATATCACTCCCTTTGTTGGCAAACTGCTTACAAGAAGGCTGCCATTTCTGTTGCTGACATATCTCTTACTTTTTACTCCTCCAGACTGTGTAGTGTATTTAATTAAACTTTGCAGCTTTGGTATGAAGCTCAGGAAAAGACAAAGATAATGTTCATGGGGGAAAAAAAGGAATTCTTTTAAAGTCAGCTTCATTAACTATCAGGCTATAGAGTGAGGGTCACTTTGCCCAGACTGAAATAACTTGATCTCCCTAATTGCATTTTACTGGAATTAGTTCTTTATTTCAAGCATGTTATGCTTATTAGTGATTTAATATGACTGCAAGCACAGAGTAATTATACCTGGTAGCTAATTGTAGGAAAGCTATGGTGATCAATGTTTATGCTTTTTTTTTAATGTCTACCTTTAGTATACATACTTGAAACAGCTCCCTCCCAATCATGAATAAATATTTGCTGCTTAAATGTTCCCATGCAAATGGGATTAATTTTAGCATATTCATGCAAGAAGGACATTACTGCCTACCCTCAATATTAAGCTAGCTGAACAAGCAAAGGTTAGGGTTTTTTTCCCTACTTAAGTAGGGAATGAATGAGACAGAAAATTCAGCACAAGTTTGCTTATCCCAAATGGTTTGGGGGCATCCAGGGTATTTGGAGAGATGGAGGTAAAGTTAATCAAAGAATTGACAGAGAAAAGCAACTCTTCCTGGGGCCCTAACCTTGAAGAATTTCAGTTAAGCACTGCTCAGCTAAATGAAATGGTAATTGGATAAACAGAGTGGTGGATGCTTGGGTCTGGATATGGACAGAACTCTGCACATGCCTGTAAGGTTTTTTCTTTACATTTTCAGCATCTCATGCAGCCTTTGTGTCTTCTCTGACACCTCACTCAGCTGCCTCACATTCTGTGGTGTAAATGCACCACAACTTTGGCATCAAAGGCTCTCCTTTCTCTCCATTTAATTATGTGCCATTTTGGATGTACTTTTTTCCCGTGGGGCTGTAAGGACAAAGGAGCTGTACCTTTTCTCTATGTCCCCAGCCGTGCTCAGCCCCTGCATGCTGACTCTGGGAATGGTGGGGACTGATCCTGTGTGATGTGGCTCTCTTCTTTTAGTGATGACTTTTTTCCAGAGCTAAGTCCTGATAGTGCCCTCGAAGTTGTGTCCTTTTCAGGGGTTTGCTTGTCTTTCCCCAGTTCTCCTAACAATATGGGTGGGTCATCCCTTACTGGAAACTGCACAGTTGAGAAATACTCATCTCTGCATTTGTCAGCTGAACTGAATTGTGGAATAAGCCTTGAAGTGGAAAGCCTTTTTAGTCAGAGATGTGACTTCTGGCCTTTATTTTTTTTTTCTGTTTTTGGCAGATTGATCGTTTGTAGGAGTGCTGTTCCCTCTGAGACAGCAAATTGCTGAGGACTTGGACATTGTTCTTCTGTTGTGATAGAGTATCAGGAACAATCTGGAGACAAAGGCACAGGGGTGAGGCAATGCTATAGCACGAAATTCAGTAGCCAGCTCTGTAGGCTCTGTACTGTGAAGACTCTGATCATTCACTTGCTATTGACTGAGAAAGGCACCTTCATGCAACATTTTGGGTGTTCAGCACTTTGGTGAGGTGGTGTGCACAAGAATTTTAGCCTCCTGGCCATCAGAATCCTGAGCCATGAGGATTCAAAAATCTCAGCCAGGATTCTGAAAATACCTAAGAAAATACTGGCATTTCTTGAATCATCACTCAGACTTAACATTTCAGTGGTTAAAGCAGCTGGATACAAACTGTATTTACTTACTTGGCTCCTCATGTCTTAGAGGATACAAGGCCTCTAGGCCCATGGAAGAAAGGGCAGGAAGAAATTCAGATTTTGATTTTGAGTCTCTTAGACTTGATCTTTCCCACCAAAGCAAAAGGATCAGTGCTTCTCCTGCCCCTATGGTGAGTGCTGCCAGTGTGTCACTTCCTATCCTATAAGATAGGAAAATACAGAGCTGAATGCTGTTGGAAAGCTCAGCAATGAAATGGTCGAGACATCACAACTTCCAGTCCCCCTCAGAACAGCAAATCCAACATCTCTGTATGAGTATGTGGACATGCACATTTAGATGATCCATGCTTGTGCAGCTCCTCCAGTGTGTCCTGTGCACGCCTGCCTCCTGTGATGTCTGTGCCTCCGAACTCCTGGGATGCAGCAGAGGCTTGTGTGATATGGAGTCGGTTTTTGCATGGTTGGTGGCCGTTTGTCTGAGATTTCCAGATGTTACAGCTGTTAATTGTCTGGAAATCTGGTGGAATACTGCCCAAAGCAGTTGAGTTGGCCGGCGTGAAATGTCTTTTACATTTCTAATTAATTTAGTGTGCATGTAAAATATCTTCCCATGCAAAGAGGACCAGCGAAAAAAGTGTAACTCCCTAAAAAAACGGCTGTAAATTAGAACTCCAGACCTTCTTTTTCACTTATATCAGTGCTACTATTCTACCAACAATGCAATAATGAATATTCAGCAAGTGTACTTGTCTTTACATGACATCTGTGACATTTTAAATCTTTTTGTGTGTGTGTGTGTTAAAATTCAGTTGCTGACTCTGTTTCCTTTCTGCCCCAAACTAGATTAGATATTTAGTGATGACTCAAAGGAGCACAGCAGATCCACACTGATTACCATTGCAAGTGACACAAGACTGGGAAAAAAAAGAAAAATTATGGGGAAGCCTGTGACATAGACTTTGCTGTCTGTGAATTGATAAGGTAAAGGAAATGTAATTTTTTGAATGTTTATACAATTGGGATAGGATGGAACATGAAGGTAAAAATATGAAAGCTCTGATAGCAGAATGGGAAGTGATGAGTTTAAGAATGTGGTGGAAATCTCCTAGCAGAGAGCAGTGTAACAGTGACTTATGACATTCTCTAAGATGTTAATCATAGTTGGAGATATGAGCAAGGAAAGGTAAAACATAAACAGAGAATGTCACAGCAGATCTAATTGGGAATTCTCTGCAGTGTCACATTCTGCCATCAACAATTCAAAGAAACTGATCATAAATTTGAGACAATTCAGGGAAAAGGTGAGATTGCTCAAGGACAAAAACTCCTGTAGGGTGTGTAGGAACTCAGAAAGTCACTTTATAATTTACCAAAAGACAGATAATATGAATTATCTTGGTCTGCCAAGACCTAATGTAGTACAAACTTTGGAAATAGACTCCTCTGTTTAGTAAAGGATCCGGTAAACTGCTGGAAATTGAAGCAAAACACATTTAAACTAGTGAAAATGTGTGAATTTCTAACCAAGAGGGTAACATGGGAAAGTATTCTTAATTTAGAAACAGCTACAGAGCATGCAATTCCTTTTAAAAAATTATAAATTGGCACCATTGCTTTGGAAGCAAAACTAAGGGGAGTATTGTTGCCTGTGAAAGGGGCATTCCAATTTTGCAAGGATGCTTATTCAGCTGAGCTAATTTATCTTGACTAGAAGTTTATAAAATAAAAGGACTTCTAAATTTTCTACTGTCTTAAAAATTCTTGTAAATATTTAATGAATTAATGTGTTTTGATATTTGTGCGTATTTTGTGCCTTACCACTGCAAAATATTGAACTATGATAGGGTTTTAATGAGCCACGAAATTTGGTCCAGGTGTGTCCTGTGTCTCTTTGTGGCCAGCATTCCCCACTGGCTCTTCAGCCACAAGGAAAGGCTATCTCTGATGCTATTGTGAGATCCTGACATTTAGAAAAGAGGAACAATAGTGACCTGAAAAATCCTACCCTACTTTATTCTGGAAGGACTTTGTAATCCAAAGCAACTGTATTTAAGGGAGATGTTTAGCAAGTGCACTTTAAAATTTTCAGGGGGGAGGTCAGGAAATATTATTTTAGACATGTGGGAACCAGAACTTCAAAGACATGTGGGGGGTTTTTTGCATGCAGTTAACATGACGTATATGGTAGAGATGAAAAACTAAATAATTTAGAATCATCTGAGTGAAAATTAAAATCTCATTTTATGATGAAACTTTTCATAGTCTATTTCTTTAAAAGTAATCACTTCTACAATGAATTGAAATGTGTGTTTTAAGCCACATTTTCTAATGCTCAGTCATGTTGACTTCTTCAGTGGTCTGCATATAGAATCAGAGATTGTACATTCACTTTTAGGAAACTGCAAAAATTTGTGTTGGAAAGGGGTTGTGAACATAAGATAGAACCTTGTTTTATGGGCTCAAGTCTTTTGCACCTTCAGAGTTGATATGCAAGCAAATGCTTTTCCTGGTATGCTGGCCTTGAAAATGCAGTCTGGACCAGAAATCCAAAAAGTCTTTTTTCTTTCAGCCAACTTATCTTGTTCCTCTTTTGTCCAAATGGGGGAGGAAGAGGTGAAAAGGTTGATTAAAAAAAATTAGAAATACTCGTAAAGTAATTAAAGGTTCTTCCAAGTGTAGACCAACTGTCCTGCTGGAAAATCAGCCATAGTGTTTCATACATTTGCAGTAGAGTGGTTGGGCTTGCTTTAACTTCTGTGATTCCTGGCATGGATTACTCAAAACTCCCTGGTAATAGTGGCTGATAGTAGATGTGGGCATGCCCTGCTGTGCAGCTGGCAGTTATCAGTAGGTATTGCCTGGTGAGCTGTTCTATTGACAGCCTGCTTTCATCTTTTGTTTTGTCAGACTGCATTGTTCTCCAGGATTTTAACAGGATGTTCAGTGGGTGACTCTCTGGTCTGCAGGGCTGTGGTGTGAGCATCCACAGGAGGAACCTCACTGCTCTCAGGGGACTACTGTCACTGCAGGAGCTGCTTTTGGGGTCACTTCTGAGGCCACAAGGGTTAAAAAGTTGTTCTAGTTCTAGAGTGAAGAAGAGTATGTATCATAAATAAGGGGGTCTAAGGAGGAGTAGAAAGGAGACATCAACTATCACAACATTCACAACAAAACTATGTGGGGTGACCACGGAGCTTGCTCTCCCTGTAGAGGTTGGCTGAACCTGGGAATGACTGTGATTTCTGCTCAAAAGAAAAGGAAAAAAAAGGCAGTTCAGGCTGAGGTAGACCTTGTATTTCTTTCCACTTGCAGTGTATTTTTGCCTGCACATGTGGGTGATTGCATTGTACACGAGCAATCTTGCTCCCCTCTTTTTGGCAGGCTGCTGAGTGTTTTTTCTCCTCCTCAGTGACCATGCTTGTACTCCTGGAGCTGGTTGTGCACTCCTGCTTGTCATGGAGGGAATGGCTTAATTCCACTAACAAGGCAGAGGGGATGGCATGCCGCTGACTTGAGCTCTGTGTTTTTGTTCAGGTGAATGCTTTCCCACTGGTACACCTGCCCATCAGACAGCTTCTGCCAGGCCTGGGCTTGACCCCTTGTTCTACCAACAATGTAGTCAGTTCAGCAGTTAATGCATGCCTGAGATGAAAGCTGAGAATAAATATCTCTGCCAGATATAGTACATGTTTTAGTGCTCTGCTTGCTACAAAGTGAGCATACTTTATAGTATTCAAGTTAGAAGGTGTAGGAGTTGCCACAATATTTTTCAATGCCAAAGGTCATGTCTTTTCATCTTTCATGATAACGAAACTAGGTTAGCCCTTATGAGAAGAAAGTGACATCATTTTGCCCCAGTAAATGAACTTTTAAACAGAGTTCAACTCGTTGGCACCAAAATGCACAGCAAGAGATAAAATTAAAATTTTAGTATATACTTTTGAGTCAACATGAATAAGGAAGAATAATAAAGCAGGCAAAAATAAAATAGCAAATGGGAGGTAGTTAAGGCTAGACTTACATGGTGTTTCAAAGTATGAATTGTCATATGTTTAAATTATGACTGTTCTTTATTCTCAGAATGTGGGTTAGATTTTGAATGTGGAACAAGAACTTAGCCTTTTTTCAGAAGTTACATTCTTAACCAATTATTCTTAAAATGAAGCTGTTTAATGAAATTGCTTTTTAACTGCTGTATAAAGCCATGCACTGTTAACAGATGACCATGCATAACACAACATAACACTGCAAGGTAACAAGAGCTCTGCTAGCCTTATGCAGTTTTGAATTTTACCACTTTTATTTTAAAATACAATGGGTTAAGCTTAGTCTTTTTTGGAGGTCAGTGACATGTCTAAAGCAGAGCTCTTTTGGCTCAGCCTCAGCTCTGGGAAGTTCAGGGTGTTTTGCAGTGAGCAGGTGGGCGAGTAAGGCGTACACTGCAGGGCAGATTGCACAGCTGTAAGATGTGGAATTCCCCTCAAAAGGATCGGCATGTCTTTGAAAATGAATTCAGCCCTGAAATAAAAAAGATTTCTGGTGTAGGGGAGGAAAATGGGGTTTGATTAGTTCCGTTAAAAGTTAACTCTTTTTGTGTTTGTTTTGTCTTCATTTCCCTCTCTTTACTCTGTTTTCCCAAGAGATGGTTTTCAAGAGAGGATACAGGGGAGTTTTCATGTTTAAAAGGTGGCACTGCCCAGTTGGAATAAACTCTTCAGTGCAGCATGCTTCTTGTAAACACAGAGCCTACTGCAAGGCAGTGCATCTGGAACACTGGATTTTGCAAAACCCATGTTTTCTCAGTATCTATTAGGAAGTGTATTCATTACTTATTTTCTCCTTAGAATTCTATAAGCAATTATTTTTCTTTGTATATTTTTGTGGGTGGTGGCTAAACAGTGCACGATTTAGGAAGAATGCCTGCAAGGATTCAATGCTGCATGCTCTAAAGGGACTTGTGTGTGTGCAGCACCTAGCAGGATTTGAAATATATATTTAACACTACAAAAATGTGTTCTTACATATTAATTAATTGGCTGCATGAATGAAAATACTGGGATTTAAATGCTGGATTTCTTTCCTTATATCCTTGACCTTGCCTGCCATCTGCAACAGTTCAAGTGCCAGTTAAGACCTGAGCAGACACACTCTCCAAGTTTTTTGCAAGAGCCATTGCTTTCTGCCCTCAGAACCTACTATAAGGTGGGAGCTGATGGTGATAGGCCATGTGGAAACAGATCATCTGCCAAGAACTTCAGAAGGTCTTATTTTATTTTGAAACACCAGAGTTTTCTCTGCTCTTGCTGATCAATGTGAATAGTTTCATGGCAGTGGAAGTCAGCCAAAAAACACATTTCTCTTTTGCATCTGATAAAAATTTTATTGCTAGATCAAGCTCCAAATTAAACTCCTACTCTTTAAGCAATTCCTGAAAAACACAAATTAATTTGGGTTTGAATAATACCCCCAACATGTTAAAGCTGCCAACTGAAAAAGGAACAGATAATTAGGAGATGACAACAGACAGTACAGAGCCAACAGAGGAAAAACTGGAACACAGCTAGACAGCAACACTGGCCATCTAATCCATTAACAGCCTCCTAGAATTGTTTTGCTTTTGCATTAAACTGGTATAAGCACAAGTTTTAATCTCCAGCAGAAGAAATCTCCTCCTGCCTAACAGCACGCAGCACACACACAAATGTGACTTCAATTAGCACTACCGTAAATTTTAATTTAGCACTTCGTAGGAGCATTCAGTAATGTATGTAAGAAACAGGGGCTGATGTGCCATTGAAGACATTCCATGCAATTATTCCATTGATCTGTTGATCCCTTGATTCACATTTATGGGGTGAATGGGAGGGGGAGGATTTAGGAATTTAGTGCTTATGAAAAACGCTAGGAGAAATTTTCCCCTGAAGTCTTCTGCACCTTTTCCCTGTAGCTGCACTTTGCCTGTTAAAAATGTGTCACTGCCACCTTCCTGATGCCTGGGGACTCAGCTGTCCTGTTTCTGTAGAGGCTGGGATGGTGTAGCAGCATAGGCTCCCTCCTGCTGCCCAGCCAAGCCCTTTGCCCTCTGCGAGGGGAGAGCACCCACCCAGCCTCCTCTTCACCACCTCTGCCATTTAATGCCCTTGAGGCCAGAATTCTGCCCCATGGACATGTGTTTTCTCTAAGCATGACTTGGATAACCCATGGCACACTGCAGCATTCTCATTTAATTTTGCACATGAGGCTGTGAACCTGACAGCCCAACAGGTTACCAGTGTTAATTACTAACAGTGGTGTGTGTTTCACTGCTGTGGCACTTTCTGGTTGTGGCCATGCAAAGCTGACTTGGAAAGTCTCCAGTATCCAGCTCTGTCATGGTGCACCTGGCTCTCCTTTTTTTTTTAGGACTATCTTATGTGGGTAGTATTAGGTTTAATTCTAGCAGCCAGCTGTGATTTGGGTTTAGCACATTAGAGCACCAAGAACTTGTTTGTTGTTGTATAAAGTTATTCCCTGGTGGCGATGCTTATTTGTGTTTAAACTGCCGATGCCCGCATTTATACAATTTGCATTGTTTAAAATGTCACTATTATTTGTTGAAAAAAAATTCTGTTAGGCTTGACAGAGTGTATCCTGTGATTTATGCTACAGCGTTGTGCTATGCCATTTTAGTGAGGATCTTGAAACGGGGCCCTGTGGTTTCTTTTCCCCTTTTGCTGTTTGTTCTGCTCCTTAATTACATTCATATCAGCTACTTTGAAGTTAATGAGACTGTTGGGATATGTAAAAGAGAATCCTGTATTGATTTCAGTCCTAATATCTTATCTTTGCATCTTTTTCTTCCTGAGTGTAATGTGTTCTGAGTCACAGTTGCTGACATGTTGTGATGGGTGCAATAGCTTTGGCCTGACACAGAGCTTTATCTCATAATCCAAATGTAAGAGGAAATAGACAAACACAAGAATCCAATCTGCCTTCTCATTTGCTTATTTAAACTGGTATATAAGGAGTATAAGATATTAAAGTTACTGGGTGTCATATACATCCTAGGCTATAAGAATTTTTTTTCCAGTTACTTTACAAATAAGTCTCCTTCTGACTTCTTGTCTTCCCCCACTACTCAGGAAAAAAAGCAAGAGTTTTACAGTAAATGGCAGGTGATAATGATAATGTTTGGATATTGATTTTAGGTATAATGCAAGAAAAATAATTGTTATTATGCCCATTGGCGAGAGCCAGGTTCTTCAATACAGTCAGAAGATGACAGAAGAGGATCTGCTAGTGTGAAGGGTACACGTCCAACAACAAATGTTCACATAACTGTTTTGGTATCTGGAAAAGAATTTTGTAAGCCATCAGATTTTGTTTGGCCTTTTTTTTTTCCACCAGCCAAACAAAGTAAATAATCACTTTGTGGTTTGTGGAACTATTTCTGAACTTAAACCCTTCATTTAAGCTCAAGTTCACCAGTTCCACTGCCAGATGGAAATCTTTGCAGAAATGTTACTGAGTAACTCTCTTCCAACTACTTTTTCTTGGTTTTATTTGGCAACCCAGGAGCTCCACAGGCATACATTCCACTCCACAACCTGCTTGACCAGCTGAAGACAGTGAAAACTAATGGTGTATTTTTAAATCAAAGTCTTCATGTGCTGCCTTTCAACTTTACAACTCTACTATGCACGTGCTCTCATTCAAAAAGACTGTCCTATTATGTTTTGGTTTTGGTCTCATTTACAATTAAACTGTGATTTGCACTTGTGATGTCAGATCATTTGGAGCTATGTGAGAAGCCTGCATTGGCAGCAAAGCATCATAGTGCTCAGCTTGGTTTCAGTTTACAGAGCATTTCCACATTCACCCAAAACTGATTAAAGCATTACTCAGGCAACAGAACTTCATCCTGGTTCCCACCAGAAGGTTGACTTTGGATGTGAAATAGTATCAGTAGTAACTTTTTAAGTGCTGACATTGAAGTGTTTAATGCCACCTGAGGCTGTTTCACTCCTGGTATTTTCTCCAGACCATTCACCACAAGGCTTATCTTTGTAAGGGATCAGCTTGTATTGTCTGTATTAGAAAACTCGCTATTTCTTGTAATTGTTTTACCAGTTTATTGAATGGGAATTAAAAGGCAGGAATAAGGTTTAGAAAGTTCACTTCTGGCTGTAGAAATGTTGCAGAGTGGCCAGGCCTCTGTACAGGAGAGTATGAGCAGAGTCAAGAGATGACTGGACTGTAGGGGCCTGTGACAACACTGTTAATTCTTATTCCAATAAAAGATTTAAGAACATTCTCGATGTGAAGTAGCCAAGGATTTATTGTTTGTTATGTTCTTTATAGAGTTGTGTTTTTCTAGTGCACATATAGGCAGAAATGCTTTGTAATATTGGCAACTAAATGTATGTTATACCCAAGGTTTGAATACAATAGTCAAGTTCCTTTCTTGAACATTCCAGTGGCATTTCCAACTTTACTTTTTTATCGCTGCTGTACTGAAAAACTTTGTCATATTTCAGGAGGGCACCTAAAATTATCTGTGGACAGGACGACCTATTTAATAGTCAGCACCAAGAAAAGCAGTGTGTTCAAAATCTGTTTCAAAATTAAGTGCAAAAATCAACTGGCCTTAACATGAAAGTGTATTTTTTCCCCCTGTGAATAGAAGTCTTCCTCTAGCAAAATGAAGCAGCTTCAATTCCCAGAAAAAGGCAATATCAGCTGGAAACAAGGGTAAGAGTGTTCTGTAGCAAGAAAAATTCCACACACTTGGTGCTATGTATTTGCTGTAAGTTGTATATTTTCAATGTATGAGACCAGACTGTGAGGACAGATCTTTTATCTCCTATACTTCTTGACTATGTAGATCACTTGAAAGGCCACTTCCCTGGTTTCTGTCTGCCTTGCTCCCTTGCAAAATGATGTTTTCCATCTTCAGAAAGCTCTCTGAGATGTCTGGGTAAAAATCTCTACCTCAGGTCTTAAGTATTTTCAATTATGCATGCACACCCTTGTCACATGTATTTGGATGATACAATGTTTTACTGATTTCCTTCACTACAGATTTCTGTGATTTCATTATAATTTATAAAACTGTATTTTTCTGTTCAGAAAAAAAACCCCAAACCTGCATGAACTCTGTTCATCCATTTATTTATTTTTCATTTAAAATAAGATTATGCCTACTACAATTCTATCTGTAAAAAATGTCTTGGCACATCCTTTTAGAATGAGCTTATCTAGCCTATTAATCATTTCTAAATTCAAGCCTTTACTACACTGTTTTGCAGTAAAAATATATTTTAACGCAGGTGAAAACCCCTCAGTAAAAAGTGTTTTATTCTATAAAATTATGTTGTCAAGAAATGATAGAATAAAATTTTCCCAGATAAATTGGGCCATTGTAACATTTTTTTCTATTTCTATTCCAAAATATGGATTTTACGTATGATAAATCATATTTTTGTTATGTAGTGGCAGGAAGCTGGCCTAAAACTCTAAAATAAAATATGCTTCATTGTCACAAGGAAATCTACTCACCACCTGAACTGCTTAGGATTTTGATTCCTATACAATAAATATGAGGCACTTGAGGCAAGAAAAATTATGACATAATTGGCACAAGTCCCATCTCCAGATGTAAGAACTTCTAAGACTGACACATTAGACTCACATAATTTATGGGAGAAATAAAATAACTGAACCCACCTCTGATTACTCCACCCAGAAGCAAGGTTTAAACAGGCATGTTCTTTGAATTAAACCCAAGTTCTTCCCTGAAGTCTTGACTGAATACAGAAAACCTCGTTCTGAAACACAAAAAGGGCAATTGCTGCAGTTAAGCCTAGGCTGTGGGACCCCAGAGCAGTTCTCAGAGCCACTACAGATCTGTTTCTGCTCCTGCAAATGCATCTCAGAGATTCACATTTCTCTTGCTCCTCTAACATCAGAGCTCCTACCAGTCTCTATTCCTGCAACACTTTGTGCAGAGGAAGAGGATTATTCCTCAGCTGGAGGATGGCAGATGCACTACTGAAGTAACTTGTTTGGGACAGGGAACCAAACCTGTCTCTGATGTACAAGACCCTGCTCCCTCCTTTGTGCAGCAGCTGCTCTGGCTTATGCAGGGCTTGGGCTGTGTAAGACCAGGCTGCCAAGGCATGGTGATGCAGAGCACTTGTGTGCCAAGCCAGCTGAATGTGTCTGTGCACAAGGACATGCTTACCAACCCTGGAGGTGGCAGGCAGGTGCAATATTGGGACTAGCTGGGAACTGAGACCATGTTTTAATGAAAACATCTCATGCAACATCTTTTGGGGATCACTTTTCTTCCCATCTCTGACTCTCCTTGGTCACAGGGAATACAAACTGAGGAAGAAGAAACATGAATATGAGGCCAGCAAGGGCTGTTTTCCTAATCTTCTGTCCTCAGTAAAGGACTGTTCTTGCTTTTGTTCAAGACAAAAAAGACTCTGTTAAATGTTTTCCACTAGCACTCAGTATCACCAAACTTGGATGCCAGTAGCCTTCATGCTAGATTGTAGGGTGCATTTTCATGACTTTTTTTTAAAATAAAGGGTTAACTAATTTGTTAGCTCATTTAAGAAGGTGTTGCATTCATAGCTTGCCTCACATCCATGCAGAAATAAGGAGATTACTCTTTCAGTATGTGCTGCTGCTTACAGCAGACACGAGTGTTGGGTGGGAGGCCAGACAGGGTCTCACAAAGTCTACTGTTCATCTGCTGCCCACATGGCAGTCTTGCAATTGAATACAGAATGCAGTCATTACTGTTTAAAAAGAAATTTCCTTGTTTCTGCTCACTGGCCTCTGAAGTATCAACAGTTTGAATCTATTTATGAATGTCCAAACTAAAGGTGTGACATGCTTTGTCTGCAAAGTGGCAGGAAGTTGGCATCCTGCCCAACTTTCTCTCTGTTCCCAACTTTTATGTGGTAAAGAGATTTATGGGTTTTTCATTACTGGGTTGTTTGGTTTTGGTTTGGGTGTTTGTTTTGTTTTGTTTGTTTGTTTTTTAACTATTTAGGTGGTGGTCTTAGCTGAAGTGTGACACTTTTTATCGGAGGGTGTACAGGAGTAAATGAGATGGCTTTGGTTTGCCCCACTCTGGTAGCTTTCCCACTGGAGTCACCCTGGAGTCACCCTGGTACTCAGCCACCTCCTGTCCAGTATTCTCTTGGGATGTAAAATTCAGAAGATGTTTCAAGTTCTGAGGATGTTTCTGCCACACCATCAGCTAGCTGCAGAATTGTCATGAGAAGTGTGGCATGAAGAGAGAGCCACAGTCTCCTGGGTCTGAAAAATGGGAAAAAGGGGAAATGAGGAGGAGAACGGGTACAACTTGAGGGATGCTCCTCTGTATAATAGAGGTTTTAACAACTACCTTGGGAGCCACCTGTGGTTTTAACAGCCAGTTCTGCTCAGCTGTACTGAACTGCCTCCAGGAAGCTTTGGCAAACACCTTTACAGAGACATTTGTAGGATAAATAGACAGCAGAGATTTTTCTTTTTTTCCTAATCTTGCCATTTAGAAGTTGGCTTATGCCCTAGAAGTTGGCAGATTTGTACTCCCTCCAATCTGATTTATTTATTGTAATAATGATATTTCATTTTTAACTCCTGCAGTTGTGATTCTTGTGAGCCACAAAGCTCTCTGGTCTCTTCTGAAAATGGTATTTGACTTTGTCTCTTAGAGGATACAGTTGGAGGATAGGAAATCCTGTTCCTCTAGGGATCTTAGTCATGGGGAAGTTTCTAAAAATAATGTTTATTTCACACTTTAATTTGTGTTTGAGCTTGCTCACATCTTCTCTCATCTCCTTTCTACATGCTTCAGTAATTTTATTTTCATAACATACTTGGAAATGAAGGCTGTGAAAGGTTTGAACTAATGATCTGCCTGGTCAGGTGTTCTGAAAATTTGATCTGTAATATAGTGCTAGTCTGGATCATACAGTACCCTCTAGGGCTCCTGTTGTCCAATCCTATTGTTATTCCTGTAAAGACTTACTGAAAGGTCCTCTACAGTTGGGAAAGGACTCCTTTGAAGTGGATTCTTTAAATATAACTCCATATTTGTAAAATAAAATAGGCAATATAATATTCTATTAAATTCTGTGTTCGAATACCTGTAAAAGTTAATCCTGCCTTCAATTATAAAACACATTTCTATGTGGTAACAAGTATCAGAAAAGTGAGCTAGCTAGAAATATCGGGAGCACACCATTTGTTGGATGTCAGAGACCAGAGATTGCAGAGTTATCCCCATACAGTGTGAATGAACTCACTGCTGGTCTGAGCAAGACATGAGCAGCACAGGTTGCAAGTCTTCTCTCCATGATATGAAGAGAAGGGCATGAGGGCCTTCCAAAGCCATTTATACATCTCTCCTGAGCTGGGTAATGAGTAAGGGAATGTAGCAAGGCTGGGTGGAATGCATGGAGGTCTTGGCTGCAGCCCAGTGAGGTAGCCCTCATTCAGAGTGTCTGATCCCACAGCTAACTTGTCTTTTAAAAGAGGGGACATGCCAGCCATGGCAGGAGAATGCATGTGAAGGTGCTCTGAAGGTGGTTTTCTGCAGCCTCTGTAGCGTGGAGGGTGTTATTGTGGGTTGCTCTTTCATCTGCACTGCTAATCAGGTCAGCTCTGTGCAATCCCCCAAAGATGCTGTGACTCATGTGTTTGTGTTCTCCCTCTAGCTCACTTTTAAGTTGGCTTGAAGTGTAATTCTCCTAGTTGTCAGTCTCTTTGGACACATTAAAACCTGGATGGGATTAGCATACAACACAAATATGACTGCTGTCTGCAAGATTTTCATACTGACTGCTTGAATGGAAGATCCTTGAGCTCTTACTATCTACCTTCCTGCAGTCCCTTTTTCTTGTTCTTTCATGGCTTGTAATTCTGTGAGGTTGGTAATGCATACAATGAAAACTACCAAGAGACCTCCTTTGAGCCTCATTAAGACAAGACTTAAAACTTCTTTGAGATTAGTTGAAAGTCTGATGAACATGCCCCCCCTGAAAATACCAGCAGGAATTTTAAAAAATCTTTCTGCATTCATGATTAGGCACCTGAGCCATCTGTCATTTGGCATTTTTCTTTGCTTAAAATTGATGAAAAGTTATTTTATGTACAGTGAAAAGTAAGTGCATGGATAACAGAGAGAGACTCGGAAAACAAGGAATGCTGTTCTGTGTGTGAACTTCGTTGGGTTTTGGAGGGAAAAGCTGCTACCTGTTCCTTCAAGAAAGGAGTCCCAGCTATTTGATACAAAAATTCAAAATGAGCCATGTATCATCTGTGCTTCCCTACAAGCAAAAGGCCCATGAGGAAGTAAATCTACATCTAATACTGTTGGTGCTTCTGTAAAACATTGTCTCTTTAGAATCCTAGTACAAACATTAATTCATTGACATGACTGCTTTGCCCAAGATCACTTAACCCTTTGCTTTCAGTTCTAGAGCTGATGTTATTGAATTGATCTGCCAAACACTCAGACTCAAAGCACCCCATCAAAGTTACATCCAGTAAACCATCAACCTGTTGGACGATGATGTAGATTTATGGGAATTATATAACCTCTGGAAATTAAGAGCAGGTAAAAAGATGACAGAATGCAAAATCACTTTCTATTTGCTCTCTGGGATGATACTAATAAGGCTCTTTTATTTTCATGAGGCCAGTTTTGTTAGAAATACTATTCAAAGGCACAGCTGGCAACAGCTGTCTGTAGTAGGAAGCATATTTCAGCACTTCTAATTCTTTGGTGTCTTAAGTTAAAAACCCTGCACATTTAACGTGGTTTCTTTTGCAAGCAGGCTATAAGGAGTAGTTAGCATCTCAGGAGAATGGCTGTCAATTATGTTATGTTGTTGTACATGCCCCCTGCCAGATGGTATCATACTAGATATGCCCTAAATAAGAGCAAAAGCATGGTCTTCAAGGGTTAAAAAGCACTTGTAAGTAAAGAGCAAAAGCCTGTAGGCTGAGAGAAAGGAAGAGCTGTGAGAGCAAGCCGGCAGCAGGGGTGTCAGGCAGAGGTCTTGGTGCAGGAGCTGTCACACCGTGAGCGCTCTGCGCGGAGCCCTGATAATGATCAGCGCGGTTGTGTCGGCTCCTTGCACAGAGACATGCTGTGCTTGAGCAGAAACGGGTGTCTGCCTGCTGCAGCTTTCCCCAGGAGTTTTAAATGGGAATGTTTGTACCCTAA
This sequence comes from Dicaeum eximium, assembly GCA_013396995.1. Classification (NCBI taxonomy): domain Eukaryota; kingdom Metazoa; phylum Chordata; class Aves; order Passeriformes; family Dicaeidae; genus Dicaeum; species Dicaeum eximium. Next base: position 1,725,255 of record VWZP01001457.1, on the reverse strand, counting down.
CAATGCTGTGCTTGAAGGTCCGTGGTCTGTCTAAGCCAGTGCAAACTCTTCGGGACAGAGGGAACGATAGCGGCTTGTTCACACTAGGACAAGAAATAGGAGGGAGGACTCTGCACTGCTGCCCTTTGTGGCTGGGGGCTGATGTGCTCACTACTGACTCTTTTACCAGCCTTGCCAGCATTCTAGGCTGGCCTCTCCCTCTTCCTGGGGTCAGGAGGAGGCATGCTCTGATCTTGGAGAAACACTCAGGAAATGGTTTAGCAAAGGCAAAGAGGCCTCTATGAATTTCCATGTTAGAGAAGACTCTGAAATCAATACTCTGGCCCAAATGAATGGAGCTATTCATTTTGGTGGGGTGTGGGTGGGAAGAGACCAGGATTTAAAAGACTGCCAGATTGTGTAAAGGCTTTGCAGTATTCCTGCAGTGTGTGCCCAAGAGCCCTGGCCAGCCTCTTCCATGGCAGGGAGGCACTGGTGAACAGGCATGCTCTGAATCATGGCTGCTCTCCTATCCCACCTCTGATTGTTATGATTCCTGCTTTCCTTTATAATCTCATCTGAAGCTGCCTTTGCCTTTCTGGCTGACATCCTGCTTGACCTCCTAGCCCCTTGTCTCCTTTCCCTCATCCCCCTTGACTTACAAGCCCAGAGCAACACTCCCACTCACTGAAAGAGCCTTGCTTCTGTTTTCCCAAAACACTGGTTCTCCTCTGATCGGTTTGAGCATGGCTTTCTCTCCACTTCTTTCAACAAAACATATTTACCCTCTGCCCCTTGCCTCACCCTGCCCTCTTGAGACCTCCAATCCATTAATGTCTATCACTTTTTTGTCACTCTCGGCATCCTCTCCCTGCTCTCTGTTCTCTTAAGTGATCTCAGCTATTGCTTCCCTCCACTTCAGTCTTTCCTTCATCCTCAGCTCTTTCTGCAGTGCCTCATAAGAAAATCTGCCCCATGAATCCACTCAGCCCACCCTCATGACAACAGCTATCACCACGTTGTGCTCGTCATCTTCCCTATTTGTTTTGCTTCTTCTTCCCTCTGTGTCCCTGGCCATCACTTAAATTCAGAAAACACTTTCCTTAAACTGTCCTGTCACCTATCTTTCCTTCAGATCTTTTTCTGAAATCTCCTATGTTTTGATACAAGAAGCATTTGGAATAGCAAACATTGTTTGACATTGAAGACGTTGTTCTTCTGAACATCTTCATGTGATTCATTCTTCCATGCCCTTTGTTATCTGTCAAATATGTTGGTATGTTCCTTCATACTTCAGCAACATATTCTTGCTAAAAATGTAAAAAAAAAAGTAACAGTGGATCCATTAAGACAAGAAAGCTGAACTCTTCCCTTGCTGTCTAAACAGGAGGAAGATGCTATACTTTACTCTTTCTAGGAAACAGGGTCTCTCCAATTTGGTAATTTATCTATCAGCTTGACCACATACAGCTGCTATTGGTGGGGATTGCACACTGATTTTCCTCTAAATTTACCCCAAACTGTAATTTCTGTCAATACCTTCTGTGCTGTGCTGGTTTGGGCTGGGCTAGAGTTAACTTTGTTCACAGTGGGAAGATGGGGCTGAGTTTTGGATCTGTGCTGAACACAGGGTTGATAATATAGATATGTTTTTGCTACTGCTGAGCAGGGCTTGCACAGAGCCAAGGTGTTTTTGTACTGCCGTGTTTGCGAGGAAGTTGGGGGTGCATTGGAAGCTGGGAGGAGGCACAGCCAGGACAGGTGACCCAAACTGACCAAAGGGATATTCCAGACCACGTGACATCATGCTCAGAATATCAAGGAGAGGGAAGAAGGAGGATGGAGCGACATTTGGCGTGATGGCATTTGTTTTCCCAAGTAACTGGTACGTGTGATGGGGCTCTGCTCTCCTGGGGATGGCTGAACACCTGCCTGCCCATGGGAAGCTGTGAAATAATTCCTTCTTTAGCCCTGCTTGTCTGCACTGCTTTTGCTTTCCCTATTAAAATGTCTTTATCTCAGCCCACGAGTTTTTGACCTTTTTAACTTTTTGATTCTCTTCCCCATCCTGCTGGTGAAGGAGTGAGCAAGTGGCTTTGTGGGGCTTAGCTGCTGGCTGAGGTTAAACCACAACATGTGCTTTGCACTGTTTTGCTCAAAAATACTTTTTTAAAAGCCTCTGCATTGTCTTTTCCACATTAGCAAGTGAATCAATAGTGCCAGCAGCTGACTCCTGAAGAAGGAAGGCACAGTAGGGAAGCACTGTCTACCCTGTCCCCAATTGGGTATTGTTTTAATATCCTCGAAACATTACCAAATTTGCTAACAGTGCTTAGCAGTGAGTCTCGGAAACAAATGCAATTTTCTCTGCTCATAATAGGTTTATTCAGAAGCCCAGCAGCAGTCTGGAAAGGGTTAATGGAGGTTTGGCTACCTCTGAGAGCTGTTGCTGCAGCCCAGGCAGGATGGGGCAACAGGTAGAAGGCAGGAGGGTGTTTCAGTCCAGCTCTTCTGAGATGTCACCCTGCAATGGGACAACCTGCTCAGGGCAGGCACAGGGCTGCAGGATGAGTTTCCTATATCTCAAACACTTCTACCAGGCACTTAAAGTATCTATTTCTTTCTCATTTTTCTGGGGTTTATATCAATCACATTTTATGCACTCTCAAAAAAATATATATGTAGGATTTATATGTGTTGTTAGATTTATTCAGAACCCTGAGTTTTTTGACTACTATTTTCCAGAGAGCTATCTTTAAGTTAAAACTGGAACTTGTTCAGGTATTAATTTTTTTTTACTTCTAAAAAAAAATACTGTGCAGAATACTCTACAGCAAAGGAAGAGCATCCCTTCTAGAAAGAGTCTTAGTAGCTGAACTTTGGTTACAGTATTTGCTAGGAAAATTTAGCTGAGTTAATGTAAAAAATAAATAATTTTAAATTAAATTATTTTTTGATGCAGTCATAAATTTGAAAATGATTCTTGCTTTCTACTACTGAAGCTGGAAAAGTGAATAGCTAGAAATGATGCTGATTACAAGGGCTGTAGAATAGGCTGTAGAGCTCCACAAGGAAGCCTTGATTAAAGACAGCATTAAGCTCTTAGGAAAATGGAGACTTGGAAAAATCTTTCAAAACTTGTAACTTGAGAACGTTTGCCTTTATGGAAGGGAAGGAAGATGGATGATGCTTGAACTATGCCTGAAATAGAAGTGCCTTTACCCTTTCCTCATGATTAAAGCTTTTAAAATTTTCCTGGAATACTGTGATTGTGCTTAAATATATATTTGCTTTTGAAACCTGACTAGTTTCAGGAGGTTCCCTGTCTTAATTATAGAAGATTTGTGCTCAGTTTCTCATGTCACACTCCTGTATTATAAAAAAAAAAAAAAAAAGAAAGCTGGAGCAAATTTTGCTAACCTCTTAACCTAGGAATTGAAGAAATCTCTCAAGCTAGTAAAATGGTTTAAAAAACCCAAGAGAAACTAGTTTAAAAATGAGGAGGATTAAATATTTTCACTTTCAAGGGCACTCCTCATGAAGATGCTGGTCCAGCTCTTCCCTCTTTGAGGCTTCGTTCTAGTTGTGGTCCTGGCTGTCAAATTGTTGCACCTGCCTTTCTTTTTGATGTGCAATAACTTGGAGCACTGGAAATAACCATGAGAGTACAGAACATCGTGGAAATCTATTAAAACAGCCTGTCCTTCCTTTGGCCTGGCTTCATGGTCCTGTGGGAGTCCTAACAGGACTGCAGGCCTCCTGTCTCCTACAGGATTTTTGCTGTTCTGGTCTGTGCTCTATACTTCATGGTGTTTGTCATCCACATGTTCAAATCACTGATGAATAAGAGGAGAGTACCTCCTGCTCCCTCCTACCTGCCAAGCAAGGGAATGGATTAAAAAAAGAGCACTGGAGCAAAAACAGAAGTGTCTGTGCATTGACTGTAAGAAACACAAGACTGTAAGTCTCCACTCTCTCGATTATTATTCTTTAAAAAAAAAATTGAAACACAATATAAACAAAAAACTCCTTGTAGCCTAGTATAAGTACTGCTTATTTGTGTTTAATATTTGGAGAGAATAAAAAAAGACGTTACATTAAGGTGCCAGTGAGAGGCAGCTTAACCAAAATAGTAGTTCAGACAAAGACAGTAGTGCTTAGACTTTGATCAGCACCTTTTAATCTCTCCTATGATAAATTAAAAAGATTTGTCTTCATCTTCAGCTACTGGAGTTGGATCCAGTCTGGTGCCCAGATGACTCAAGTCTGGTGTCCTGTCAACTTTAAGGAAGTTTGGCTCCAGGACTTCTTTGCTGTTACAGTCTAGGGCGTAGAAAAAACAATGCAGACTTTGGATACATTTCATTTTGATCTCTGGAGATCCAACAGACTAGTCATGACTGTGAATGTGGCCAGTTTGTAGGAAAATTGTCCCACATGCTGATTGTATATCTGATGTCCAAATCTACTCTGTGGATCAAAGTGATATCTGCAAGGAAACAAGAAAGGAAGTAAATCTGAAAACAGCCCTGAAACTTGTACACACATCTGAAAGGATTTGGCTCCCTTATGAACTGCTGACAATTTTGCCACTGCAATCTGTGTGAGAGCCATCAGAAACAGTGGAGGGAAACAAAAGTCTAAGACCAAAGCAGAAAAGACTTTTCCTTAATCTAATGAACTGAAAAGGGAAAGATTTCATTTCCAAAAGCACCATCTGCACAATGTGAATTGAGCATGTCAAAGACTGAACACATGCTGGCACATGCTGAAGGAAGACAGAGTAACTAACTGGCACATTACCAATTTCTCTTAAGAGTAGTTTTAGTGACTGGTACACCTATACTTGAGTGACTCTGCTCCCAAATATCAATTCAATTTGATAATGATTATTAAAATAAAAGTGGTTTCACAGGACCTCTTTTATGAAGTCATTGTAAACAGTGAATGGAGAAGAACAAAGCCTCTCTTAGCAGTTCTGAAAGGTATTAGTTGGGTTGAGAAAAAGAAATAATTTGTCTGTGGCCAAATTACAAGAGAAATCATGTACATTTGAAAATTTCTCAACCAATTATGTCAGAAAGCAGTAACATGAATATTCTTCAGAAACTTTTTTTTTAATATTTCTAGAAGGAGATGGAAACCATCTAGGTTCACCAGGCCTTGACTCCCATTCTTATTACTGTAGACTTCCTAAATTATTTTCACAAAGTTGTGTCCAAATGATCTGATTTCCTCTTAGGTACAGAAAATGAACCTCATAAGAGGAACAACCATTTAACCTTACTTTGCCTTTACTAAGGCATTTGACATTCTCAAGGGCATAAATGTCATTGCCTTATGATGTTATAAATGAATGGGGGCAAAACTGTGCTCAGAGAGTGATGACCAGTTCCCTGCCAGTCCTTACTGCAGTGACAGCGAGCCAGAAAAGCAGAGTGAACACTTCAGAGATGAGCTTTGGTGTCTAAATGACCTTGAGGAGTTGACAGCATGGTCTGGAGGAAGCAGAATGTTTTTCAGCAGGGGTAAGGAGGAAGGCAAACTCAGCACCAGGAGCTCCAGCTGCTGTAACAGGGAGAGCAGAAGTGGGCAGGTAGCAGTGCACTGGGGGACTTGTACTCCATGGTTTGTGTGGCCTCTGGGCAGCTGAGCTCATGAAGTGTCAGGTCCCGTGGCTACTTGTGCACGTTGTACCTGCTTTGGGCTGATTTCTCAAGAGAAATTAGGGACCCAGCTTCAGTTGAAATCAGTGGGAGTTTTACTCATAAATACTTTTAAAGTATCTGAATCCCTGTTCTTCATCTGAAAAATGCAGAAGATAATATTTCCCTCCCTCACAAGTGTGCTTTTAGCATAAATACATTAGAGACTGTAAAGAATTAAGATGCTCTGGTAATGGGGATCATATAAGTACTTCAGATAAAGCTGTTTCCCTTTCCTCCTTGCACCTCTCTACATGGCAAATTAGACTAAAATTAATCCAATATAGCTTTCTCATCCTTATAGTATTTTTATTCAGGCATTTACATGCTTTATATTGCTGGGGTTTGGCACTTCTCTCCTTTAGGGCATGGCACGGAGAAGCACTGTCTGAGAATTCTGGATAAGATGGGACAGAAAATCTGAGCACGTGGATACCAAAAAGGTTTCTTGGCAACAAAAATAATTGGAGAGCTACCAGAACTTTCCCTTCTTCCATTTGACAATTGTTTTTTTCTTATAACTTCATAACAAAATATCTCAAGTTAGAAGAGACTCATAAGGATCACTGAGTACAGCTCCCAACTTGTGATATATAATCCAAAAGTGGGATTCCCCTTCCCAAATGGATTCAAATTAAATCTCTAATAGCCACCATTTGGAAGTATGCACTCTTAGCATATTTGGTTAAAGCCTTGCTATTTGCCTTACCTTAGGCTGCAAGAAATACAGGAATATACAGGTGTGTTATGTCTCCTTGGATTATACAGTGAAATGAAGCTACTCCACACATGGTTCTTCAGGAGGATTTAAACCAGCAGAGGACACTCCATTTTTAAGCGAGGAAGCAAAAAATGGATGGAGGAAAATCTGCATTAAGTATGTCCGGAATGGAGCCAGATAAATAATCAAGAAATGAAAGAATCCATGTAAAACCTAGAGAAAGGACTATTAGAAGAGAAGCCCAAGCCCATCTCTCTTTCTTTTGAAAGCAGAAGAGTAGGAAGCTGGACTTGAACATTTTGAAGCACATTTTGAATTATGGGACAGTTCAGATTTTGATCTAAGTATCAATTCCCCAGCTGCTGAGGAGGGATGTAAGTTAATGACAATTAAAATAGCACTGTCAATTTTTGGTAGGGGACTTGCATAGCAGCAAACCAAAATGCTTTTACTACTTACATATCTTCTGTTCAGGACAGTTAACATCAGAAGCAAGGTGACCAGTGGTGACTAACAGTAGTTCTGCTAAAGTCCTGATCTGTTGGCTATTCCTATTCCATTCAGGAGAAACAGGCTGGACTGAGCAAAAAAGCAGTTTTCTGTGCAGTCTTCTTCCACCAAGTGCAATGGCTCGCTGTGCCTAAATCTGGAGCCAGAGGAGCCAAAGGGAGAGCATGAGGAGGGAGCAAAAAGGAAGTGGTGTCTGACTGTTGCACAACTGAAGTGGTGTTGCCTGTAACACTCAAGCAGGAGCCAAGGTGTGTGCTGGACAGAGAAGTAAATATTTGTGGTGCTTTGGTTTTTGGGAAGGTTAAGACTTAAGACTTTACAAATCTGGTGGAAGAATCAGGTTGCTTTGATGTGGAAGTAGTTCTGTAGTAGGTCTGTGGTGGGACTTGTGTTTTGTAGTTTCCGAAAACAGCTTTAATAAGTATATGTTTCAAGGTGGCCTATGGAGAAAATTATCCTCAGGATTTTAATATTCAAGGAGAGTCATATCTGTGAGGGCCCTTCAAATGCACTTGGTCTTCTAGGGCAGTGTCTGCTCCTGTGACTGGGCTCACTGTTAGCACAGCAGCAGACAGAAATTCAGGCAGAGTGTTCCAGGGCTTTATCTTGTTCCTCTACCACACTGTGATCCTGTTCCTATGAAGTCTCTTTGAGTTCAGTGGCAGCAGATCCAGCAGCCACAAGTGAGCAAGCATCAGGCCACCAGACAGAAGCAGCTACCCAAAGGCTTTAGGGTCTGCCCATGCTGGCAGGATGTATGAATAGCAAAGCATTGCTCATGTGCAATTTTAAGTTGTTTGTGACCAGATGTGCTTCCAGCACTGCACAATGCAACTGAGGCTGCAGCCTTCTGGGAAGGCACTCAAATTCCTTGTTATTATGAATCCAAGCCCAATTAGTATGACCTGAGGCCATATCATGTTCACTGCACAGAGAATTCAAGCAGGGCCTTGCAAGAAACACCTGCATGGCTTTTCCAAGTGGTTGCCAGAGTATACAGTGGTCGTCAGCAATTAAAAGATCTGGAAGATAAGGGGCAGGATGGACTGCAAATTATTCATAACTTTAAATGGGTTTTAGAGGCAAAAATGTAGTTTTTCAACACATAAGATCATTGATCATGAGTGTCAGGAGTATTACAAACCTTACAGTTTACAAACCAATGTACTTGGTTGTGTTTTCTTTAGTAAGTCTGGGCAAGGAATGGGAAGATAACAGGGTTAATTAAAAAACTGGAAATATCTTGGGAGTTTACATATATTTTCTGAAGGAAGCTTAGGGAACTTCCCTTACAGAATTCAGTTTCTCATTTGATAAATGTTTCTTCCTTAACTGCAATTTTAATGTCATCCTTGATTTTGAAGCTGGAACGTGTCTGTGACTGCTTGTTTGTGAAGGCTCTTTATGCTTTCTCACTATACAATTGTGAAATGCCTGAATGTGCTTTGATTTGCATTATTTCTTTTCTGTCTTTCTTCTCATCCCAATTTTCAGCTCCCTTTTGTCCTGAGAAATGAAATAATTTTCATTTTTTGGCAGCAAAGTGACTGCCTCGTTGGAGTAAAGATGTTTTTTTCAGCTGTGTCCTCTTGCTGCAAGCCCCAGGCCAGCCTCCCTGACAGGTCACCCTGGGGTGGCACCAGAGTCCCCTTGGGAGCAGTGGGAGCGCTGTTATTCACGGCAGTGCCAGGGAGGGGACAGCCCCAGCTGGCCCCTTGGTGGCCTCGAGGCAGCCTGGGCTACACCACACGCAGAGTGCCTACGTCAGGAGGCACAAGGCAGACAGCAGAGAGCCCACAGAGCAGAAAGGCAGGCTCCTGCTGCCAAATATCATGTCCTTCTGCTCTGCTTGCCTCATCAGACACTCTGCAGCAAGGGCTCATTATTCAGCCTCTTCCTTGCCCTGCCAGGGCTGGTGGCACAGCAGGACCCAGAGCCCAGCCCCAGGGAGGTGAGGGCTCCTTCTCCCACTGTGTGGTGGGCAGGGATGTACCTGGGTGTACAGACAGGCTCTGGGACCCTCCATGGTTTGAAGGGAGGGAACAGAGCTGCAGGAGCAGCTGGAAGGGGGACAGCAGCAGACCAGGGGCATCCTGTGGCTCCTGTGGTGCCACATTGCCATGCATGAGCTGTCTCCCCACCTTCACCCAGACGTGGCCAAGCCAGGTGAGCCACAGCCCCTCCTGGGTTCCATGAGTCACGCCCCACCTGCAGACTTGCTGTCATGTTAGGTTTGCTTGTGGCCCCTGTGACTTACGGGTGAGTCAAGGCTAGCTGCTCTTGTTTTCTCTTGCCCCAAAACACAAGGTCTGGTGAGCAGCAAAGTGCCTGGAGCTGTCTGAAATCTCAGTGACACCAAGTTGTGTGGGAGTGCTGATCTGCTGGAGGGTAGGAAGGCTCTGCAGAGGGATTTGGGCAGGCTGGATTGATGGACCAAGGCCAATGGTATGAGGTTCAACACAGAAGTGCTGGGCCCTGCTCTTTGGTCACAACAACCCCAGGCAGTGAAACAGGCTGGGGAAAAGTGTCTGGAAATCTGCCTGGTGCAAAAGAACCTGGGAGTGCTGGCTGACAGCAGCTGAACACGAGCCAGGTGGCCAAGAAGGCCAATGGCATCTTGTCCTGTATCACCAATAGTGTGGCCAGCAGGAGCAGGGCAGTGACTGTCCCCCTATCCTCGGCACTGGTGGGGCCACACCTTGAGTACTCTGTTTAGTTCTGGGTCCCTCTCAACAAGAAGGACACTGAGGAGCTGAAATGTGTCCAGAGAAGGGCAATGGAGCTGCTGAAGGGTCTTTAGAGTAAGCTGTGAGCTTACTCACGTGAGCTGAGGGAGCTGGGGGTGTTCAGCCTGGAAAAAAGGAGGCTCAGGGGAGACCTTATTGCTCTCTACAACTACCTGAGAGGAGACTGGGGCCAGGTGGGAGTTGGCCTCTTCTCCCAGGCAACCAGTGGCAGGATGAGAGCAAATGAAATCAAGCTGCACCAGAGGAGGTTCATGTTTGATAGCAGGAGGAATTTCTTCATGGAAAGGGTTGTTAAACTTTGGAATGGATTGTTCAGAGACAGGATGGAATCACCATCCCTGGATGTGTTCAAAGAAACAGCTGCATGTGGCATGTAGTGCTCAGGTCTAGCTGACATGATGTGATCATGATGTGATCATTGAAGTCAGTGATTTTGGAGGTCTTTTCCAACCTAAATGATTCTGTGATTCTGTGAAAGTGCCCTGCAGGTTAAGGCAGGGTTGCAGATGAAGGCACTTCAGCACGAGGCTAGACTGTTGGGATTATGCTTGGAGAGAATTTAATGGACAGTGACAGAAGGTAGATGGCTCCTGTTTTTCATTCAGAGTGGGAACTGCGCTAAAAACGAGGTGAATGGAAGCCAGAGAACAAGCAGTGTTCATCCTTGAATGCTGCCAGGCTTCTCAAACCTATTGTGTGGGGTCTGTTTGTGGCTCTTTTGGCCAGTGGGAGTTACTCCAGGAGAAGATTAGTGCCTCTTGTTTCTCCCAGTCCCTTGCCAGTCTTCCAGTCCTTCCACAAGAAGAAACACGGTGCTCTAAGACTGGAGAGTATGTGTGTCCCCTTCATGCAAACCCTGACAAGCTGGGTGGTCTCAGTGGAGACTTTCAACCTCTCTGCACTTCTGCTTCCCCAGTGTATAAAATGGGGATAGTTATAATTAACTCTTTCACAGAGGTACCATGTTTTCATGTCCATGGAGTGCTTTGAAGGGGTAAAACACTTAGCACTATTGTAGCTTTTCAAATTTCAGCTGAATTTCATTGCAAGTATACCAGAGAGTGATATATTGGTTTAAAAACATATTTGAAACTCTTGGTAATTAGGAAGTCGGGCAATGGCAATTAATGCTCTCAGACATGGTGTTACTGCTCTTCTCCAAACTATAGCTCATTTAAAATGCTAGCCCTATAATTTATTAGCAATATTTAATACCTCAGTGACCATAAAACTCAGTGTTTTATTACCACTGATTAGCATATGTTTGATGTTCTGCCCAGTGTTACACAATCCAAAACAAATTACTCTCAGGAAGCTGGATATTATATAAATACAGAAAAGCAATAAATAATGCATTGAAGAAACTATTTTCTGTGGGTTCTAACATGCCACAATCTCTTCAAATGACTTGGAATTCTTAGGCAGTTTCTCAGGACTATTTGCACCAAAGAACCCTCTTCACACCATACTGGCTGCTAGCTCTGCTGCAGGTTTGCTGGTGATTCTTGGCATCCTGTCAGCCTCTGACACTTCAGGCTGGTCATGCCCTACCAGAGGAAACCTGGAGTTGCTTGGTCAATGTCCTCTGTTTTGATAGTCTCCTTAATAAGCTACAGATGTGTGAGAAACAGAAAGGCTCTTTCATATTTCAGGATGCTTTTTTTGCCTTCTCTCAATCTGGTGTGAAGAAAAAGAAGAACTTTACAAACACATGGATTTTTTTTTTTTGTTTGTTTGTTTTCTTGAGCCCCTTTAAGACACAGCTTGGATAAGAATAAGGGGTGAAGAGAGGGAAAGCTGCTGGACTTGGGGAACACAAGCTGCCCAGAATCAGATTATTCTCACCTAGATTAGATGGTGCAGCTGTGTTATGTAAAAATCACAGTATCTGGTTAGATTTTCATTGACCATGCCCAAAACTCTGCAAATATCCATAGTTTCAGAGATTCCAGTTAGAACTAACAAATCCAAATGAGAAAGGTCCAATTCTGTAGCTGATTTATATCTGTACAACCCCACAGCTTATTTTTCTGAGGACCTGAAGTTCTGCCTCTCCTAAGATCAGAGTTCATATGAAGCACTAGTAGATGTATGCAGCAAAAGCCCAGACTCAGGTCAATAGTGTCTTTATCCAGTAGTGCAGGCCTGGGCTTCCCCTTCCATTTTAAAGAGCTAGGTGCTGCAACTTGTAGAAAATGAGGGTTTTACTTTTGTTTAAAATCATATTTTCACTAGGAGAAGGGAGATAAAATTGTTTCAACCAACTTGTCATGGTTATTTTAGGAGAACAAGAAAACCAATATTGCATTTGAGAAAAATTGTTCTTCCTGTGGCAGTACAGATCTGTGCTGAAGAGCCTTTGCAATGGACCAGGCAGATACTGCCCAGGCACAAAATAAAATATTGCTTGCTGTCCTGAGGAGCTTGCTGTTTGAGTCTGTGATGCAGAAGTGGGAAACAGGGAAGAAGAAACAGTGAGATAACAATTGAGTTTCTGGCTGCTGTAATCCAGCCCTGGCTGCAGCAGGGTGAGCAGCTTAATGGCTCCTTTCACACTTCTGCTCTGCCATACAGTACTTGGAACCTCAAAAAATGTACTCAAAACCTCAACCTCAAAAATGTACTGACTGCACACCCTCCCTTTTCCTTAAAACTTTCTCTTGCCCCCAACACGTTCCAGCAACAGGAGGTTTTCCTCATTTAGCCAAGTTGGGTCAATAATGGATATTTTGTTTCGGTGGCTGCCTTAAAACTCGGTTAGGCTGAACAAAATGGTTTATTTTCTTTCTATTGGTGTGACACCAGTATGAGAAAATTCGTGTTAGAGTCAATGTTGACAATTTCGTTCATCGTCAAACAAAAAGATTTATTTCACTTTTTGACTATTTAGCTTTCTTTCTTACTCTTACATAGGGCAACCTTTAAATGAAAATGGCATTGCACAATAGCAATTGAAAAATCTGTTTTAAAATTTTTGAAAAAAAAACCCCAATATTTTCAGCATCTTTGAAGTGTGAAACTTGTCAAATTTTGCTCTCTGGCTTTTGAACAAAACACAATTTTTGAAGAACTTACCAAGAGATGTTTTTGTTGTCTATCTATTCATAAGGCATATAATAAACCATTTCCAGGACCAGACCTAACTTCCCTCTTTAAGGAGCTTTCTGTCAAGTCAGTAGATGAGATCAAAAAATGACGTTTTTGGAATGGTTTTGCAGGCTATTTGCTCTACATCCTAAAGTTTTCACTTCTTTCTTCGTCCTCTAGCAATATAAAAGTTAATATAAATTTGTGTTGGTACCAAGGAGAAGGGTCAAACTTCTGTCTTGCTGTGACCTTGCCATGTACAAACTAGACACTGGGTGCTGCAGATTCTGTATATAAAAGTAACACTCCCACAAATGTAGGCAATTCCAGCCCACCTTTGTATATCCTGGAGGGTATATTCAGAAGCTGAGAAAAGCTAGGAGGTTTTATTGGAGCCAGTGTTAAGGTAGAGGACATCCAGCTCTTTCTCACCCCTACCCTATCTGAGAGATTTCTCTCTCTAAAACTTCTCTCATGAACATCTGCTAATTTCTCTTGGAAACAGCAAGAATAAGGTTGTGAAAACACCAATTAAAAATTCACAAAGAATTGCTAGTGACTTGTTTAGCATTTTCTGAGGCAGATGAGAGATTTGGGCGCCAAAAGATAAAAGGATTTTGACACTGTGATTTATATGTTAAGGAGCCTCCCCCCCCTCCCCCATTCTCTTTTTATTTTTTAAACTCCCCTTAGTCCTACTGCCCTGCAGCATTCATTTTGAGAGAGGCTAAAGCAACTTTTTGTTTTCTCGTGACTGCGTGTCAGTGCCTGTTTCTTAATTCTACATCTGGTTTAAGTGCATTCAGGTGACTCATAACTTTGGGCTTAGTTTTTTTTCTCTTTCTTCATTCATCAACAACAACAATAATACTATGTGGGAAGATTTTTTTTTCCTTCCTATTCTACTAACCTGGAAAGCCATGTGAGTAGCCCTGATATCAGCAAATAATAAACTATTAGACAAGATGGTAAGAGGAAATGAGATTGCTCTTTCATAATAGTTTGGTGATGAGTTAAGCTCCCTCCTGCTGTTATCTGGATTTATAGTCATCCATGTAGGCTGAGTGTACTGTCAAGCTCTACTGAGGTGACTTATTTTCCTTCCATCCCTTTGCCATGGCACAGAACCATGTTCTTGTCAGTCTTGATGCCTGAGACTGGGGAACCCAAATTACAGATTTTGTGCCATGACAAATCATAGAATCATGGAGTGTATTGGGTTGGAAGGAACCTTAAGGATAATTTAGTTCCAACTCTGCTGCCCTGGGTCTTTCACTAGACCAGGCCACTCAGGGCCCCATTCAACCTGGCCTTGAACATTCCCAGGAATGGGACATCCACAACTTCTCTGGGCAGCCTGTTCCAGTGGCTCATAAATTTCAGAGTGAAGAATTTTTACCTGAATAATCTAAACCTACCCTCTTTCAGTCTGAAGCCATTCCCCCTTGCCCTGATACTACATAAAAAGCTCCTCTTCATTTTTCTTACAGCCTCCCTTCAGGAATGCTGCAATTAGGTCACCCCTAAACCTTCTCTTTTCCAGGCTGAACAAATCTATGAGTGGAGCACAAAAATTCACTCAGCCACAGGTGTGCACTGGGGCTTTTAGGAAAGGCAGCAGTAGGAACAATCTGCAGGAGTTGGTCTTGTTCATGTGACCCACACTGTTCTCTCCCAACCGTAGGATGAGTTACTGCAACTTATCTGTGGAAACTGCACATACAACTTGGAAGAAGCAGGAGATCCTGTGATAACCTGCACACTTCCCTTATCTCAGGAGCAGGCATGGCTGGATCTTCCTGAGATGTTTCTGGCAGACAGGAACTACCATTTGCTTTTTTTCTCTGTGGTATTAAGCTCAAAGGGTCCAGCTGAGGTCAGAATACACTGCTGTAGCATGAGTATATTATACAAAGCTGTCATCAGCTTCTAAGACAGTAAGCAGGGCAGTTCCTGGTTTTGTGGGACTTGGAAAAATTCACTTTTACAAGGAAAAATATATGTCTCTGTTCACAAGAAATGTTGCCACTATTGCCAGAAGCGCCCATTATCACCAGCATGTTCAAACAGCAAAGCTGAACTGAGCTTCCACCAAAATTTGAATTGAATGTTTTCTTGATAATGTGGAAAACAAGTCTGTCCTTTTTTTCTATATCTATACTATAGATATGTCCATGTCTGTCTGTACTCTTGTTTGCTTAGATAAATGCAGGTGTCCAGGAGCTCAGCAACATTAATTTACTGGCAGTGCCTAAGCTACTGAATTAAGTTGTTATTCAAAGTACAGGGAGAGGAATACTTAAAAAAGATTAATGCTCATTTCACTAAGTTACACTTAATGTAGGATGTGTATATGTTTGGAAGATAATGGAAAACAGTGAGCTTTGTGACACATCTTTTTCCTTTCTTATCTCAAAGCTACTTTGTGCCCAATTACATGAACCACAGGGATGCCTTTTGCTCATGCTCTGTATATTCCTTGTTGCTGCAACTTTTTGGTCTTCTGCATCACATGTCCCAGGCTGGAAGAGTGAGAAATGTGTCAAGTGAAATCTATGGTAGTCTCCTGAAGTCAGTGTTTAGCTAGTGGTGTTCCTAGACATCAGAGTTTAGGTACATATTCCAGAAAAGTGTCAGCTGCACGTGCTGGGTAGCTGTAGTATTTTTAAAGTATCTGATGATGTTGGCTACTTCCAAAGTCAGGCCATTAGTCAGATGTTTATGGCTGCTCTTATGTGTGTATATGTCCGTGCATAAATAGCAGATGCACGTAGGGTAACTTGCTAAGGAGTTCTTCTAAAACTTGATACAGAACAGGAATAATGACTGGGTTCTGATCTGGAGCACACCTTCTTTGCCTGCAAAAGGCTAAACAAAGTCAGATGTCTTCCTGTTTCAGTTATTCAAGGTAAAAGCTGTACGTGGGCTGCCTTGCACGTCCAATAGTGAAGAGGCTGCTGTTTGTTTTTGCGCTGCTGACGGGGATCTCACTGGTGGTTTGCTTGCCATCCTCCACCCCGGTGACTCATGTGGGAAGTCACTTGGGAAAGTCAGAAGCAAGCCAGGTGCAAACAGTATCTGGTTTTGGTAT
Organism: Dicaeum eximium; assembly: GCA_013396995.1. Taxonomy (NCBI): domain Eukaryota; kingdom Metazoa; phylum Chordata; class Aves; order Passeriformes; family Dicaeidae; genus Dicaeum; species Dicaeum eximium. The sequence goes on along the minus strand of VWZP01001457.1, from coordinate 1,709,415 downwards.
CTCTTATGCACAAATATAAACAGAAGGAGGTTCCCCTTGAGTGATGCTGGAGAGCAAGTTGGCTTTGAACTGTCTGCCCCGTTCATTCCAAATGTGTCTTGGCAGTATTGTTAAGGATGCATTTTGTGTGAACCTTATGCCATATTCTATACATAATACAGACAGGGCTTTCTAGAAGTCTCTTCTTGCAGGCAATGGGCTGCAGGCTATGTCATCTCCCAGGTGCATTGCTTAATGTTATCTTATGAATTGAAAAGTTCATACATGCTTGACACATCCCTATGTGCAAAAAAAAAAAAAATCACACCCTGAATCCAAACAAATACCTGTAAATAGCAGCAAATATAAGTTAATTTGTCACCTGCAGCCCCACTACAATTACAGTATACAAGTCAGACAGAATGAAAATAACACTGAAGTCCCAACCACTGGGGAATCCTGAGCTCAAGCCAAGTCTCCTTCCTGTGCCTGCTTCTTTGTGTGTGTTCAAGTATAAGACTGATCATTGTGGAAAGACCTTCTGAGAGACAAACATGCAGGGTCTTTTTTCAAAACCCAGCCACAGTCTGGCAAAATGTCTTACTTCAGGGAGCTTCAGTCACTCTCTAGAACTGCTATCTTTCATGGGACTTCTAAAGGAAGACCTTTTGATCCCATTTTGTAGAACAGATAAGCAACTATGCAGTCTCATCTGGTTTACAGTAGCAGACAGATTGCTTATATCTGTCCTGTATTTTGCAGCCATTCTAGGCCATGTATTTCAAACTAGATAGTACAATATGAAATTCAGGAAGACAGAAAAGCATAATTCCATTTTTGCAGTAACTGCCAATATTTTTAACAAGGGACTTCCTCAAGAGACTTCCAGACTTAGTCTGGATTAAAGCTTGTGGGTAGAATGTCTGTCTTCCCAGGAAGAAGGAGGGGTTTGGGTGATGTACTAATTTGTTTTTCCATTCAAAATAAATGCTGCTTCATAACCCAGTCAAGGAAAGAAACATCACCCCCAGCAAATAAACTTTGCTGAAAGTGTTCCCACTCTGCTTTTGGAGATTGGTTGAGTATGTTGGAGCCAGAGGGCTTGGTTTGCCTAGGTCATTATGGCACTTAGAGAGATGTCAGGAAACAAGAGGCAGCTTCTTGTCACTGAGTACAACCTGGTCTGTTGCAAAAGCATATTTCAATAGCCCTTTTGTGATTCCCTGGGCTAAATCTCTTCTGATGTAGGTGACTAAGCAACTTCAGAAAGGAGGTGAGCATCAGCAGTGTAGAGGAAGTTCCCTGTTGACTTTTTGGCAAAATGTACTCATATATTCAATTTATCATGCAGCCAAGATCATCTTCACAGCAGTATATTTTCAACGCAGAAACCATTTTAAGCTTATTTTATCACTCTCATTTTTTCCCCAAGCACATATCCATAAGTGCCTACTTTACTTGTGAGGTTACAAAATGAATGAGGGTGGATTTTGCCCACCAAGTCAAAGTGGTCATATTATCCCTACTCATTAGTGAGGTAAGCCATTGTTAATGCCTGCAGAAGCTTTCCAAGCTCAATTAAGTTGTAGCACTGTAAAACAAATGTTTGCAATAGGGCAAACTTGTTCAGCTCACATCCGGCCAAAACCGACAGTGAGGAGTCGGCAGGCTGCCCATATTTAATTACATTATCCTCTGCCTGCAGTGTACCACAGGCCTCTGGAGGAAATCCAGGGCCATATATATTTTGTTTATATTTGCTTGTAATTTTTAATGGTTGATTGGAGTTTTGGAAAATCATTATGTTTAAAAAGCCCCAGTGTTGGAAATAGGTGTGTTAAGACTCTTTGTCATGGCTTTTAGGAGTTGCACTGTGGTAAAGTAGCCATGAAAGAAGATGGGGAAGAGATTCCTGCCATTTACACCAACACAGCTGCAAATGTATTTTGTTTTGTTTGTCATCAAGTCTTGTTTTTTGTGGCCTTACTGGATGCTGTTCTAAGTTTAGCTGATGTGAGAACAGGATTACATTAGAAGTATGTAGGTTTGAGGGAAAGATGGATCTCTTATGAATCCCAAAGGAGTGATAGGCTGCTGGAGACAATTCAGACCATGGAACAGGTGTTGCTACTGACCCCCGCTATCTGTTCTTCTCAGTCTTGTTCTGCTTCTGAATTGGCACAAGAACTGTTGAAATTAACAGCTCTAATGAGGAATTCCCAGTGACTGCCATGTTCAGATCACACTCCTTCCCTTCTCATGAAAACTATAGGATTTTGGAAACTGGTTCCTGAGCTACACAAACCCTGTACAGAATGGGGCCAGCACCTGAGGGTGGTAACCTGGTTGGGCACAAGGCTAGCTTGTCAGTGAAACATATATGTAATAAAAGGGCAAAGAGAAGAAAGAACTATTGCTTTGAGTAGTAATTCAGTCATAGTGGTCTGGGTCTGATCTCCAATGAGCATTTATTGCTCCCTCACAGCTGACTCAGCAGAGAGATTCAAGACTAGACTTGTACACATGTTGAAGTCTGTTTTTGCTGAATATGGGATCTCCAAAGGCAAAGCTCTAAATAACCTTTGTCTAATGATACCATTGCAACTTCACAGAAGTCACGTGCAGTTAAGCATCATGGAATAGGTTGCTTCTATGCTGGACTTGCAGTATCATCCATTAGTCTGAATACAAAGTTTTAAAAGCAAACTTTGGGAAAAATACTGGTTTTCATTTTCCTCACAAGCCATTTTGAGGATAAATTTGTTGGTATGGCCTTAGTGGATAAATCTATGAAAATGGCTTACATCTGCACATGTAAATCCAATAACAGAGTGCATGTATTTACATGCAGAGTCACCAAAATTGCATGTGCTGGTGTGCTGTTCCATGGTCACCATGACCTGTCTGCAGGAAATGCAAACTCCTTGAAAGATGTGTCCTTCATGCACTCCTCAAAATAGTCTTGCTCTATTTCTGTCCTCTCACAGGTTAAATTGTCAAAAGGAGTGAATAAACCAGGTAAAGTCAATGCCTGGCAGAGTGTCACATATTGGGTGGCTAAAACTGTCCTAGAAGGACAAGAGTTCCTGAAACAAATTTTGCAAAAAAAGCTTCTAAGTCTTCAGCTGGAATTTGCTTCTGAACAGCTCTTAAAAATGAGGGTCTATAATGATTTTGAAATAAACTTTCCAAAGTTGTACATCATTTTGTTTATGAGTAGCCTGAGGGAGAGAAGTTCAAGAATCCCTTTCTGTGTTTCTCAGATTACCTGAATTTCATTATACGTAATAAGAAAATTATTTTGTATTAAATATAAAAGGTGGTTTTCAACAGTTAGAACTTGCTATAATTTTATTATGCTATAGCTTTAAAATGTTATTGTGTGCATATGAGTAAGATTTCCATTCTTATTTTTTCCTTATACAAAGGGATTTGATGTTGTTGCTAATATCACCACGTGATGCTTGCCAGGACTAGAGCATTGTAGTTGGTGCAAAAGAAACATGTGGAGAAATCAATTCTCTGCCTGCCAGTTTGGTTTTATCTGTCTTTGTTACAGATAGTGTGGGTCATGGCACTGTACCTGGTACAGGGCATCAGCTTTGGCTGAATTCCATGTCAGCCTTCAGTAGGAACCTGAATGACACTTGGTCCATGAACTCATCCACTGCACAAAGACAGATTTTACTTCTTGAGGACTAGCAAGTGTTCAGTTGTCAGCAGTGACCATGTGTTACCAACTTCAAAGAGATCCTGAGATCAGTCAGGTTATTTAGAACTAAGTGTAATGCCATGTCCCAATGACGGTTGGAGAAAACATTTACTTCATATTTTTTTTTATTTATTTATTTATTTGAATTAATCCCACCCATTTGAACAAAAATAAACCCCCAGAAGAGGTTGTTTGGATGTGCATGTCCTTGTAAAACTTGAGAAAGCTTCTGGAGTTTTTAAACTACAGCAATATTATATGCAGAGAGGCAAGTGGGTGCATGTGCGGGCAAATGGAAAGATGGTAGTAAAACAAAACAACCAAGGGTAAACTCACCTCCTTGAAAACATGAAAAGTGAATATAAACTATATTGTGCAAATTAATCCTCCTTTATATGATTTGTTCTTGCTTCCAAACGGAGTTTTTCCAGCTGTCTTTCAGTACATTTGTGTATCATTTACTTTCTTACACTGTTTATATTCATCAACTCATTAAGCTTTCTAGAATTCAAAAGAAATCTCTTAAAACCTTTCTTCAGAGGAAGCTGACTGTCTAGAAAGGATTTGGGATATTACTTTAGTTATCCCCAAAGGTCAGCAGGCAGAGGAGAGAAATTTCTACAACTTTCAAGTAACTATTGACAATGCCCTTTTGTCCATAGGGATGTACATGTTTTTTAGGTGCAGGGACGCTCCAGATGAATTGGTGTGAGCTAACAAGCAGCAGGACAGTGAATACAATACAGTGAGACCAATCCTGGCCCTGTAGGTCACTTTTTAACATAGTTATGACTACTGAGCTGATTCTTCAGATCTCCTGAGAGAAGAGTCTCTGGCTCGTGTATATCACCCCTGAAGTACGTGGAGATGTGCACACAGTAAAACACACTTAGCTGAATTTACTAAAAAGCTTATTCACAGCAGCATATTTTGGTCTAGAAAGAGCTGGTATGCTCCAACACTGGCTCTGTGCTGACACTACATGTATCCAAAAGGTGCTGGAGGAGGTGAGTTGCTCTGAGGGGGCTGTAGATCTAGAAACCCCAGACAAATCTCCAGGGTTCTGAAATTCTACCTCAACAAGATTTCCAGGATCAAAAAAGTGTGTGTATCCAGCAGAGCCGTACATTTTGTCCTAACTACTTAGAACATGGTGCATCTGGACCTTCATTAATCTGGTTGGGATTCAGGTTTGAATGCAGTGTGAGGCGAGTCTAGGGTGAAATATTTGGTATCTCTGCATGCTGGTCAGGTACCAGCAGTACCCCTGTTTCTTGAGAAACTGCATCCTAAGTCAGAGAAGTGTGTTTAACACTCTACCTGAACCCCACAGCTGTTGCACTGATGAAAAGACTGTGAAGTGGGTTTTGTTCTTTCTCTTAGTGTGCTCCATTTTCCCTCTTCTAATCTGCTATTGATTTGTGGCGAGGGTGTTTTTATGCCTGGTTCTCCGGCTGGGACGAACAAAACAAACAGAGGTCAAGTGACTAATTGAAACCCAAACAGTGCACCAGCCCTTCAGCTAGGTTTTTGGAATGAGCTTAAAGGTGTTTAACTCCTTGCTGTTGCTGCTGCTGTGTGACTGATCCTTGAAACTGAGGTGGTTAGCTGAAGAATGCAGTGACACATCCAGAAATAAACAGATAGTGCCCAAAAAGCTGTTCTTTGCAAACACAGAGGCCTGTGAGAGGGGCAAGGAAGCAGAATTAAAGCTGGGAGGGTTAGAGTGCCAGACAGCAGACTAAAGCTGATGTTGCTTCAATCACAGTTGGGAAAACAATGGCCCCATATGCCACTTTGCCTTCATCCCTTCTGCAGGAGCCTGGGGCTTTTTTCTTTTTTCCATGCTCGTCTTGGGGTTCACATCTCCCTCTCCTAGACATGGCTACTGCTTGTTCCTTTGGACACAGGGAGGGGGTATTCCCTCCCTGCTCCTCACAGTGAATTCAGCACTCTGGGAGAATACTGAAAAGCCACCAGCAGGCTGTCTTGTCCCAGTTTGGCCAGCAGCCTGGGGAGACAATCTTTAACCAGAATTAGTAACTGTGAGGCCATGGAAGGGAAAATGCCCATAACAAGAGGGTCTTCTACATGGCTCCCACCAAAGGGGCTGAGGCTAAATGACATGGCCTTGTCCATAGCAACTTGTCTGTTCCAGTTTTATGTGACTCAACAATAGAGTTTCCACTGTTTCCCTTGCAAGACTCAAAAGAAAGCAGGTCTTACAGACCAGATAACCCTTCCTTATTCATGTGGAATAATCCCACTAAGAAGTCATTCATGGGTAAAGCAAAGAGAAGCTGTCCCTAAAACAGCTTGCTGCATATGTTTGAGCCAGTGGATTCCTGCATGTACACAGTTGTGCTTGTGCAGCAGAACACACAGACTAGGGGCACCCTGGGTATGTGCATGTAATTTCTCCTCAGTACAAGCAAAATATCACCACAAACAACTCTCCCCTTCTTCCCCCACCCTGCCCCCATCTTTCTGGGTTCTGCTTGAATGGAGAAGTAGAGAAACAGGTCATGGCAGGAGTTGTGCTTGCACAAACAAGGAAGAGTATCCCTCACGTATAACACAACAACCTCTGGTAGGTGTTTCAGAAAGCTTGAAACCCTGAAGCCCTGTGTTTTGGGTGGTAACTATCCGTCCAAAGGAAACAAATTTAGCTTCTCTGTCACTTGCACTCTTTTCTCTTAGGAGTGGTGAAGTCTGTGACTCATTATGAACCCTCAACAAGAAAGAAGTATTACACACTTGAGCTTGTGAATTTTGCTGAGCTTGGACTATCAGGTTGTGACTGCAATGGTAGTCCCAGACTCTGGAGAGAGGCCCATAAAGAGCTGAAAGACAGGTGTCTCGTCAAACAGTTGACACAGCAGTTCCAAATTATCCTTTGGCAATCTGCACTTTGAATGAGTCAAGTGCAGTGGCCTTGATAACAGAAGGCCTTTGGCACAGCTCCGTAGCTCTGAGCAAATACGCTCTCACATACACTGCAAAGGGATGCCAGGTAGATGATGTCAGAGACGAACCCCAAACCTGTTCCTGCTTGTGTTGCAATCCTTCAGATAGATTGGGGTTGTGACGAGTGAGGCATGGCTTGATAACTTGTCCAATGGGACAGCTTCAGGGGCTGTGTGCAAGCCAGATGAGGAGTGACATGCAGAACAATGAGGAACCCCGCAAGCCTCATCAGCCAGTCTCTCTGAATAACAGCTTGAAAGGATTAAATCTTTGGCTGGTTGCACCTTACATTCAACCAGACCATGTGCCTAGAGACAGCACAGCATGATAGTGACAGCTCAAATTAGTGTGCTTTTGGTGAAGTTCTTAAAATCACCAGAGTTAAAAGGAGATCCTAGGGTCAGATGTGACAGTATCCAAGAGTCTGTAAAGTTTCATAGTTGGTAAAGAGCAGAGAGGGTTACACTGGCTGTTTGTGACAAGAGCAAAATCACCTCAAGCCTTCTCTAGATAAAATTTAGAATTGATTTCCAATAAATCAGTTGTGTTATCAGTATGGGATTTGGATCAGGATTTCTTGGGCATTTTCAAAAGAAATAGTATTGGAGCTTTTGTTTATGTCAAGGATCTTGGTAAGTAATTAACTCCTTTAGGACTTTTTCAGCTGGTCTCATACACAATATCAGGCCAATACTTTTATGACTATGTTTTCTTGGAGACAGTCTAGTAAGAAAATAAAAGTGTCAACTAGTTTGCTTGGGAATAAGAAGATAGTGTCCCCATGCATTATGAGCAGGTAGCTTTTTTTGTCACGTTAAAAATGAAGTGAACTTCTTGGACAATTTCTTGGCTGGCTATTCCCTAATGCCAGTAGGAACCACAGGGCAGTGTTGGTTATTTGACAGTCAGTCTTGCTGGCTGAACAGTCAGCATGAACAGACAAAGCGAGGAAATTTTCCAGCTTGCAGTGACAATGAAGCAGCACAGTCTGGGACCACACCTGCAGCTGCAGGTCGCTTGGAACACTTGTGTTAGGAGTTCCTACTGGCTTGAAAACATGATAAGATCTAGCAAAATATTTCATTTCTGCATTCATATGGAGTTAACAAGGAGTATTTTAAGAGAGTCACCTGTAGCTTTCATAAACCTGACATGGACAACTCTATTTGATTCCTGAAAGGGTAGGAAATGCTTCTCTGTCCATCGTGCACTATTTTTTCTATTGTTATTAAATACCTTGATTGAAGCATTAGGGGCTTCATTTCTAGATAGAGGTACATCCAGCTCCTCACAGTTAACCAGAAGTGGTGTCTATTTCTGTGAATTACCACTGAGTTGAACGTGACTTGTAAATAATTTTAAATGCCTCTATGTACTAGCAAGTCTATTGCCATGAAAATCCCATGGAGAAAAGGCCTTGAAGTTCAGCACTTCAGTCCTTTTTCTGTGGTAGAAAGCTGTGGTAGAAGCTGAGCTAGCCAAAGAATGCCTGTCCGGGTTTTGGCACAGAGACTTACTGGATTGTTCCTATCAGTATCTGAAAATGATGACAGCTGCAATGATGCAGCAGTCTAAGAAGGATGGCACTAACCCCACCAATTTTATATTTTCTCTTTATAACTTGGGGGTTCCTTAATAATTTCTAAAGTGGGTCAGACACATGCGACAGGCAAACACATGAACGCACAACCCCAGGCAGAAACACTGCTGAAGAATATCTGGAAAGCAGAATACTCACAATTCACTGCAAAATTATTGATGCAGCAGAAATTTCAGGTTGGAGATGCCTGAGTCTCCACCAAGCTAGTAGAGTCAGTCCTAAGAAATATGGCCACATTCATAAGAGTAGCTGGATAAATATGATCCACTGAAAAAGTACCAGCGTGGCCACTGTGAGGGGGAGTCTGATAGCAATCTGTAGAGTGTCAGTAAGTCTGCAGGTAAAAGGGATCCAGCCAACATGGTATGCAGGGATTTTCAGAAGATCCCTGATGATGTTTCACAACAGAACGTTTTAGCAGTATAAAATTGCTGTGGGGTTAGAGAAAAGGCTCATTTTCAATCTAAAAGCTGATTAAAGGTGAGGAAGTTAAGAGTCGCTTAGTGGCCACTTTTCACGATGGAGAAAAGTCAGCAGTAACATCCTTTTGAGATCACTACATGGGCTCATTTTGATTCTGAAACACCATCAGTGATGAAACTGAGAGTGAAGAGTTAAATCTGTAACTTTTGGATAAGTATTTTGAGTAAATCAAATGCTACACCAATGGTGAAGGACGCTCAACAAACATCATAAAACTGAATGAGCAAAAAGCTGGTGGATACACTTCACTTTAGGTAAATAAGAGGAAATTCATTTAGGAAAAAGTGACCTTAACCAGGCTACATTGTGCTGGACTTTAAAAATGTATGTTATCACTTCCATAAAAGAAATTTTAAAGTCATTACCAGGGATTGCCTGAAATTCTTGGCTTAATGTGCTGAAGCTGATAAAAAGAAATTGTGGGCATCAGAAGGAATGATACTGTGAACAAGGCTGACATTTTGCTCCTGTGTAAAACTGATGTGTCTACACCTTGAGTGTTGGGCACAGTTCCAGTCTCTGCACCTGAGGAATAAAATAAGGGAGCTGGAAAATGCCCAGAAGAAGATAGCTAAAATGATTGACACAAGAGAGCAATCATCTTACAAGGACAGATTAAAAATACAGAGACTCTTTGGATTGGAAGCAAAAAGGCTGAAGTGGTGTATGATTGAGATGTATATGGGGATAGGAAAGTGATATATAAACTAAATTATAAACTGTTAGCACATCCTGTAACACTAAAGCTAAGAAGCATTTTGGGGAACTAATAGGAGATAATTTAAAAGACATAAAATAATCCTTGATAAAGCAGGCGATGAACTTTTGGACTTTCTTACCCAGGATATTTTGCAGGCACAATGTCAGCAGGTTCAAAAAGTGATTAGACAGATTCACAGATAAGAAATCTATAAAAAGATATTAAAAGGAGCAGGAAAGGGGGTATATAACCTCTAGCACTAACACTACAGCAGTTCCTGAACAGATAAGAGGGAAAGAGACCACAGAAAGTGGTCTCCCTAAATAGCATCACTTCATGTCCTGCAGTGTCCTTGCCAATGATCTGCTTTTTATATGCTTGAGTGGGTCTAATTTCATGACAGGTTTTCCTCAGCAATAACATTGTATGGCCAATTTACAGCAGATGCTGATATGAAGTGTGTGTTGAGATTGGTGTTAGTGCACTTATGGGTGCATGCTGCATGATACCAACTGACTTCTACCTTGGTACAGTTGATGTAGCATGTTTCTTTGTGGGGATTGCCTTGGGGCTTCTTTGCCAATGAGATGCTCAAGCTCATTGTCAGGTTTTGGGTGAAGGGGAAGAGATGTTCTGTATGGACCAGCAAAGGCAAGATACATACCTATTTTCAGAAAGTACTTGTGGGAAAAAAAGTTTATTTCTTAGGGGGTCTTAACTGCAAGGACATCCTTAATGTAGGAATTACTGTTTGAACAGAGCTATAGCAAAAACTTAACCTTGTAACTTCCAAAGGTATCACTACCATGACCCCTGTAGAATCAGAGATAGGACAGAGTGGTGTTGACCATACTAAACAGGCTGATGCAAAAAGAGGTGTCTCCATTGGCAATTGCCACCCCTCAGCTGGATCTGACTTCCTTTATACAGCTTCTCTCATTAGTACAGGTCACTTCTATGGACATGGGGTGAAAGTCTCTTCATTCTCTTGCTGAATAAAATAAGAATAATTGTTGTCTTTGGATCAGCAGGCTTCTGTATTTTCCATGGTTCTTTTCCTTTCCAGAAATGATTCTCAGTGTCTTGGAATGAGTGTCTTGCTAAATAAAGATTATCACAGATGTCATCCCCAGCCTCAGCAGAGACTTGGGTGTTTGCTCTTGGCAGATGATACTGATGAGGCTGAGTTCCCAAAGTTCCAGTGGGTTTCTCAATGACAACTGTGATGACAAAATGTGCTTGTAGGGTTTTCCAAAATATAAATTTTCTTTCTATATATTTGCATTTGTTGAGTGCAAAAGACCTTTTCCTGGGTGACAGTGAAGTAAATAATAGAATCACAGAATGTTTTGGATTGGAAAGGACCCTAAAAATCATCTAGTTCCAATCCCCATGCCTAGGGCAGGGACACTTTTGACTAGGTCAGGTAGCACTAAGGAAGGGGATTCCAAAATCCCCCTCTACCTCATCAGCTCCAGAGGACACAATTTCCCACCAAGCTACCAAAGTTTCATTGTTCAGATAAATGATGCAGTATGGTGGGCAACCCAGCTAACAACAGCCACAACAGCTTTCTCATTCTGCTTGTGAAACTGAAATCTGTGGCCAGTGACTGATGATGTAGTAGGCAGCAATTGTGCCTTCAGCAAGACTACAGTTCTGCTGTTTCTCTCCATGTGAGGCAGAGTGAGAACCATGAGAAATATGATGGTGACAAATTTCTTAGCCACAAAGAACTACAAAGGAAATAGCCTGTTTCTGATTTGGACTGTCTGTCTTGTTGGCTTCAAGGTGATGTAAAAGTCATGCATAAGAATCTCATGATACCTCTGGAATTCCTCAGTCCATCCCAGAGTTGTCATCTCAAATTGTAGGAGAGCACATTTGTTTATATCCCACAGTGGCAAAGCTTTTAGTGCAAGGGCTTCCTGCTTGAAAGACTCCTTTCACCTCTCAGTGGCTCCAGAAGTCTTGCTGCTTGTTCATAGTTCCAAAACGGAAATTTGACAGCTTATTTATGGGAAAGATTGCAGAGACTTGAAGCAGCAAGCAAACCTAACTTTTTTTCACTGACAGCACTGTGAAGTACAGCAGTGAATGAATGGCTGCCCTGATTCCCTTGGCTGTTGCTGGATGAAGAAGGAGGAGAAGGAACAGAATACAATATAATTTTTTTATCCTTTGGTATAAACAAGAAATAGAGCACCTCAGATAGATAGGCATTAACTTTCCATAAAATTGAGGTGCTCTTACAATGATGCATACATTACCTGAAGGAAATGTAGAAAGACTGTGAACCAAAGAATTGATTATTGCTGCTTTGAAACTAGAGCAATTCAAGTGTGAGCCTGCTTCAAATACCTGTTGGAAACCTATTTCTGACTAGAAACATTTAGAGATAATTTGTCACATTGCTACACACCATCAAGAGCCAAAGCAGAAAGAGAGATATTTTAACCCCTTGCCTTCCAGAGGGAAGTGCAAAGGAGAGAAAGGAGAAGAGGGAACTGCCAAGAACAGTGTTTCCATGAAAAAGAGAGGAATCTACCTTGGGCTTCTGTGATCTCCTTTCAGCTGTAAAACTGTGATGAAGCAAAAGTAGGAAAACTTGAGGTGGAGTGGTTTGGTTCCTGCCTAGTATGCATTTCTTAGGAAAAAAACACAGGAGTGACTCTACTTACTGTCTAGACTGTCTAACCATCTTCCCATACTGATAAATTGGTGCACAGAAAATGTGTGGGGGATGATGCTGACAGAGGAAATAGAAGCAAAAAAAGCACACATTTTATTTATGCAGAAAGAGTAGGCCCTCAAAGCTACAAAAAAGGCTAATTGTTTAATTTAATGGGAAATTGTGGGAGAAAATGCTTATTGAGGTAAATTGCCACTGGGAGAACAAATTTAGAAACTTCTTAAGTGCCTTGCAAATCTGGCTGATGCTGAAATACAGCTTTGGAATCTAACGTGAGGATACCCATTTACCTTGATCTGAATGAAGTTATCAGACAATACCTAAAGCACCTGAAGGAAAGCCTTGAGGAATGCAGACTGCATTAGTTTTAGGTAGTGTGGGTTTACAAAAATTGTCAGGTGCTCTTCTCCCAAATACCCACAAAATCCTTTCTCCAGCTTTTGCCCCTGATGCATTTCCCAAATGGTTTGAGGAAATTAGGCAGGGTAAGAGTTTCAGTCTCCCACACTCTTCCAAGATATTTTTAAAGGAGCACATGGCAGAAAAGTTCCTAGTAGCTCACTGTAATGATTTTTATGCAATGTCTAAAGGTGTTTGTTTATTCTAAGTGGTATTACTTTCATCTGCTTAAAGGACGTAATAAAATCCCTAAAAACTATTCTGGCAGCATCCATCTTGATTAGCTCTTGGCAAGTAGGACTGCCCATGGTCACACAGACACCCCCACCTAATTGTGCCCCCCCCCATAAACAGTAAAATATTTGGTCATTAAAGCCACAAGAAATATCTCATATTACTCAAATGAGACGGTACTTTCCATTTTAGTTCACCTCCGGCAAATTAAACAGGCCCCCTTGAAACAGTGACAAGAAGAGTTATAGGAGCTTAGCACCAGACACCAATTACAATTTGAGAACTAAATGCCATAATTAACAAGTCATATACTTTAATCTAAAGCAACTCAAATATGTGGCTGGATAAAGAAAAAAGGTGAGGGTAAACTCTGTAATTATAATAAATCAGTGTACTGAGAAAGTGTGTACCCTTGAGGTATATTCTTTTATTCTGCAATTAACTTTCAAGTGTTTTGCTTAATAGCACCCTCTTCTATGCACACATAAAAAAAAAACTTCCTTGAATTCTCATATTCCCCAACCCTCTGAATAAGCATTCATTTCCACAGACACATTTCCTTCTGTCTGTGAGTGATAGGTGTGTGCCAGTGGTTGCACACTGCAAACTGCCTGGCAGTTTCTCCCCCAGCTGTGGGCTTCTTGTGGATCCCTGTAATGGCCCAGTTTTGCCTTTGTGGACTTATTCATACATCCCACTCAGTGCAGAGCTGGGGCAGTGCTGAGTGCTTTTGAAAATCCCAATACTAACTTCTTTAGCATAAAGGAAGCTTCAAAAAAAAATACCATTTCTCACTAATATATAAATAACGTGAATTTGTGTACTTCGTTTTACATTACCATCTGATAAATAAAATCATGCTCCTGATAGTTTTCCTCTAGTGTATTTAAAGGACAGCCTAATGTATCCTCCCAAAACCCTTATTTATACAAACCTCTGCTTTTGCCATATTTCTGTCATCTGCAATAGAATTCTAGGATATAGTAACAATCTAGAATTTCTCCATGCTCTTGCTAACAAATATAGGTGAGAATTCCCTTGCTTTTTAAGACAGAACAGTAGCCTCCTCTAATTTAGAAAACTACATGCCAGAACCAGACAAGTGAAGAGGAAAGGAGAAGTGACTGTTAAAAGTGAAGCTTTGTGAGTATAAGATGAATGTGTCAAGGTTAAAGTATTCCTCTAATCCCAGAGTGAGGAAGGAAAACTGTAGCTAATAAAGTCCATCCATGCAGTTTTATCCACTTGCAGGCACTTTACTAGAGGAAGAGGTGCAGTCTGGAGACCAATTACAAATCACTCGTCTGATTCTTTTAATCCCTTTATTTCCATATCTGATCAAAATAAAGATTTAGTTTTTTCCTGTGTCTAGGAAAAGCAAAAAAGTCCCAAATTTATCTGCAATACCTTGTTTTCTGTTATTGACATGCAGCCTCATATTTTATTCTGAAGCTTTTCTGTTCCTCTGACTATGAGTTTCTCATGGCTATGCATGGATCTAGATTTGTGTTTGTTCATTGTTTGTGGCTGGTTTGACATGGTTTGGGGAAAAATGGGACCATAAAGCTCAATTCCATTAGAAAGTCCCTACTTTAGATTGATCTTTGGCAATGCCCACTGGAACCAGGGCTGGAAATTAGAAGGACAAGCAGAACTGATTCCTTAGTACTGTCTGGTTATGCAAATGTGTTTCTGTTTTCAAACTACTGTAGTCTTTTCTAAAGTTTTGGCCATGAATTGTGGTACAGCTGCACCCACAGTTTCAGCTACAGGCAGAGACAACATCAAGTACTTGTAGTATTTAGAGTAAGAGCAAAGGAGGTCACTGCTTTGCCACCTTCAACAGGTCACACATTTGGGAATGGTACTGGGCAAGGCAAGGGGGGAGTTCCCTCCTCTCACCTAAGGGTGTTTTAGCTATTGCTGGCCATCAAGGAAGGCAGGGAATGGTTCAGAAGCTCGACATATTTTGTTCAGCACCATGATGAAGAACTGAGAAGGTTAACAGAAAATCCATTACTTCAGGGAGTTTGAGTGCAAAAGCCTCAGTATATGTGTTAGTGTTTGGACACAGACACTTGTCAAAGACAGTCCTGTCTTGATTGTGAAAAGGTGGAGCACTTAATTGAACCTTTCACTTATTAAAAATATGTAATACTGTTCTCCATTTTAGAAATTTGTTTTCTGCATTTCATTAGTCCTTTGAGGGATTTCTTATAATATATTTTGTCCTCCCCAAGCCTAATAGTCTATATTATCCCTAAGTAGAGCAGTGTGAGTGAACATGACAGTTACTTCTGGCATTCAGTGTGGTAGAACATGTATTTTATTCTCTTAATCATTACGCTCCAGATGCAAGAAGTGCCCCACATCAATGAAGTGAGCTCCAGCCTACGTCTGCTGTGCAGGTGCTAACTCTGCAAGCTCTTTCTGCTCCTTATCACTCATTCTCCCCCTGTTGTTCTTTCACTCTGAGGCTGTGTTTCTAATGCTGCTCCCCAGCAATGAGAATAAAGTGGGTGCCTGCGAGACAACAAACCCTGAAGCCTGACTGTTGCAGTGCTGGTGATAAGATGTAAACTAAGATTGTGTAACTCTTCCAGCAAAGAAGTCTAGCTGCGAGTGAGATACTCTGAGCAAAGCTCATGGGGTTTGATTCTGTCCTCAGATAGGGAGAGCCCCAGTGATGCAGAGTATCTTATCAGATCAACCACCTGATTCTACAAGATTTGCAGAATGCAGTGCCCTTAAGCTAAGGCAGATGCTGAGCCCTGGGTATGTGTTGCACTTTCATTCAGTGATGGTGTAATTTCTTAATACCTTCTCTGTCACTTAGAAACTGTGCCTTGTGTTAGAGGAGCCCAGCTGTAGTATTACACCAGTCTCTACTGCTGACTGGGCTCTGTTGAGAATTCTCTGTCAAGAATTACCTGAATGTTGTGAATTGGTGAGAAAAAGCCTGACAGGGCCTGTTTGAATGCTGAAGAAGAAATCCAGGGTGCAAAAAGGTTTGTGTGCAGTGGCCAGGTGTCTGCTGTGGGCTGATCTACTTAGAACAACTTGCTTTACATGGCCAGGAACAGAGAATAAATTATTATTTAACTGATTTTTTAATGGAGTTAATGAGTAGCGGTGAATGCTACTTAAAGCTCCTGTGCCATGGTTTGCTCAAATGTCTGGAGAATCCTCTTCTTGAGATGTTTACCTGTCTTTTTGCCATTTCTCTCTGCAGTACCTTATTGACCCAAAGGAACTGTGATCCTGGTCCACAGGCAGAACTGAGTTAACAGGAATTGTCAGCACTACTGAGCTTAATCCATTTGTATGGGAGTATTGAACATCTTAGTTAACTTCTGACAATATTTTCACTCTTTACTGTCACTTGCATTTTCACACTACTGTGACAAGTATGAACCATTCTTGATTTGGTATTACTAGGCTAAAATATCATTATTAAAACATGTCAGTGACCTACTGGTTACTCTTTGTGTGCTTATATTTCTAATGTGTTTTTCGTGTTTAGAGAATGAAGTAAGTTTTGCAGGAGAGCAAGAAAATATATGTGGCTGAATTTGTAGCCTGTTTTGTTACTTGTGGGAATAAATCTGGTTTGATTGTGGATGAAAGTTTCAAAACCAAATGGAGAATTTTTCCTTTTTGAACACACTTGTCTAAATCTCTGCTAGAGGCTTGATGTTCTCAATCCACATCTTGAAGCACCTGCACAAGGTGGCATTGCTGAAGCTCCTGGTCACTCCTTTCATTTTACATAATCTCCTGACAAAAGTTTCTTAGAACCCAAACTGGTTTTGAAAGTGGGGTGAGGACCTAAAATCATTTAGATGTCCTTGCTCCCTGTCTAGTAAACAGGCAACAAATTCTGAAAAATCCAGATCAGCCTGTACTCAAGGCAATCATTCTCTGCAAATCTTTTCTGTGTGGTGCTTTCTTGCTATTTCTGCTCTTGCTCTCCAGCATCTGGGTTGCCTTTCTGTGTTGGATCATGCCAGGATGCTTTCCCAGTCCATTAGATCTTGCAGGACATCTTATGAAAGGGCATTAGCAGGCTCATGTGATATTCCTCTGCATTGCAGAGGTTGGGTTTCTAGAGAGCTCAAGGTAAAACTCTGCAAGTTGCAGTTTTTGGAATGAGATTTAGGTGTAAAAATCAATATATGCACCTTGAAAAAAATTTTACTTTTGCTCTTCGTTATTAGAATTTCCAGCGTATTTTTGAGGTTGGTATGATTTCTTTCCTCTGTGTGCACAAAATGCTTGCCCCTATCTTTTCATGTATCAGTATTTATACATATGCTACAAATAAAAGTAGATTTGAGGGCAAACGCTGTGGAATATTGCCTCAGGATTTAAGCTGAGATTCTAATATGTTGCCTGAAGGCTCTGGACAATACTGCTTGAACAAAGAAACTCTTTCAATCCAAAAGGGTTTGTTTTCTGTAATGACTCTCAAAGCCAATCAATATTTGTTTTATTAACCTGATGGGTGGATTCAGTTTAAAGTCTTAGTGTAGTTTGTTTGAAGTGCTTTGTACTTGGAAGCTCTGTGAGAGGTAAACAATACTGAGAGTCACAGCAACAGTGGCCTATTGTATTGAGCAAGTCCCTTTTTTCCAGAGGCTGTTGACCACTTGTGTTGTTTTTTGAGGCTATCAGCCCATGCTTTTTTCCTGACACAACCTCCAGCATTCAAACATCCCAAAGGTTGGTAAATATTTATCAAGATGCTTTAAAAATATTTTCCTCACAAGTGTTTGCTGGCTCTACTGTGCAGTTTTCTTCTCTTAATACTGTGGTACAAATGCAGGAGGA
Source organism: Dicaeum eximium (assembly GCA_013396995.1). Lineage (NCBI taxonomy): Eukaryota > Metazoa > Chordata > Aves > Passeriformes > Dicaeidae > Dicaeum > Dicaeum eximium. The sequence continues at coordinate 1,691,819 of VWZP01001457.1, read as the reverse complement.
GGTGAACAAGATCATTGTTTGCCAACATCAAGAGCAATGCAGCTGTGCCTGATTATATTAAATCATACAATGACGCACCATTTTTGACATACCCAGCATCTCTTTATTGTAAATTAATCACCCTAAGAATCCATTTTCATTAGTTAGAACATTAGTGTTTTGCCTCTTTATGTTTTGCATTATTTAGAATCATCATGGACCGAGATTGTTTATTTACATAATTAGCTCCATATGCCTTCACTGCATTCAACATATGGCTGCAGCTATGCAGGACTCCCATCCCTGCAAGAAGCTGTGCTGGCCCTGGAGGTAAACCTGGCAGAGATCCTCTGGGCATCTTCATGAGCCTGCAGTCTTCACCACCTTGAGTACTGGTGTGGTGTAGCAGCCACTTTGCACCTAAAATATACCTTTCCTCTTTCACTGGGATAAAAAAGGAATAAAATATCCATGCCTGCAACAGCCAGTGATAGCAAGGCTCACCAGTGGGAGGACCAAACTGTTCTGCAAAACCCTGGTATTGTCTTAGCTGCAAGGGAGAAGACTTCTCAAAAGCTGTGTCTGGCCTCAATTCATTATGATTTTGAGGCATCTGTAGTCCTGCCAGACTTTCATGCTTAAAAATCCTGAGCTACTCTCCAACATAATGTGAGGTTGATGGCAAAATCATGAGATTTAAAAAATAAAAAAAAAAGAGTTCTGGATTCTTTTATTTTCTTTGATGCTCAAGGCTTCCCATTTCCAAGCTTTTGTTTGAGAATATGAACACTAGAAACTTTGCTTTAAATGAAAGCTGAGAAAAATCCAAAACTGCAGGATCCCTGGGCCCTATGACTTTGACTACAACTTCCCCTGTACTCCAACTTCAGATATTGCAGCATTTGAAATCCTGGCTCGTGGTCACTTGTTGGTTGTTCCCATGAATGCTACCATGGGTACACCTCATAAAGCAGCCATCCTGCTCCTCTGATCTTCCATCTGCTCCTCAGCTGATCATCAAGGGGATGAAGCCTACGTGCTCTGAGCCAAGGCAGGGAAGTGCCAAGTGGAGGAATAAAGCAGGAGTGAGTTTGTAACTCAGCAGGAAGGAAAACTGCAGACCTGCATGCAGAAAATGTGTGGAAGGGAAATACTAAAAAGGGGGCAGGCAAAGTTGAAAGAGAAGGAATAGGCAACCTAAACCTGGTGAAAGAGAGACCCATTTCAATTTTTACTTTGTTTCTGGGAAATGCTACTAAAGCAGCCTTGCTCTGGTATTGGTATTTTCTACATCCTTACCACAGTTTTTCCACGTGTGTCTGTGGAGAGAGCGATTGTACCCAAGCGCTGACAGCACCTAAGGTATCTGACTGAGTTTAGGCATCAGATATAATTTGGGAGCATGGTTCCCCAGTGAATGCTTCAAAACAGTGAAGGGTGCTTAAAGGTGTGCTAGTCAGAGGATGTGCAATTTCCCTGTAGCTGCTGCTTTCTTCTGATTTCATATTCTGTTTCATGAAAACACGAACTGCGAGTGCCCCAGATCTGCAGCACATGTGCTGGGTAGTTAGCAAGGGAACTCAGTACAGCCAGGAGAGCTCTGCCAGCCATCCTCTCACTAGTGGAGTACTGCTCTGTTGTTTACCAGTTTTATTCCCTGAGCCCTCAGGAATTGGGGAAGAATTACTGCCCCTTTCCAAAGGATGTCAACACTCAGGCAGATTAAAGACCTTGCTCATGGTTACACACAAAATCTGTACTTAACCTGACAAATGAATTTAAGCCTCTAGAGTCCTAATCCAGAGCCCCTTCTACTACAGGAAAGATAACTAATCTGAGCTCTTGAGCTAGGAGTGTGAGAGCACTTTCAGTGGGGTTGGCATGGGAAGGCAGCAGCCCACAGCTGGCACAGGCTGGCCAGAGCAGGCTCCCAGCTGCAAGGCAGCAGAGTTAGCACTGAGGCAGCCCTCTTTGCTCCTGGTAGTAAAGTGGTGGAGTGCACAGAGCTATCCCATTCAGCCTTTAGAGTTTTCCCAAGGTTTCCTATCTGCTACCCTTTTGAATGGCATCTTCTCAGCCAGGGACCTGGGACATGGTTAGTGCCCCAGCTGTGTTCTTGCTTTAGAGTGCAATAAAAGGTAAGGGGATACCCACAGAAAGGAGACATAGGACTGTGGCCAGGAAAGAGCTGGGGGTGAGTTGAACTACAGTCTTTCTGTCTTGTAGCTCTGCCCCTAGAAGAGTTTAATATACAGTTAGTAAAACCAGTAAATTTTGCTTCAGTGCTCTGAACCACTTTTTCTATCCTGTACTTGGCTTATGTAAGAATGTAGGGCAGATTTAGCCCATCAATGACTACAAGTTACAAAGTGTATATATCTTCTCCCCCTCCTCCAACATGTGCTTCATCCTCGAGCTTGCAACCTGATCCTCTTCTCCCCAGGCTGTAGCTCCTTTGCTCCGTTGCAGTGGCTTTGCAGGCTTGGCTGATAGACTGCTACATATATCCACAGAGAAGCATATGCATGGGCAACATGATTCATGTTGTGTGAGTGAACTCATCCCAACAGCTTTAAGCAATTGGTCATTTCCCTCAGGCTCTGCCCCTTCCAGTGTTTGCCACCCCAGCAACAGCAATAAGGCAGCGACACCAAGAGTGACCTGTGTTACACATTGACCAGAAGATACTGACCTGGGCTAAGTATTTCTGTCAGTCATGGGCCATCCCACATCTACTCACAGAGAACACCACAGTGGATTGTAGCATTAAATCCTCTCTCTGCAGTTATGCTGAATACCATTCATTTTGGACAATGCACAAGAACTGTTTTTGTTATTCATTACCAAGTCCTCTGAGGATATGCCTTTTTTCTCTCTTTCTTCTGGTGATTGTTCTAAAACCCTTGAATCTTTAATTGGAATGAAAATTTGCTTTATTGCTCAAGAGTCTTAACAATATAGCAGTTTGAATGAAATGCTCAGACACAGCTCAGCGTGCTCCCTTCCACACTATTCTCAGCTCCCCTCTCCCCCATGTGCTTTGCAGACATGTACACTTTTCTTAAACATATTCCATTCCAAGAAATCCACTCAGAGAGTTCTGTATAGCCCCCACTGTATGAACAACTACCTTTTCCATCTGCAGCTTGCTCCTTTTTCAACCATGTAATTGTTCCATGTATTCTCTCCTTTCCCAAACACCTCCCATCGAGGTACTGACATTGTGACTGCCACTGTGGAAAAAAGAGCACAGCACTTGCTTTTCCTTGTCTGGGTTTTACTCCTGGCTAGAGTGGTAAGAAGAGCATCCCTCGAACGAAAAATTGGTTTGGGCTTTCAGAAAGAAGAAGATTTCCAATGAACTTGAGCTTAGTGTCATGAATCTCTGTGTAAATTAGTGGTTTAACGAAATAATGATCTTTATGGAAAACATATAAAATATTTCCTTTTTCCAAAAAAGTTATTTCAGTAACTCTATATCACTTTATCACCCAGCCTTTAGAAGAATGACAAAGCAGCCAGGAGTCCTCAAGTCTATAGGTCACTTACCTCTCCTCCCCTTACACATAAGGATTGCTCATTCGTCAGATACTTTTCCCTTCAAGTAAAAAGGGACGGGAAAAGTTGAAACAAAGATGACTTTATTCCCATTTTCTGCTTTCTCAATGCTTTTTGTGCAGGGCTTAAGTGGGAATAGTATTCAGGAAAAAAAAAAGTGTGTTTGAGTACAAGCTCCTGTTTAAACAGGATACATTTCAGGCTGCCAAGAGGACTTTTACAGAACTAAATACAAGGTTCTTAACTGAAAAGGAAAATTAATTTAATATCTTGACAGAGCCTTTTTTATTATTTATTTTTACAAGGGACTATTCATGCGTGTGCACGATTCCTTAGCCTTACATAATTGACACGCTTTTTTGCCTCCATAAATATTCAGGTTAGCATACGCGGGACGTTGATTTTATGGGTGATACCAAGTTTTATATTTGGTGCAGAAGGACGGTTCAGATGACTGGCTCGTAATTATTTCTTTTTTAAATGTGTAATCCGTGCGATTCAAAAGCTGCATTGTTGTTGGAGACATGGCCTGAAAAAAAAAACAAAACCAAAAACCAAACCAGCAGCTCGTTATTTCGCGCAATTGGGCTTTCACCGTCGCGGCGTCGAGCAGAAAGATGAGTCTGCCCGTGATGTTTACCCACCTTGGGCCCGTGTTTGCCCAATATATATGAAAGGGATCCTGTTATCATCAGGCAGGCATTCCGGAGGAAACACTCTGGCAGCCGCAGCCGGGGAGGGGAGCGGGGGATGCTGCCTCTCTCCCTCCTTCCCTCCCTCTCTCGCTGTCCCCGGCCGCGGTGTGTCCGAACCTCCAGCACCATCTAGCGGGACCCCCGCGGGTGCCGGGGATTCGGGAGTGCTCCGGTGGTCTCAGCAAAGAGCGGGGCTAGGTCTCGCCTTGTGGCTCTAATTTTCCCAGGATGGGCTGGTACCTGCCCCGCTTGCCCGTGGCTACCGCCGGACACCCTGGCTCCCGCTCGGCTTTTGCTGCGGGTCTGCACGACCCGGGAAAACCGCTGTGCCTATTTTTGTTTTGGCTTTCCCATCTGTGTAACACATGTCATGGTTGAGTAAGGTTAATAGGAGGCATAAATAAAGGCAAATGACCACGAAATCCTGAACTCAGATCTGCTGATAATACAGTTTTGCTACTTATTGCCTGATTTGCTCTCGGCTTTTGGTGTGGCTTTAACCATTCTGCTCACCGCACACCAAGGCAAATGCTGTGCCTGTGTCCTGGGGCAGCTGTGCTGCATGTGCCCTGGCCAGAGCAGAGAGTGTTTATTTAGAGTTAAAAAGTAACATTTGGCCGGTGGGAAGGGATAATGAGGGAAACAGACTGAGGCAGGAGGCTTCTGTAGAGGAGTAAATCGGTTGCTTGAAGAGGGAGCAGCTCACCTGGGATAGGGTGACAGGATAGGGCACATGTGCCAGGAGTATGCCCAGGGCTGTGACTGCAAAAGTAGAGATGCTTCAAAGCAAAAACTGTCTGAAAACTGAAGCAGGATTTCCCCTTACCTTAACTGAAGGGTAGTATTGCCTGACATACGTGGTAGAATAAAACAGATTTGCACTGATGTTGCTTTAGTTTTTCTTGACCTGGGCAGGGGGCAAGACTGCCCTGAAGCCTCCATGGGGATGCATAACACAGGCAGTGTTCCCTGCATCCCAGGGTAGGAGTGCATACAATCGCTGATGTTCTGCTGCAGGAAGCTGCTGGTTTCAAAGCAAAATCGTAGTCTCTGTGTATTTGCATAAGGCAGAGCTCAGAAACCTTCTGGCAAGCAACAATAGAAATGTCTTTCCTCCAAATGCAAGCAGCCCTTGCTGATCAACTGGTGTGTTGAACATTTAGTTGTAACTCAGAGAGACCTTCCCAGTGAACCATGTCAGCCTGTTAATAACGTGAAGATTCCTACTAATAGACTGGTCATAGCTGGATCCTGGGTTAAATATACTCAAAGGCCCTCAGGATACGATTAAAAACTTGTAAACCCTCACCATCTTAAGCTGCAATTCCAATTCCACCACCTCTCTCTCCTGTGTTTCCTGAAGAAAGGGACAACAATTCAGAATTTTCTTTCAAGTCACATAAAAATTCAGTTTTCGGTGCATACTATTAGAAACAAGGGCTTAAGTTTACAAAATATGGAACAGATATGGTTGTGAACAAGTCAAACTGCCCCCCAGACATGCCTTAGCTCTCATCTACCATCTGAGGCGTGGTTCACACTGGGTGTCTGCTCTATTGGCAGCACCTGTGCCTGGTAACATCAGCTGCCACGTGAGATGCACGCCTATCCAGATTAATATTTTGGAGGGCACCAAACAGACATGATAAACTAATGTTTGATCTTAGTTTCACAACAGAATTAGGCTTCAAGTAGTTCTTAGGTTTGTGCCTGGTTTAACAGGGCAGCCCAGAAAGCAGTATCTTCTTCAGCATAACCTTGTGTTAGATTAGAGAATCAGGCAAACAATCTTCTGGTAGGTTACAGATGACTTCACCGAGGTTTCTCATGTTTTGAGACCTTGCCTGATTCAGGCCCACAAAGATTGTCGGTTCCCTGATCTGTTATTTCTTTGTTAATTCAACAGTAGTTTGGGGAGTTGTAAGTTGTCATCCAAAATTTCTACCAAATCACTTCTACCCTGGATTACTGATCTGTGTTTTTGCAGATCTGGCTGAGAATGAAATTTGCTTCTGAGCAGCTGCCAAACAGGGCATCTGTCAAGAAATTTACATACTGTTATATTTCTGTAGTTCCGTACTCTATGTAAATAATATTTGCCTCCTGGCATCTTCCTCACAGAACTGATTTCTTTCCTGTGGTTTCTTGCCAGAATCTTGGCCATTTCAATAATTGAGACTCACACTGAGACCTCAGAAATGTTAATACCCAAAAGCACTAAAATCACAGAACACTGCATGATTAAGAGTGTTCTAAAAACTGCATCAACAATCAAAACCAGCCTATCTAGAGAAACATCATATTTGATTGCTCCAGTTCTGTGCCCCTTCATAATACAACAGATAGAAACTGGAGCAACACCTGCTCACTTGATATTTGCATTCTAGAGGAAGGTGGAGCTCTTTGGCCAGTGCAGTTATGCCCCTTCCATTTCACTCAGCACCAGAATAAAGGGATCAAGGGATGGATGGGGGTGTTGAGAAGGTAGGCTCATCACCAGTTTCACCAATCCATATGTAATGCAAAATATCCCCTTACCCACAACCAGCTAGTAGAGTGCTCCTCTAGCTCAGTTCAGGAAATAACAGCAACCTATGAGTCAGGAATTTATAACCAGCTCCCTAAGGATCTCTTTAATCTTGATCCAGGAGGGAATGCATCTCCAGCCTTTATCAGCAGGGTCTTCCCAGGCAGGGTCTGATTCTTGTCTCTGTGAGTGCTGTATCAACGAAATCATATGTACATCTAGGCAGCTAAATAAAACAGGTCCAGGGAGCAAGCTGGACTGCAGATTGCCTTTGCTCCCTAATTATTAGCACACTCCTGACATGAACCAGGGAAAAGCACACATGAGGACTATTCCAGCTGTGTGGTATGTTGAATGCTACGCTGTGTGGCTCCTTCCAGCTTCTGTGGTTTGCTTAAGTCCATCCATGACAGCATCCTCCCAGGCTTTGCACCCTTGGGAGGCCCCCTCGTGCCTACCTGCCCCAGGGCATGCAAGGCATAACCTCAGCACCTCGCTATGAAATCTTGGAAGCTGCCACACATTATGCACACACTTTGAACTGAAATAAATGGATGAAAAATAGTAATTATGTGTTAGACTTCAGGGCATCTATGGAGCCTTTGAAAGACTCTGGAAAGTGCTACATGGTGTGGTTAAGGCATAAAAAGTCCCTGGTCCTGTTCGATTAACTTTATAGTCAAAGGTTTTGGTATTAGAAACGGTGTTGTTATGTTTATTGTGTTTCAGACAGTGTAAAAACTTGGTGAGCTGTGTAATCCACAAAGAAAGATAGCATCAACCCATCACCATGCCCTACAAACAAGTGGAAGGGTTGTGCATTATAGGTGTTTCTCTAGTTTTGCATAATATTTCATATTCTCTCCCATGTTAGCTGTCCTGGTAGAGGCTCATTCTGCTTTCAAATGAAAAGTTACTTTATTATTTAAATGCATAAATCACAGCATTATCTGTCTATCTTGACAAACTATGTTTTCTAATGAACAAATACGTGTTCCATATTAATTGATACTATTGAAGGGAATTGGGCCCTCATATTTTTAAAGCTGAACTGAAAGGCATTCATAATTCATTCTCATCAATTTAGCTTTGCAGAAAAGTATGAGAGATAGGAACTTCTTTGCCTTTTTTCATGCCTTTTTGTGGAAGACATTTTTATATGTGATATGCTGTAAGATACAGGGAAAAAGTGTTTAGAGAGAGAAGAAATATTGCATACATACACAGAATAGCACTGCTTTGAATTATAGCACTACAAACCCAAACCAAACCCATTGACTCTTAGTGGCTTTGCTTTTAAAGACTATTTTTTTCTGGTCTACTAGAGTACAGAGCTGTGAAATCTGAATAGGCAAGCACCAAATGGTGCAAAGGCATAACAAAAAGAGCAGGGCATGTGAGGTGGAAGGACATGGCCAGTTCACTCCATGAAATCTGTGTCCTGCTGAAGATGAGTGAGACTGGAAGATCCCAGCCCAGTGGGAATGTTCAGAGAGGCAGTGTGTTGCATGGTCACAGCAGTAGAACTGGACAGGATCTACTTCATTTTCGAAGTGTTTAAAAGTGGTAGAAAGGTTTTTACGGGGCCTCCCTCCCTCCCTCCCACTTTAAGATTACCCTGGCCAGTTGAGCTCTGGGGGTCAGCAGATCCTGTTGCTCTTTGCATGACTTCCCAGGGCACAGAAGTTATGCTGGAATTCTCTGAGTGAAGGCTCAGGAGCATGCTTCCTTGCTGTTATATAATTATATTTTTCTCCAGAGGCTGTTTACAGTAGATTCACAAAGAGTAGTGAACAACTGGCCTTCACTATTTTTCTAAAAACTCCTGCTTGATCAGATCATGCTAGCAGAATCACTTCAGTCTTCTCTTTCTCTTAATTAGTTTATTTCTTCAGAAGGGATTTTATTTTTTCTGCAGTTCCACTGTATTTCCTGTGTATATTCGAGAGCAAAAAGAAATCAATTCTTTGAAGCAGTTGCTTATTTCAAGAGGAAAGATCCTTGTTCAAGTGGGCTCCAGTGCATTAAGATCTGAGCTGGATGCTACTAAGTTAACAGTATTTCCAAACATATTCCTTGGGTGTTTAGCAAGGTTTAGAGAGTTGCTATGGAGGCTTATTTGCCTCCAGATGAGTCAGAATTGTTGAAATAAGTCTATCTGGTTTTTATTCCAAGTTGGGAAAAGGATGCAACCCTTCCTCTTTGAACAGCACTTCCCTCTGCAGCTCCCTTTGTGCCAGCCTGCTGTCACTTTGTTCCCAAAGCACTTTTCCTTTTCAGGTCCTCTCCTACTCCAGTCATTTTTTGAGGGTGTCTTCTCTGCTTATTCAACTGGAATTTGAGGCACTGTGCCTTTCCACCACAGACCTGGTGGAAACTTTTGAAATCAATCGAAATATTTCCTTGCAGTGGCTCTGCTATTTGTTTGATTACCCACACCCCATCTGCCACCCTTCAGGAGAACTAGATGCAGTCCCTTTTGAATCCCCAGTAAATGTGCAATGACTGGAATGTCCCCTCTCTCCCTGTGCTTTTGGGCTGCCCACTTTATGTATGACCTCGTTCTTCAGAACTGTGTTGTCCTCATCCAAGGAAATGTAAACAGTAGATTGAAAGAGTGATTTAGGGAAAAATTGCCTTCACTGGGCATTGCATCCATGGTTACCTTAAAAATAAATCACAGACCTGAATGGAGAAAGAAATATTAATAGAAGAGTGATCAAATGTTCCCCTTTCTTCTTCCCAAGGTCTGTGAACTGGAACACATTTGAAATTCTTCAGTCTCATGTCAACAGCAGGAATAAGTGCTCAGACCTGCCACCAGCAGAGCCCTGTGCTCTTGTGGGCTTGCAATTCCAGCAGCTGCCTTTTGTGTTAGGTGGGCTGTCCTCCATCTACAGAAATGGCACATCTCCCTGAGCATCAAGATGTTTAGGGAACAATTTTTTTTTCCCCTTACATCCTCTGAACCCTTACACAATCAGAAAAGATATTATCAGTTACCCCTTTATGCACTCCCACATCGATTTATCTCTGTAGTGAGGAGTGTGATTGCTAATGTCTGTAGAGATGCACATACAGGTACAAAGATCAAAATAGTAAGCATATGTCAAGCATAATTATGATACACCTGTGTGCATGTCTTCATCTGTGTGGAAAAAAACAGCACCAAAAACATTTGGTTGTGGGCTTAACCCAAACTCACTTCACCAGGCTCAGGTTTTTACAGAGCCACTTATCTCTAGTTCTGCATTACCTCAAAGCAGGGATTTCCCATGTTCCTTTTTGCAATGCCAGCAGCACTACTCAGATGGAAAGAGGTCTGATGCAGCCATATGTAACAGCATGACCTGGAATTGCTTGCTTTTGGCTGTGGGAAACCTTGCTCTACCTTTATGAAGAAGTCTAGAAGAAATAAAGATCATTAAAGAGGCTGCAGCTACAGCAAGGTGAAACCTGTGGTATCAAAGGCATAGAAGAGCAAGCGCTCAGCTGATGTCACTCTTCTAGAGTTTTTCATTAAGTGAAATTAAATTAACTTCTTTTCCCAAATACACAGTGTTTCAAATTCCAGGCAAGACGGTGCGAGCAGAGGAGTGGTACCTGACTAGAGCAGGTGGACACTCAATTCTATTTCACAAGCATGGATTTTGACACAACATTTCTTCTGGTTAACTCCCACACCACAGAAGGTTAAATGTAATTTTTAGTTTTCATTCTTAACAAAATGATGGGGTAAGGTTGATAGGAATGTGTCTAGCAATCTCTCTTCAGAGACCATCCCAGGCACGTGCCCCTTGTCTGTCTCCTACAGCTTTTGCTGTCAGTGACACATTACTCTTCTGACATAACCATGATGTCAAAGTTGGTATAAAACACATTATTGCTTCTTTTTTTAAGTCACATTGGTCTGAACTCAGCAGTGGACACTTTTGCTATTTATGCAGAGTCAGACTTATTTGCCCAGGGCAGCTCACAAATTAGTGACAAACCATTGTCATTCATATGCAGAGCCAGAAGGACTGAAATATCTGTGGAAGTGTGCTAAGATTTGATTGTGCTTTTTGTTGAAAAGGTGTCTCATATCTCACAAGATGATTTGCTCTTAAAAGGCCTTACTTCTATCAAAAATCTTGTGGCACCAAAAAAATACTGTAAAATTTAAAGGAACTGAGGGGCAAAGTTGTTACACTTAAGAAATCTGGGAAGAAGTCACATAAATAGGATCAGTCTGTGAGTCTTTCCATTTGCAGCAAAGTGAAGTAAATAGTTAACAGTCCACCAAATGTCTTCCTTCCTTGGAGCAAAGCACTCCCTGTGCCACCTTTTGCAGTTTCCTCACACACGATCTCACCCTAGTGCATGTGTTCAAAGGGCTAATAAGAAGAGGCAGATGAGGTATTCATCTTTCATCATATCCCAAGGGATCTGGAGCGTTTGGTCCTGTAACACTTGCAGCCTATGTGGTCTGGGGAGCTGGGACCCTCTGGGTGTTTGTGAATGGGGCTGACCCATTTGTCTTTCCTCCCCAGGATGTGACTGACTGGCAGCTCAGACAGGTCCTGGCAATTATTTCTCAGTGCAGGCCTCCTCTAGCAGAGCTTTCTGTGAAGATGTGGGACATCACAGCCTTAGGTGTTTGCCACCACAATGGTCATTATGTTGAGGAACAGAAATGGTTTCCTGCATGAAGAGTTTCCAGTTTTCTGCACCCAGTTTCTTCTGGAAGCTATATGCGTGGAGAAAAGCAAGCACAGAAAATTCAGTAACTGATTCCTCAGCTACACACAGATTTACCACTTCCATGGATTTTTAGATTTCCTAGATTTAAATCAACATTAGCTGACACTTCTATTGCTTTTAATTTACTATATTTACTCTTTGTATGACTTTTTCATGTTCCTGCTAGTGCTAGCTACATTAGGATCCTGTCTTGGTTATTGCTCTTTATTTGGCATTTGAAAATAACAAACTTCTGAGCTGTAAACATTGAAACACATTAAGATGAGAAACAGACTGAAGATTTCACTTCCACACAGAAAGGTTGCATCACCAAAATTATTGTAAAATTAAAGGGAATCAAACTTTTAGTTTGCTTATACATTAAAAATGTTAGAGGAATTTAAGCAACAAGAGTTCAGACACCTACCTAAACTACCTAACTGAGGAAACTTGGCTCCCTCTGTAGTCAGTGGAGAGAAAGAGAATCATCTCCAGATAGTAGATCCAGCCCAAGAGATCAAAATTGGCTTATTATTTTCCATGAAGAACTAGAAATCCTCCACCATAAATACAACTTGCAGGTTTTGCAATTTTCTAATGCTTTCATGCATCTTTCACTTACTTAGTTTCTCCCTGACTGAAAAAAGCCTTTAAAAAAATATTCATACACCAGAGAAAGTTGCATGCAGAATTTTTCATGTGTTTTAAGTCCAGGTCATGTATAAAAGCTTTCTCTTTTGAGAATTTGGATTAAATATTCAAACTTTTAGGAGAGTCAACACCGGTCTGTGCAACTGAGCCTTATATCTCGCGTCACACCCAATTAATGCCAAAGCCCCACAAAGTCAGCTCATCCATGCTATTTTATCTGTATGAATGGGATTCCTGGTAGCCATTTCACACACTGTTCTTCTGCTTTTTCCACCTCTTCTGCTGATTTGGCATATAAATATCAGCCTGTTTTCGGTACACACAGAAGAAATTTTGAATATTGATGAGGTTTTCTTCTGCTTTACGTGTAAATGGCTTTGTGCCATATGAAAACCCTTTTTCCCCTCTCTCTTTCTAACATGTAACTTTACACAGAAGTTAAATGACTTTTTTTCTTAGGTGACAAATGTGGCCAAAAGGTTTGAGACCCTATAAATCAAGGAGGGTTGCTTTTAAGTTGTCATCTATCTTTTGCAGTATAAGTTAGGGAAAAAAAATTGTATTATCTTCCATGGCAATGAAGATACAGCTGGTAGGACTGGAAATATGTAATAAAAGAAGAATGTAACACCTGTCTACCTGGCTCTGGGGGCAAGCACAAGTCCTCTTAGTTTGCTGTTATTTTAGTGGGAATTGCTCATCTGCAGAGTAATTGGCATTGCTCTCAGAAGAGTCTTCCTTTTTTCTCTGAGATATACACACACACACGTGTAAACAAACTGGTCTTTTAAACTATTAGGATTTATTTTAGAAGATATTTTCTCCACAGTGTTTGACAAGAAATGAAAGCAAAAGTTCCTAAGATTTCTTTGGAGAATTTCAAGGTTTTTAAAACCTGTAAGAATAATGGTATCTTGCACTTTAAATTGTTTTCAGGTTTTCAGAAAACCATAAAAAATATATAGCAGTATTTTTCATTAAAAAAGCATCTGTCCACATTGAGACATAATTTTTTTTTGCTTGTTTATTTTGTTTACTTATCAATCTGACTCTGTTTCAGGATGTTCCTTTCAACAGAATACGAAACTGCATAGAATAATCCCTGTCATTCTTGTAATAATTTTCTGTGCAACATTACTGATTTCAGCACAGCTATTTGCTATTGTGGTTAGACTGAAAGAAGGCATAGCCTTCTTGCAAGAGATGCTTTATCAAATACATATCTTAAATCTATTGCTTTCACTAATTGAATCAACTTTGCTGATTCATAAATTTTTGGCCAAGCCCAAACAAACCTCACACTTACCCTATCGGAAACATTGCTCCACTCTAGGATTTTTAAAATCATTATTCATGGAAAGGAACTATTATTATTAGTAAAATATGTTTCAGTAGCTAATGCTTCTAGAAGTTGTTCTTTTTCTAATAGAGTTTATAATTTACGAATGGAGTTCACTCATTTCCAATGTATCTTAAACCTTGTTTTGTAGATCAGTGCAAATTCATTGAGGAAAAAAAAACCAAGGAAGCATCAGAAGCTAATATTGGTGATGAGAAGGATAAAAGCAGAAACCCAGCAGCAAATACTTTGGCTGTTTGAGAGAGAGATTTGAAACTTTCCCCAGCTTGTGAGTAATATCATATTTCCCCCTCTTTGTCCCCACCCTCCTACCGAGATCAAAAGAAAATATTCCTGCCTCTTTGTAAGCACTGTGCCATCTGCACAGCTCCATTTGTAGGAGCAAAGTCCAACTCACCCTCTGTTCCCTCCTGTAGATGTATGATACTGTCTCTGCTGCCAGAGATCTGATGTGCTATGAGCAGTTTTCTCATGTGTGAGCCCAACAAACTGAAACCTGCCCCCTGTGCTCAGTCCTGGCTCAAACAGCTTTCCACAAAGTCAAACATCAACATCACAGTCAGTGTTTTGAGGCAAAAAAATGAGGAATGCATGCTGATTATTTTTTAATGCCACAACTGTAGTGGACAAAAATGCTGTTTATTAAATATTTGTGGCCTGATGGAGTTATCTGTTCTCTTCCTACACTGATAAAGGTAAATGTATAGGAAGCCACATGAAATGCTCTTCAGATGGTGGCCTCTCTGTCACCATTCAAAGACATGTTGAAACTCCAGCTGACTGGGGACCTGCCTGGCAGTGGTGGTCTAGAGAACACTGCTTATTTTGGTGCAGCATGACAAATCCAAGCTTCCCATGGGTATTTCCAGCCCTGGTGGTAGTGCTGAGAGAAGACAGATGATGCCTCTCTCAAAAAGTTATGGACCAAATCAGTTGGAGGAAAGAAATTTTAAAAGGAAGTAAAAATTTTAATTGACAGCTAAGGAGAAACATTTTTGCAGATGGCCAGAAGTCAGAACTTAACATTTGGAAAAGAGGAGTTTCCTGTTTTTCTAAAAAAAAAAATACCTGCAAGTAAAATTATCCAAACAAAATAGAAAGGAATAAAAATTTTGAGACATGGATAAAAAAAAACCAAAACAGCTAAATTAAGGAAGTTCACAATCTGTATAACTTAGAAGCTAGAAATATAGGAATTACAGGGGAAAAGGGATTGTTTCTAGAATAAACATTTCTGGTAGAAATAACTCAGGAATGATTTTGTCTCTTTGGAATCAACTTATTGTGGATCTATTTAAAAGTATTATTAATAATACAGAAAAGCTGAAAATGCTTAGAAAATATTTTAATACCATGTGGGATTGTTCAGACAATATTTCACTTCAGTGTTGGGAAGATTCAAATGATATCACCAGCTGTGGGTGAAACCCTTTTCACTCCAAGCAGGAAGTCTGAATGTGGGCATTTTCAGCCTGCAGGTTTGGCCACCCTGACCCTGCTCTTTTGGTGAATGTAGAGCCTCCCTCCATGTTTTGCAATGCCATTGATCAGCTTTTGTTTATATGTGATCCCTTCCTGATGTTTGGACTATTTGAGGACTTCCCATGACACTGCAGGCTCTCAGGTCAGCTGTTCTCTTTGCCTCAGTGGTTTACTGTCTTGGTAAATCCACACTATTTCTGATTTCAGGTTCTAGATTTTGCCCTTTGATGCTTCACAGTGGGAAGTTCAAAACCTTAAAACCCTTCTATGCTGCATTTCCGCCTGTGATCTCTGTATCATGCTACAGGTTTTGTATCTGCTTGAATTACAGGGAATATCTATCTACCTCTCAGAAAGTATCCCAAAAGTGTGGGTGTCAGTAAGACCAAGACATCCAGGTCACAGAAGTATGACCCTGCCTGAGATCTTGCAGTGGAGCTCCAGGTCTGTGGAGCTGGTTGTGGCAGAATGAGGTCGTTCACTATCCCTGTGTAGCAAAAATGGAGCAGCCTGTTGTTTTTTATAAAGACTCAAGAGCCAGGCCACAAATATTCATGAATGCCTCTTGCCAGCAATAGCAACAGCTCTGGAGGTGGGCTCTAAGGAACTGCAGTACTCCTTGCACTGTGCCCAGCCAGGGTCTGCCCTGACTCAGCCCCCATGAGCCAGGTTCTAAGCTTCATCACCACCATCACTGTTGCCCATCTCTAGCACCTGACTATGAGCCACCACACATTCTTTTTATCTTAATGGCATTTTTTTAATGTGCCATCAGGACTTCCGAGTTTTATTTTCAAGTTCATTTCAAATGGAAAGCTTAACTGTGTATTGTGCTTAAAGGAAACTTTTCGGTAAGCCAACAGCTGGCTTTTAAAAAATGTGACCCATATTTTTAGCCCAGAATCCCCTCTGAATCACTTTTTCTTGGGTTTTGAGGTTTTACCTTCATTTAGCTCCACCACATCAGCAGTCCTCTCTGTTTCCCCAGGGGAAGGCAGAACAGGACCCAGCCTGTTCTCCTGAAGAAACTGAACAGGAAGCCAGCATACTAAACTCTGATTATTTCTCTGGCTCTGTGTATTTCCTGAGTGATCTTGAAACAGAATCATAGACACAAGTTATTTAGCTGGAGGTGAGCTATGAAGATGATTTAAAAAAAAAGAAAAAGAAAAAATATTGTGGGGGGAGTGAATGGAGATAGCACATGATGGCTTTTGTAACAGCAGGCTATAAAATGATACTATCTTTTAGGATAAATCTAGGTGTATATTACAATCAGAAAACAAATTTCTGTGCTTTAGGCTGGTCTACTTGCTCTGAAAGAGAGCATTCGACAGCTTTTGCTCTGTGAATGTGTCTCTTGGCTTTTGGGTGGGATGCAGGCAGAGCAGTCACAGATCTGTCACCAGAGAAGCCTGCCCTTAGTGATTGTGATATGACCATGGATGGGCATTTTGGTAGTGCAAAACACATAGCTCCCTGTTAGTTTTACTGGTTGTTGTGTATGTCTGTGAATCCTTCAGAAGAGTAGCAGCTGAAAGGGTTTGATTCTCTTCCCATTAAAAATAAATTGCAAAAATTGTATTGATTTCAGTGCAGGAGGATTGGACCCTTAGCCTTCAAGAGGATATTTAATATATTCCATTACCAGCATCTTAATGGGATACAGCTATACCATGCTGCACACGGAGCTACATATGATACAGCTCCCTCAGGCAGCTTGACAATATGCTCTCCACTTCAGAGACTAGTACATAAATACAATTCACATGCTCTGTCTTTAGTCATGCCACAGTTTTGTCAAGCCCATCACATTTTCCTGCCTCAGGCTGCAGTGTGTGCTGCTAACACGTGTCTCTGGACTCAGGTCCGAGAGTGCAGGGACAGCATTGCATTCCTCCTGTTTTCATGGGACTTTCCTGTCTTTTCCTGTCATGCAATTAACTTGCCTCATTCCTATTTTGGCTTTTTTATTATTATTATTTTTGCCTACCACACAACGTCTATTTAATGGAAATACAATGTAATTTGTAAAATTCATTCCACTGTATTTTTGAAGTAGATGTAAAAAATGCTGAAGTGTAGGAAAAAACCTCTGTAGCATATGATGGTTCTGAGTAAGTGAAATTCAATCATTTTCTCAAATTGCCACCAGATCTTCTTCCTCAAGTTTTCTTCCAGAAGATTTTCAACCTGTGATTCCTTAGAATTTATTGAAAACTATCATAGGTTGGTATCTTGATTAACCTTTGAACTCTTGAGAATTAACAAGGGAAAAGCCTTTGGCCCACTTACAAATATATTATTCCCAGTCATAGAGCTGGTCAGTGGTTTTGGAATTTCCACATCAAATTTCATAAAAGCAGAGAGGGAAGGGGAACAACCATCAATATCTCTTTTGTATTTAAGTAACACCAAACGCCCTGCAGCTGGAGAGGCTGGATGGTGTATCAGGTCAGGGGTTCTTTGCTGCTCCCTATCTACATGGGCAAGGTTTCTCCCAGGATCTTGGCATTATTTTGGGATTTCCTGCCTTTTCTCTCTCTCTGGACTGATTTTGCCATAGCCTAATGTACAGAGCAATGAAGTAGATGAAAGCTGACCAAGGGCATACAGAAGGCAGTTCAGCTGTAACTGCAAATCCTCCTCCATCCTTGTTGACTGACCCCACCCATTAGAAAAGCTTTTGTCTAAGAAAAGCAAAATCAACATAAGACTAGGTAGATGGGTGACTTGCTTTGTCTCCATCAGCAGCAGTAGCTGGATGAACAAAGAGACTGCTCAGCTTCCTGTACTTTCTGGATTCAAAATGGAGAATACCTTACAATAGCAGCTACTTCTTTCATCTTCGACACACTTCTTCACAGAGAAAAAGTGTAGCTTAAAACAACTCACAATGCCTCTGTCTGGGTTCTTCTGTAAAAATTTAGTGGCTTGCCTCTAATGTTTCTAATGGCATTCACTGCCACCATTGTAAATCTTTTAAAGCAAAGGAGAGTGAGCAATGTTGATGACAAAGGCGAGAAAGGGCTTATCTTTGAGAAGTTTCTTTCTCCACTGGACATCAAAACAAAATGTAAAAGGCAAATAGGTCTTCAAAACATGTAGCTGAAAGGAACTCAGGTGGTAGGCAGGCACACACAGCCACATTCTGGTATCCAAATATAGTTTATGTTGTACCATCCAGATGAAGATGGTCACTGCATCATGGCAGAGCTTGGCTCTGTTTCTGTCCTTTGCTTGAGGTGGCCATGGGGCCTGTCCAGGTGTGGTGGGACCAGAGCTCTGTGGGGATGGACAGGGCCCTGCCTGGGTCCCCAGCTCTGCCTCGGGCTGGGCAAAGGCACAAGGGGAATGTGTTAGTAAATGCTCAGGGATGTTTTATCTCTTGTGGTGTGGTCAGCTTAATAGAGAGTGATTTCTAGAGTGGTGAATTTCTCCTGGATGATTTGAGGTGTGTGTTAAGCCCCACCACTTTGTGTTCATTGTGGGGGCTTGACTTTATTTAATCTGGTACAAAGAAACTGGAAGGGAGCATAAATTGCCCTTGGCAGCAAGTGAAATATGTATTGGTCCTGTTAGCCGTGGCCCTGAGCTCTTGGTGGTGGGAGAAGGAGTGCAGTAAGGAGGCTGAGGAGCTGGTGGACAATGCCTTCTGCAGCAAAATCCAAGTACTACATGGAAATGCAGTAGTGAGTTTAGCAGCAGAAATGGGGGGATCGCTAGCGTTGATGATAACTTGCATATTTCTTGTAGTCAGAGTAAAGAAACATTGGAACAGGCTGCCCAGTGAAGTGGTGGAATCACCATTCCTGGAGGGATTTTAAAGACATGGTTTAGTGGTGCATTTGGCGGTGCTGGGTGATGTTTGGACCTGATGATCTTAAAAGTCTCTTCCAAACGAAATGATTGTATGATTCCATGACTTTGTGCTGCTCCTGTAGGGATATGGTATTCACAGGGAGGAAAAGGCTGGCCAATCAAACTTCAAGAAACCAGTCCTAACCCCATTCTGGGCTTTTCTGCAGCTGCTAGCCCCTGCAGGGGGAGACCTGACAGAGCTGGGGCAGCCATGCCATTTACCTGTGGGCTGCTGGACTGCCTTAGGTGGCTACAGCCCTAGAGCTGTGACCCTGCCTTGCTCTACCACTGCATGGCTGGTTTGGGCCAGGCAACTGTGAGTGCCATCTTCATTTCCTTCATTGGTGACAAGACTGACAAAGCTTTTTAGACCCTTTTGGTGTTACAAATCTCTTCCCTGGTGCAGAGGGAAAATGTCCTTATGTGAATACTGGACAGTGCAGTGGGTCTTGTCTCTAAGCAATAGTGTAGGTTCATTAAGTCCATGCTGTCCTGGTTTCTCATTCTTCACAGATAGCTCAGCATGAAGTGTAAGCCTCTCTTTCTGCTCGAGGCACTCTGTGGTGTGATTACAGCCATGCAGGACCACATCCCCCTCCCAGGGGACAGCTGATGGTACAGCAGTTATTAGTTCAAACCCTGAAAGCTTTGGTTTGGGAAAAGGCGCACAAAGACTTGCAAGAAACAAAGGGAAAAAAATACCACAAAATATTGTGGAGTAAACAAGATCTGGTTTGCAGAGGCTGACTAGAGACAGCTCGGCAGAGGCACTTCCTAAATTCACAAATTTTCTTTGCTGCCTCTGTGCCTGTTTCCTGAAGGACCTGAAGTGTTTTCATGAACTCCAGACGTAAGACAATAGGTTGTATAATTAAATACCCAAACCAAAAGCATATCGCAGCTGCTAAATTGTGTATTTAACACCAGAAGTTAGTATTTTTACATCAAAAGTGTCATTTGGTTAGAGGACCTCAGGTACAACCACACAGAACAGCGCCTTCTGCCAGGCAAGGCAGGTTTTAGGATCTTAATTATGGAGGGCTTCATGTTGATTAAGCATCATGTGTGAGAAAGATAAAAGAAGTAATTTTTGTTTTGGTAAAATATGTTTATATTGGCATTTTTTAATGCTCATATATCGCTTGTGGAAACATTTCATTCTCAGTTTAGTCCCAGTAGTACAATGTTCATAAAACCAAGTACCCTAGTATACCATAAAAACTAAGTAGGATGTCGCATTTTGTGTAAAACAGCAGGGTGGGGTAGGAAAAAACCTCAGTACTAATTCTGAAAAGGGAGCAGTCGCTTGCTTGAGATGACCTGATGAAACAATGGCATTTTTTGCATGAACAGCTGTTCACTGGTGTAAGCATAGGTTGCTGGATTTGGCCAGTCAGTACCAACTGAGCTTTGTTAAAAATAAGGCCTAGGTAAAATTTTTAATATATCCCATGGGGACCCTTTTCTGTGATTTTATTTGGAAGGAAGCTCATCTAGAAATAAAGAGACTGACGTGTCACATCATGACATTAGCGCAGTGTTACATTTTGTGGCCCATGTTCAGCGCAGCCCTGGAGTGATCTCTTCCAATAAGGCAGATAAGAGCCACGAGGATGAGTCACCCATCAAGCAATAACGAGCAGCCATTGCATCACCTTCTGTTGTTTATTGTAGCCTCAGGCTTTTCAGAATACGGTTGCCTTGATAAAAAGATAAAAGAAAGGAACACAAAACCTGGGTGAAAGAAAAATCTTATTAAACTGAATCTACTTCTTGTCTCCTCTTTCTCTGTTCTCTTTAAAGTTATTATTAATAGGGTTAGACTGTTTGATAGCACACGATGGTTGAATGAGATCCATTGCTTGTGGAGCAACACCTCTGAAGCTCTTTGTGCTTTAGTCAATGAACAGATGAGACTCAAAGAATGTAGGATGGATTAGAGCCAAGTCCAGCCCAGGAGAGAGACAGGTACATTATGGGCCAAATTCTAAACACTTTGTTCCACATACTTGGATTGTCCAGAGGTCAGTAAGAACTCTGCCAGCATAAGAGAGCTGAGTAAAACCTGAGTGATCCCCACAGGCTTTGAAGCTATAATAATGTTTATGTCTCAACCTCCTCTCAGAGTTCATAATGAGCATTAATTAAATACACCTCAGGGCTCCCTATGTAAGAGTAAAATACTCTTGCTCCCACTAAAGAGAGAGAGGAAACCAGTCCTTGCACAGTAGGGCTTGGAGTTTCTTCTGACTCTGGGTCTTATTTCAAAGGACTTTGAGTGGTCAACTGGACATCAGATTTAGCTGTGACCACAAAGATTTAGTTGTGACGTTGATCCTGTGGCTCAATTTTCGGGAACTCTGACCTCTTCCAGCTCCCCATATCTTCAGGCAGAGATGTTGCTTAGAGATCCATATGTCAATATTCTATTTATCTTTAAGAATATGGGGTAAAGCAGTAATTTATTTAGTAGACAGTCAATGTAAATAATGTTGAAGATAGATAGTGTACTTAATTTATGTGAGATAGGCACCAAGTGCAAACTTAGTGATAAATACACCTAATTTCTTAGCCTCAAAGGTCACCAATATGAAGTTCTCTCAAGTCACCAAAGAAATAATTCAACAAATGCATTTAGGTAGTTAAAACAAATACATTGATCTGAATGTGAAACAAGGTGCCAGACTTTACTCTGGCAGGGAGCACTGACAAAGTCTTTGTCACAGAAATTGCACCAGATGTGTCAGCATGAGCCACAGCGTACAAAGAAACGATGACGTAGTTTATTGCCTGTGAGTGCTGAAATAGTTACAGGAACAAACCTCAGCCACTGCCATCACAGGGCCATTTGCTTAGATGTGGCCCATGTGCCTAGATAAGGTCTTCTGATCAAATGATACTTCAGTTTCCTATCAGCTGTTTCACAAACAGCACCCACAAGAACCTCGACAATGGTGAAAACTTGGAGGGTTACAAGGGACTTACTGTACAATAACAAGTTACCAGGTTCCACATGTGACCATAATCTGCTCAAGGGCATGCAGGAGGATTTCTGCTCCTTCTGTGTCAGGTGATAGCACTAGCAGAGCTCTCTGTTTAAGCTCACTGGTGGAGTTTAGGTCATGACCAGCACTCATCTCAGTGACAGGTGAAGAAAGCAGAGCTTTCTTGTAGAAGGAGCTACATGGGAGAACCAGCATAGAACTTTTTACCTCGAGAACAGGCTCCTCTTGGGCTGTGAGTCCTGCAATATCAGGCAAGTGTTTACATGCAGATGCCCCACACAATCTGCCTTGGAGACTAATAACCTAAAGCAAATCATCTGCACACTATGTGCAGGTTCCCTTCATATAGACCATATAGCTCCAAAAGCATATGAGTGTACACTCTTGTAAGACTTTAATGCTAATTCTAATATTTATTTCTTTGTATTATTCCTAAAATTTTACATAATTAAATCGCTCTCCCTTTTCCCTAGACTAAATCAAATTTGCAGCACTTCTACTTTTCTGAAGTTCTCATGGTTTCTCCAAGTTTTCTGTGGTACGCTTAAAAGTAATTTGGTTTATAAGTTGTGACATTTTCACTTTAGTTTTTTATAGCTAGATTACGCCCTAAAATATCTCCAAAAAAATCTCACAAAAATCTGTCTAAAGTAAAGGAAAAGTTATAAACTTTTGCCACATGTGTGAGACAAGACTTTCCTTATGGCAAAGTGACCGTCAGGAGGAAATTAGCCAGACAGTCTGAGTGATGACCTGTGGGGGGGGTGATGGAAGCCCCTCTGGGACAATGCTTTTTCCTGCTTCTGGAAGTCCCTCCTATTTCCACATTGGCTTCTGCATCCGGTACTTTACCAGGATTCTCTTTCACATCAAAGCATCTCTCCCCGGGCTACACATGTAGGGGCACAGCCTTAGTTTCCATGGGAAATAGTTTTATCCCAAAGGAAAGGGAAAGAAATGTTTGGTTTAAACATGCTTAACACTCCCCCTTCTGTATAAGGCACTCTGTTGTTGCACTTTCTCTGGTCCCTTGGGGTATCAGCATGCTCTTTACCACACTTAGGCTTATTTTCTCAGTTGAGGTGTTTAGAAGGGGCTGTGGGGAAATTTTGCTTTCATCCACATTTATTAAATAAGCATCATCAGGCTGAAAGCTTGCTAAATTAATTGCACCAAATTATTTTTTGTTGGTTTCACCCTTATGATAAGTTGGTCCCAGTTCTACCATTTAAAAGAACTTCATGACATAGACAATGTGGAATTTGTGTTTCTCTTCTGAAGTTATTAGAAATACAGAAGGAGCCAACGTATGGGTGATAAAGCTGTTGCTTAGCTTAGTGAACAGATCCCTGAATTTATGTGGAGGAATCCATGAATTTTCCTGGAACAAGTCAAGGAGATGTTTTTGATAAAGAGTTCAAATCAGATATGAGTTGCCTACTCTATATTTTGTTGAGAATTTTGTGCAACTTCAGTCAGCCCACAGAAGAAAAAGAAATCTTTGGAAATTAGACTGCTCTTGAGTTGTGTGCTCCTCTTGAGTAAACAAGCTACCAGCAAAAGCTGCAAGTTTCATGATAGCAGCTACAACATCTTAAGGTAACTGATGTGATAAAGTTTGTAGCTCATACTGATCTATAAAACAGATGGGCTTTTGAGTGCACAATCCCTTTTCTAAGCTTAGCATGAAGACAATAGTATGTTTCTGATTTGACTCTGAGTGTGGAACCTCTCAAAACTATTCAAGTGTTTGCTGGTAGCCATGACTGATACCAAGGAGGAAACAGCCAATGCTTTCCATGGTCAGGTTTAACCAGGATCCCACACATGTCCCTCCTTATCCCAAATACTTACAAAACATGTAATTTGGTAGCCCACTTACTCCCTTTTTGAAGTCTCCTGAATTTGTTTGTGTTTCAACTGTTGATGCCATGAGTTCCTCCCCTATTTCCCTCTGTTGGCATGTAATTTCTTTCGGTTGGTTGCTCATGCCTTCAGGGTTGCTGGGTTTCTTTCCATGACAGGCTCTTTGATTTGGTCTCTGTTTGGGGGTGGGTAGGTTTTTTGATTATTTGAAGTGCTTTGAATGCTGCATTTAATTACATTGCCTTGTAAGAGGCTCTTCTAGAAGGGTTGCTGACTGCAAGGCCTCTGATTGCCTCAGTAGCCACGCTGCTGGGTGGAGAAAGTGCCATGGAACACAATCTAAGTGTTTTATAAAGACAGCAGCCACTGAAGTGCAAAACTGACAAATTGCCTTCAAGAATGTGAGACTTTGTGTTGTTTTGTTTGTTTTATTTTATATATATATATATCTATCAGTACTAATAGAAACTAAAAGGCTTACATCTACCATGGAAAAGTGCTAAATCTGGAATCAGATCTCTAGCATCTCACTCAGAATTGTAGCATTTTTCTTACCACCAGATTGTCAGGCAGGGCCCAGCAGACTTGAGGATGTAGATGAATTGGAGACCGTCCAGAAGAAAGCAACAGGCATGATAAAAGCTTTATAAAACATGACTGATGAGGAAATGTTAAAGAAACTGGGTTTGTTTAGTCTAGAGGAAAAAGACTATGGGGGAAAATGTATGAGTTTTTCAATATGTAAACAACTGCTTTAGAGAGGACAGCCATCATTTGTTCTCCATGGCCACTGTGAGAAGGATAAAAAAACATCAACATCATTTGCAAGAAAAAAAAAGTTAAGTTATGCTTTGGGAACTAGGTTTTGTCTGGATATTGAGCCCTTTTATTGGCAGATTTGAGAACAGGTTAGACCAACACCTTACAGGGAGGAGGTGGCTAAACCTTATTCTAAATCATGGGAAGGTATAGGACAAAAAGACTGCAGGAGATTCTTTCCAAGACTTCTACCTTTATAAATTTATGAAGAAGGACTTTGAAGGGAAAAGATTTGAGCTGGGTGGACATGTAGATGCTTTTTCTAACTGGTAATTCCAGTCACCCTGGTGTCATTTCAACAGTAAGAAATTAAATCTTCCCTGTGTCAACTTTTCTGGGAAGAGTTTTTAAAGCCATACAGCCACTCTGCTTAGCAGAAGCTCCCATTCTTTCCTCTTTGTTCATCCTCTTAACATTCCTCCATAAGATGTAAAATACCCTTTGGTCTCCTGCTTGAAGGGCTTGGAGGAGTCTCATTCAGCTTCTCCCACTGATTTGAAAGAAATTCCCAATCTGCAATCACAACCAATCCGGTCTTTCCAGCAGGGAAAATGGTTCACGGTGCCATGGTGGGATAAAAAAAGTCGCACATTTTTATCCCACCTCAGGCAAATTGTTCTGGACCCTCGCTGCCACTCTGAGGAAGTTTTTAATGCACATTCATGTGATGTTACAGTATGGGGCCTGTCAGTGTGCACCGACCACCATTGTGTGGTCAGGTTTGTAGCCCTGTCTGCAACAACAGGAGGAGTGTGGTGTTTGCTGTGCCTGAATAACAGTGGGATTAAAATCATCTGGGGAAAGGTGCCTTCTCACCCAACCAGTTGGTGGATCAAGGGCAAAGTGGAAAACAGCTGAAAAAATTGAATGTTTTAGTAAGGGTTTTAAAACCTTTAGAAAACATTTATGCAACAGAGGAAGTAAACAGGGAACCTTTAGAAAATGTCTTACTGTGGTTTTTACCTTGGAAGTATTTTTCAGGGAATGATAATTCATTTATAATTAATTGCTAATGGATTTATTATTATCAATATTGATTTCACTTGACAAGGCAAGACATAAAGTTAACAAGTGGGAGGCATTGTGTGCAAAACTTGAAGTACCTCCAGGTTCATTACCATGCCAAGTAGGTTGATCAAGAGCCAAGCTGGCAAGATGTGGCATCAGGGGACCCCTTACTGCCAATCTGCCAGAGAGGACAAGAGTCCTGGAGGCAGAACTGCCATCAACAGAGGAGGCATAAGCAGGCAGCCTTGAGCAGGCCATGGGGGAGGTAGTATACTTCTGAGATTAAATCCTATGTGTCTTAATAGAGACAACTTCTCTCTACAGTNAAAAAAAAAAAAAAAAGGACTAGGATAAATTTACAAAAATAAATAAATTAAAGAGAAAGTAACTTCTGCCAAAAAATGAACTTTTGTGTTCAGCTTCTGCTTGAAACTAACTTCCCACGAGCCAGCTTTCTCAGGGAATAGCCTGTTATCAGATAAACAAATGACCGAATAAGAAAGATAATTCCTTTGTTATGAAAGTCATCCCCCTTTATCAGGACATTCTCCCCCAACTTTTAATGCTCACTGAATTTCTTCTGATCTCTTAGCATCTTTATATTTTCCCACCTGTCTGTCAACCTCCTCTGAGGGTATTTTCCTTCTTGAAGCTAAACTTTGCAACACAACTAAGAGAAAGCAAACAGAAATGTCTTCAATCACTCTCATTGCTTAAAAATTCATAATCATTTCTATAGCCAAAGGCAGAAAAGCTAATTATTTACTGTCCCAAGCAGTCTTAGCACCTCCAGGGAAATTGTGCTACTGAGCCGGCTGCGCCGATGCATCCGCAGCAGGCAGCTCTCATGGCTGGGACCCGAGTGTGCCAGCATCACCACTGGGACCTGCTCAGCTTTGAACAGATCTGCTGCAGCAGGGTAGCTAAAGGCACAGGAGCTCAGCCACCAGGGACTGGGGAGGCAGCAGCATCTTGCTTCTCTCCCTAGTGAACCTTCTGGCCATCTTCATATTGGCATTTACAGAAAAGTGAGCTGTTTAGGAAAAGATTGTCATTTTTTCTTTTTTCAAAGTGCAGCCCATTTAAGCTTGGTACATAGGATATAATGGGAAAGGAGCACCAGTAGAATTCTGGCTGATGCAAGCAAATACCTGTCCAAAATTATTCTCTGAGTGGTGGCTTTGCCTTTCTGTTTATGTGTTTGTTTGCCTTTTATGGAGAGATGCCCAGCTCTCGTTACTGCTGTGAGAGATTTGGACTCACTCTCTATCCCACATTATATTGCTGTCAGATTCCACTCAAAAATCATCTATACTCTTCCTCATCCTTTTGAGGCAACTCTTTTCTTCTCTTTCTTATCTATCTTCCAAGAGCCTTTCACAATCTTCCTTTAAACTGAGTTCTGATCCAACATTCGTGACTTCTTTGTAACATGTTCTGAACCAAAAAGACCTTTCCCTCAAAATCTCAAATTCTTTGAACTGCCCCATCCAAATTCCCAACAGACTGCTCTTTCCTGTCCTTCTCCTGCTTTTTGTTGCCAGCTGGAGTAGACTTGCTGCATTTCTCAGTAAATACTGAGGAGGATAAACCTGAATACACAGACTTTACTGAGGCCTCACCATGGGCTACCTCAGGCACTGTCTGCTGTTCTGCACTGGAACAAGAAGAATAATCAGAGAGCTATAACATGCAGTAATTTAACTGGTCTCTGACAAGCTTTAATTACCTTTGCTGGTTAAAAAGACCTGGGAAAGCCAAGTGTAAATGAGGAGGATCTCTCAGAGGTGGATGGTCAGGGATGATAGATCAGGCACGATATGATGATGGTACAGAGAGGATAATGTGCTGTCAGCACTGGAGCTGCACGTGTCAGAACTAAGAGAAGCAGCAGATCTGAGACAGCAGTGATGGGAAGGGAATGAATATGAGGGAACAAGCTGCGAAATGGAGAAGTGGGCATTGGAATGGCAAACATATCTATGACTGGCAGGTGCAAAAAGGTAGACTCATTCCTTTTCACAGTGAATGTTGTGGAAAGGACCATGCTATTTTTAGCCCTTGGAACTGGATCAGGCTATTGTGATATGCATCATAAATCAACTAAGCATATGTGTACCCCTAGCCATGTATCCAAGACAGCCTAACTTCTGCCAAGGACATCCCACAGAGGTGCTCGTGGATTCAAGCAGAGTCTCCATTTAATCTAGACTTCAATACATCCAAAGGGCTGCTCAGAACTCTGCCCTGCTATTGCTCCACCATGGCCTTTCCCACCTTGGCTGTGCCCCAGCTCCTAGATGTCCCAGCTCTTCCTTCCTTCAGGCTTTGGCTTCCTTCTGCAGCCCCATCTCAACACTTTCTCTCCCTGCCCTGAGCACAGCAGCCACTCTTTCAAGGCCAAAGGCTCCCACCTGCCTGTGAGGGGCAGGAACACCTCCTCCCAGCACCCAGCTGGGGTACCTGGCTTGCACAGCTGGGGCTGAAGCCAGCACAGCCCACCAGCTGTAAGGAAAACCTCTGGGTAGTTAAGTCTGCTACTGTTTCTGGCAGAACAGTTATACTGACACGTGCACGGGAAGTTTCTACCTTTTCATGTTTTCACTGAGAGAATTCAGCGTTGTTTCCCAGGGTTACTATGAGCTAATAGACTGCAGGATTTTTCCCTTGTGAAGGCACAGGACTAGAGACTTTCCCCTTCAAGGAAATCCCTACTCCCTGCTTCCCATGCTTTCACTCTCCCACCCAGCACAACTGGATGTTGCATCAATTGAGTAAATTGTACAGAAGGATGTGAACATCTGGGTGTTGGCAAAGTGTCCTCCAGATGGCCAACACTCTTGCTTCCTTCTTTTTCAAGATGAAAGGGTCCATTTTAAAGCCAGTTAGTAGAATTCTAGAGAATTGATTCGAACACAACAAAGTGAATAGGCCCAGAGTTACATTTTCATCCTCTACTGCCCTCTATTGAGAATGGATACATCTGCAGGGAAAAAAAAAAATCTAAACTGCAGTTATTAACAACAAAATTCAGCAAAATTCATTTATCCCCCCCCAAAAATCCCAATTTTTAAAAGCCCACATGTTCAGTTTCAAGCAGAGCTTATAAGTTTGCTTTTTGACATATTTTTTAATGCATTATTTGCAGGTTCCATACATCAAGGCAAAATTGCAGTGAATTAACCATTCAATCCCTGCCATATGCTTATGGGAGAACCTGCTATATGAATAACCTACTAATAACCAACCTGTTATGATAACCCAAAATAATCCATCTGGGACATGATGATGCCAGGTGGAAGCTGCTTGGAGGGTTCTATGTACAATGTGTTCCACATATATTATGGCAAAGGCCCTTTACTTTCACCCTGACCTAATCAGCTCAAATGTCACTGGATGAAAGAGCCATTAGCTATACCAGTCATCCTTTGAAACTAGAATGACGATGCATTTACCTAAAAAAAAAGAACTCAGAAGAAAATGTGCCTCTTGACTTTAAAAACACTCTCTGGTAGTGTGATTCCCTGGCAACATCATTCCTTCTTTGGCAGTATTCGTGGAAAAATGTAGAGGAACAGAATGAGTTATAGTGATGCTAACAAAAAGAAGATAGAAAATATTATCATGTCCTATATTTTTCTACCACTTTATAATCTGAAGAGCTCTAAAGGCTTAGAAATAATTGTTTACAAATTAATTATTTGCAAAGTAATTATGTGGAGGTAATTATCTGAAAAATCAGAATGGGCGAGCAAAAATTAAGTTTGGGTTTGTTTTACATAAAGGGAAATTTGAGGAAAAAAAAATCAAGGCTAAAGTGTTTAGGTCTAAAGCCTAAAACTAGAATCTTCCATCTCATCCTTTCATACAAAAAATTTTAATATTCACAGATATGTAGCACTTTCAACTATATAAAGGATATATTCAGGGGATTCATATTGGTAAATGACACAACCTAACATTTTTTGAGGTGAAGGTGTCCCACTGTGACATTGTCTTCATTGTGGAATTTAAGAGTGAAAAATTATGTGTTCTGGATAAAGCTGTGATGATTTGAAGATGAATTTGCAAGAAAATTCCACCTATTTTGGATGCTGATTCCAGATAAGAGTGGGAGAAGATTAATTTCTTTGGGTTTTCCTAATTTCCCCACTATTTTGATAGGTGCCCACTGATGTTTCTAGGTCCTCTTCTGCCAATGACCACTAAGCTCTGACAGGCTTCCCCCAGCCCAATTTACCTCTTCCTCCCTTATATACAAAATGGTATAATTTTTACAGAAGTTGTATTTTCTTAACTATCTTCTGCATCCCAGATCCATAAAAAGACTGCCTTACATTCCAGAAACATTAGTCCTTCAGTATAAATCTGAGCACCCTGAATGGGGAGCTGGGATCTTAAAAAACAAAGCCCACTGCTCCTAGAGCTCCTATGGCATTTCATAAAAGCAATAATCCATCTTCTGCCAAGCAAGGATTTTCTCCCACAGACCATCTCTGTGGTTTCCATCTGCACATTAATTGAAAACTGCTTGGCGTAAAACAATATTTATATGGTTCGAATTGCAGCTGTTCCCATGCTCTGGCAAGGTACAAGGGAGCTCTTTTCCCACAGTCCAGCCCTCCAAGGAGAAACCACAAGCTGACTGCAGACCTGGAGCACTGAAACTCTGGGGCATTTGGGTGGTATCAGCTGGGCTGAGGTGGAGCTGTATGCCAACGCTCACTACAAGGAGCAGTGTGCCTGTTTTCTCTTGGGCAAGGGGCTCTCTGCTGGGTACACTCCTGCCTGCAAGTCTTCAGCAGTCTCCTTCCCTCTGCCAGCTGTGGTTGAAGGAACATGTATTTTGTATTGTTTCTGCCAGGTAAACGTCTTTAATGCCTCCAAAATTGATGCTGATGACTTCCTTCAGGCACATAAGTCTTGAAACACCTGTGAGAAACCTAAAAACACAGATGAGAACCCTCAGCACAAGAATGAAGCTAAAAAGCAGCAGAGGCTGAGCAGACAGAGCACTTGTGTCTTACTCAGACCCTCTCTGGAAACTGGGACTTGGCTATGCAGAAAATTACAAGGACCCTGAAGAACAAAAATGATAACAGGTAGGCTTTGCATTGGTCTTTCCAGGAATGGTCCAGCAGTGGCTTACACTCAATCAGTTTATCAAAACAGCTTTTTCCATGTGCAAGGGCTAACAGCTTTGGCAACATTCATCCTCAAGGAGCACTCACAGAGCAGATCTAAGGAAGATTTTACTCAAAACCTGCTCTGGCATCTCCTCACTTAGGAAATGATATGCAGAAGAAACTGGAGAAGAGGCCTAGATGGCCTGTATCCTGGAGGAGCTGGAAAACTGTCTTGCAGACTTGCTCTCTGTGCTGATCTTCCTTACAAACTCATCGTGGGATCCGTAAAAAAAAAAATCCCCAACATTTATAAAACATCAGAGCAAGTTTATCCATGACATGAGAAACATTCCGTGGGTATTATTTTAGCAATGGATCCAGATGGTGATCTACTGCAGCTTAGCAACCAGAAAGATTTTTATGCTGGTCTGAGATAAAACTTTTTTCAGGTCTGAAATCAGAGGAATTGACTGACAATCTCTCTACATCAAATAAATAATGTGAAGAGCCAAATGGAGTATTTATTTTTATGATTAAACTAGTCAGCAGGTTAGTTTTAATATAATGTAAATGCAGGTTTTATGGAAGGGATAGTACATAGCTAAATCCTACGCACCAGTTTTCCATTCCTCCAGGGATTTCACTGCAATGAACGTAAAGCCCCATCCTATGTTTCAGCAGGGCTAAAAGCCTGCTAGTGCTTTGAAATGATGAAAGCAAATGAAATAGAATAGCAAACAAAAAAAGTCTAGACTTTATCCGTGATGACGAGAGAATTCCAACTGGGTCCACTTGGGAGCAATGATCAAGAATTAAGGTCTTGATTTTTTTAAGCTAACAAATGAAGCTTCTTCATTCTACTTAAATGGGATAAGAAAATCCCTATTAAAGGGAGCTAACAGTTGTACTAATCTGCAAGCCACATCCTTATTGGCCCCAGTAGGAAAAAAAAAAGGAAATACTTCTAAAAATGTTTAACAAAACCCACAGAAAATGAGAAGAGCAAGAGATAACTCTAAAATGTGCAACTTTGTTTCTGTGGAAGAAGAAAAAAGTCTGTTTTTATGGCAGGAGCATGAGGTGCAGCTCTCATCCTTTGTGCACCAGCCTCTGGAGTTTACAGTCTGCAGGCTGGCTGCAGAGGGGCTCATGTATGAAGGTGGCCTGGGGCTCAGGGTTTTGCCTTTTTTTTTTTTTTTGGTTTTGACTGAGGATTTGATCCCCCCAGGCACCTGCCTTACCAAGATTACTTGCATTTCTGGCATGACTGATCGCAGCAGGTGGTTCTATGAGGGCAGCGTGCCCATTCCTGGGCAAGCCAAAATATTGGCCCTTTCTGCTGTCACATTGGCAGCCTTTAATGTATGCTCATCTCCATATAAGTATTGCTTAGGCTTCAGATCTGGCCAGTTGTGATATTACTGTACCATCTGTAATCTGTACACTCTCCTGAATCTCTGGCTGGCTCGCTGGCTGAGGGGATCTTTCAGCACTCCTGCTGCATCTCCTCCATGTCCATGTGCTCTTGGTGGCACCACTCAGTGTCACTGACTTGACTCCAGCTGACAGGGAGAGCAATAGCTGTGGAGATGTGTCAACATCCCTGGCTGCCAACATGTGGAGGCAACCTGAATGCATGCCCAGGACTCCTCGGGAATTAGGATGTGGCTTCTAAATCTTGTGGCTGTCTCTGCACAGCCCTGGTGACCTGTGCTGGCTGGATTAGTGACAGAGTAATGCTGTGAGGACACTTCCACAGGGCTGGTGGACTAATCTCTCAGCAGGGGAGGAGAGAGAGGAATAGCATGAGAGAGATAAGAGAGAAGATCCCTTGGCAAATGTGTAGCAATAAGTTAGGAAGGAAGCATTGCTATGAGAATTGAGGACAACATGCCCTCATTAGTCTAAGACATAGAAAAGACAGGGGGTGGCATGGGATGTGCAGGGATGAAGGATAAAACTTGGCCCCATTGTGGAATTACATAAAACAATAGCTGAACCAGAGTCTTGCTTTAGTCTTCTTTTCATATGGACCAAGCTCACCTGTGAATTGACAACCAAAATACAATTTTGTCCTCATCTCAAGGCAGTGTTTAAATGTAAGGGAAAAGGAAGAATTCTCAGTAGGACCCTGAGCTCATTAAGAAGAGAAGGCTCAAGGGGAATCTTACCAATCTGTAGAAATACTGAGTGAGGGAGAATAAAGAACACAAAACCTGAAATACAGTAAGTATTGAAATACAGGAAATCCAATTTCTGCTTAAAATAAAACGTGGTGAACCACAGGAACAGGTTGCTCAGAGGTTTTGGAGTTACCATCTCTGGAGGTATTCCAACCCCAGCTCTACTCCAGCTCCAGCTGACCCTCCTTTGAGCAGAGGGATTGGACTAGATGGGTCCAGAGAACCCTTCCAGCCATTTTTCCCCCTTTATATCCAAACTCATCATGGATTCAAATTGCACCCTCTTGATGAGGTCGCTACAGATCTTAAACTTCTGCTCAACAAACACACGTGAGATATCCCATGGAGATGGGATAAAGTTCACAAATCCTCCATGTCTTACACTTTTAGGTAAATATTTGCCCCTAAAATTGCAAGCTATGAAGTGCTTCCTGACTTGCTGTTAATGGTTGCATCAAACAGAGCAGCAGTGAATTCAAGGCTAAAAGAGGGGGTCTTTCAATGAGCCTCAGAACTTCCAGCTGCTGCACACAGACCCCATTAGTACAGAATTGTGACACAGAATAATGATTTAAAGTAATTTATCCAGGCAAAAATGGGTCAGAGTTTTGACAGTGATTTCAGTGACAGCATGGTGAGGTCCTTTGGCTTTGGCTATATTTTTCAAAGAACCAAACCTGATTCCTAGTACAAGGCAGCATGCTCAAGTTACATGGCTCTATATTTTAAATAGAACTTCCTTTTAATAACCTGGATTTAATGTGTTTTACAATATATTTATTATCTCACACTGTGATATTTTGTAACTTAGATTTTCAGCTAACGAGTAGCTCATCTAATGAAAATAATGATTTTTTCATGCTGTACTACATGGAAACTTAAAGTATTTCAATTAAACAAACGACCTCATTAGTGTGCCTTGATAACATAGTTGAGTTTTCTTTGATATGGTCAGAAATATCTAGCATGCTTTTGGGATGCAATCAAACTCTCCAATAAACTTGTTGCTAAAGACAGCTGCCTAGTACCATGTATTTCTTGAGCAGTCAAATGACCTAGTTTAGAAGTGTTTGAAGCCATTTTATACTCTGGAAGGAGAACAAATTAACCTTGTTTAACAAGTAGTTTTCAATTTGTGTTCAAGCACTCTTCTGCACTCTACCATCTCCAGAGCAGTAGCATGGGCTTGTTTCATGCTTCCTGTTACATATCCTAAATACTTAATGCTACAGATTTGGGAAGCACCTCTCATCTGCTGCATGGACCCTGGGAGGGGATACTGTCATTGCACTCAAAATGCATTTGAAGCCACAAGTCTTATTATCTGAGGTCTGCTTCAGTTTTTTTGTACTTTGTGAAGAACTAAAAGAAAATCAGGGCCATTGTCACTTTTCCCTTAGATTTATTTTGCCTGTTCCTTTGAAAGGCTTGCTCAAATGGATATTGCCAAGGTAGCAGAGAACTCTGCAGCAAAAACCCAGCTTTTGGTTGAGAAAAGACCAAACTGATCTTTACTGCAGAAGATTTCTGTGGCTGCAGCTAAATCTCGTTAGGATGTGGGGTCAGACCTTTGGCTATTATAAATCAACATATCTCTGTTCAAGGAGCTGGTTTTTATCAGATGAAGATCTGGATTCACATTTCTGTAGTTTCTCTGAGAATTAGCATTTCTGGGTAATATTCTTTCTATAAGACTAGTGTACATTAGAGTTACAGTGAGTTGCTGTCTTTTAGGCTCCTTCCTTGAAAAACCTGATTCAGATTTGGATCTCATTATAGACAAAATAATTTGCAGAGAATACCTCTGACTGTTGAAAGTAATCAGCAACTCTCATCAGCTGCAGTAAACCTTACATTTAACACTAGGTAGCTTCATCATCTCTAAGTACTCACTATAAAGGAAAAGCAGGTAAAAGGCACTTAGTCCATGTTCCAGCTCACCTGTACTAACCTTTCCTGTCATTATACTCTTTTGTCCATTCTTTCAAATAGGACTTTAGTCTGGCTTTTTATCACTGTGAAAACCACACTAAGCAACAAACAAGCAAGCTGTTCACACACAAAATTTAACTGGTGCACTGTTATATTTGGGAAGCTACATGGTATCTCCCCATCTGCATTCTTTCTCCCTCAGCAGCAAAACTAAAGTGGACCTTGTTAGTTTTCTATTCAAGTTAATTTTAATGGCCTCTGTTCTCAGCAGATAAGGTCTTCATTCTGCTGCAAAGAAATATTTACATCCAACATGCAAGCTCTGATCCACCTTTGCCTGCCTGTTACAAATCCTAAATTCTAAGATTAATGTAAGTTGGCAGTGTCCCTTTAATCAAAATTTAATGTTTGTCTTCAATCTCCTCAAAGCACTTAAAATCTAGCAGCTTTAGAAGGGAGAGAATCATTAGTGCTGCCGTCCTCTGCTTCCCTCCTGCAAGCAGGAGGTTTGACCATGGGGTATTACAAAAATGGGGGTGTTGTGTTGCCCTCACAGAGCCCTATTTGGGATCAGCCTGTCCGACTTCTGCTCTTTTTGCTGCTCACAGGGAAGAGGGTGCAGAGCAATCAGAAAATCTGCTCAAGAATAAGATGAAGCCAACATTTTCCTTCAGAAGTTTGGAGCAGGCCCTTCTTTGCACCTGCCATCTCTGTGCAGACAGGTACTAAAATTCACATCTATGTCAGAAATACTGCATTCAGCTGTCTCAGCTTCTGTCACAGGCATATCTGCTGATCAGCCAGTTAGTCTGGGATGTTCACAGGAGACTGGTTTCCATTGAGTCATTCTGATTCCTGGACCTGTGAGAAGCCAGGCTTGCAGCTTGGCAGCCAAGTGCTTGGAAAGATGGCTGTGAGCCCCTCTGAAAGTCTGGCCTTAAATCTGCAAATATGCAACTCGGAAACCTCCGTAAGGAGCAGCCAGTCTGATGCCAAGCACAAGCCAAGTTCATCACAGCTTCATGAAAAAATAACACCTTCTGGGATTTTTGCAATGCACAGCAAAGTACAGTGTTGCAGAAATATTTTGTAGGCAGCTTTCTGTACAGTAACCTGCTGCTCTGCAGACATGGCTATCTAACATTGATCCAGGCATTTCTTTCAGCACAGTGTCACATCTTGTGTTCTATCAGTGTGATGCTTTATGATTTAATATGCTCTGTTGTTTGCTTCACAAACCATTTAATTTTTCTTCCAATTTCCCTTCAAACAAGGTGAATTTGCATTATTTCTTTGTTACAAAACTTCATAAATACAGACGTATATGTGTATTTCTAGGCTTTCATTGTTTCCTGTTGAATACCAATAAAAATGTATCTGGACAGATAGGTTTTTAAATGTGTCTCTAATTATTAATATACAGTTTAGGTTGTACCTAGCAAGGAATATCCAAAGCCCCACGTGCACATATTTGCTTGCTCCCTTTCTCTCTGCTTCTCTCATTTTTGCATCTAAAGTGTGTAGGATTGTGCTGGGCTTTTAACTTTGGAAAATTTGGTTCAATCTGACTTACATTGTAAGCAAAATTGAGTTGCAGTTGAGATAATTCTAATTATTGGAAGTATTTGCCTAATCTTTAGCATGTTACAGCCTGGTCATTACCATTTACTGTAACAGTATGTTACAATTTTAGCTTTTAAAATATATTCACAGCTGGGCAGTCCCTTGATAGCTCCTGCAGTGAAATCTGGTGTGAGGGGAGTGTATGCTGCATAGAATAAACACAGCGTGACAGTCGAAAGGGCAGGAGACCAGTGAATGTGCAGTAGATCATTGTTTGAAGGTGAATAATTTTACATGTAGCTAGCTATACAGAACACACATCCAAAGGGATTCTTACCTCCATGTCTTCTTGAAGAATGAAGGCATTTATGGAGAAGTAGGGTAAGGAGACACAGGGAGAAGACAGGAGGCAGCTCATTCTTAGACAGGGCAAAGATATGGATATACTTCACTGAAGAGGGAAGGAACGATGCTTTCTTCTCTCTTCACATGATGAAAATAAAAAGTGATCAGGATAGATTTTTGTTATCCTCTGGGCATTAAAAGCTTAAATGCAAAATGCATGACTTATTATATCTAGCCAAATCTTAGGGGTAAATAGGCAGTATGGGGAATTAGTTGTTGTTAATTGGACTTCTCAGCTGAATTCCCAGGGTGCTGCACTGCCAGGATATCCCTTTTGTTTTAATATTGAAACAGGGAGAAGCCAGTTCTATGATGGATTCATTCCACTATAGAACAGCAGAGCACGCTAAATCATCTTCAAAATAAGCTGCATTTGTTGAAAGTAAATATTTTAGGCTGAATTTCTATGCTGTAAAAGGTATTTGTTTCTCCATTGAGCATTTTGAAACTGTAAAGTAAATCTTCAAGTAGTATAAATTGCCTAATTGTTCTGTACCATTTGAAAATATGGCTTGCTGTTCCTTAAGCTATCATATTTAGATCACATTTTCTATGTAGTTTCAGGCAGTCAGTTCTGTTGCTTGTGAGTTGAACTCTTCTGAATTCCATGGTAGTGAGTGTGCTTTCAGTGATACTAACAAAATGTGCAATCACGGAAATCATACTTCATATTGTTTTATCAACACTATATACAGTGTTCCTTCTTTAGAAAGTTTTAAACAATAATCACAAAAAACCCCAAAGATCTCTCACAGATTCAAGAGACCCATAAAAAAATAGTCTTTGCATCAGGCTTTTGTTCTAGCAGCCAGTCCAGTCTCACATGCTGAAAAAATTGATAAAGTACAAATCCCCAAAGCCAAGGAGAGGCCACAGGTCACACATCTCCTTTAGCAGCCTGTTTTAGTTGATCCTCCTTGCACAGCTAATTTTTACTGGTATAATCCAAAAGGTAACTGAGAAAAACAGGCTTCTTTCTCATGTTTGACTTGGTAAAACATAATGAAGAAATGTTACTAGTGCTCCAGAAATGCTCAGAAAAAAATTAGGGAGATGTTTAAACTAATTATAAACTCCTCAGAGAACTTAAGTAGCAAAACCTTCCGGTACTGTTAATATATCTTTAAATCATTAAGACAAATACAATTTTTTTTAAAGGTACACTAATGCATGATTGATCTTTCTTCATTCTTTATCTTTCCCCTCATCCCTGTATGGTCAACATTTGCCATGGTAGGTAGCCCTTCATATTTTAAAGAACAAAGCAACAGAAAAATATCCAAATATCCAGATCCTTCTGACACTTAACCTCTCAGTAGTTTAGTCTCAGTCAATTCAAGGTTTTATTGTTTATTAGACTTGAAATAGAGTCTATCCTATACCTTTCTCATCTGTTCATCTTATTAAAGATGGTTTTGAATAATTCTTGTGGAAAGGGGCAGCTACACCTAGTATTTGGTGTTCACTACTTTCCTAAAACTTGTGCAGATAAAGAATGGTACGTTTTATCAAATGTTAACGTCAATTACATTTATTTTAGAACTGGGAAAGTTGTACTTAAACTAGTTAGGACTAGTATTTAGGGAACTAGATTGTTAAGGTATTTGGGAGGTAACACCAAGTGACCTGCAGACATTACATTAAAGATATCCAAAATCATGGTCACCACCACCAGCACCACATGGCTGATTAAACTGCCCTTAATTAAGTGATTGACCCAAGTCTGCCACAGGAAACTCTGGCAGTGAGAGTGCTTTGCCCCTTTGATCCTGGGCACAGGGCACATCCTCCCTCTAAGTCAGGGAAAATTCAGCCATGCCCCTCGCCTTGGGTAGCTGCTGTTGGGGGAAGGAGCAGTGTGAGATGATGATCCCAAGCAGCTCTGGAGACATTTCCAGTGTGAGTCTTCCCGGAGATGTGAGATGCCGACAGCATAGTACGCATTGCTGGGGAAGGATTGCCTCCATGTCCTTGATGCCTGGATGGTCAGAAGGCTTAGACATGGGAAGCATACAGGGTTTAGCTTAATTTGGTGACATGCAGTTTTCACAGCCTGGAAGAACTGTGCAGAGCCCCTTTATTTTTCCATTGATCTGCGTGGAAGATGCATGGCCCGGCTTATCACGGCTGCACCAGGAGAACCGACACAGGGGATGTTGTAGGCCAGGGACCTTGACTTCAGCTTAGGTGCTGATGAAACGCAAACGTGAGCTGTCACCATGAAGAATTCACATCTCAGCTGCTTGTGCTGCCCACGGGCTCGGTACCCTGCTCTGTCTTAAACACTTTCCACGGGGGAGGGGGAGTGCACACAAAGCCTGTTTAATTAGGCGTTGTGTAGGAAGGATTAACACTATCCCAACTGAGATGGAGGATTGCATGTCTCCTCCAGATGGTGAAAGTATTTTTTTTCTTTAAGGCAGGAGAAAATAAGCAGGTGTGAGTATGGGACCTACCTGTATTGGTTTTAATCGGCAACTTAAAGCAAACTCAGTGTTCTCATCAGAAAAGGGGAAAAATAAACAGCTGAGCACTGTGATTCATTTACACTTCAAATATACTTTGAGTTGGTTATTCCTCAATTAATCAAATAGCTGGTGTATCCCTAAAGTAGTATAAAGTGACACGCTGTGTGAAATCAATTTTCCCTTCCAAAATCATTAAATTCAGTAGCCTGTGACTACATCCCTGCTAATTCTAGTACCGGTCCTTTCATCCTCCATTAACTTTGGCACGCCTAACAGGCTGTCAAAAATAATTTCCCAGAACGTAAATAATTCAGAAATTAAAAATTAATAAATAATAACAGAGAGCTACTGGGAGATAGACTGGGTCAATTAGTCAGCTCTGCATTCTGTTTCTTCGCAGCAGGGGGGCAGCCACATTCGTTACTGGAATCTTTCCTCCGATTCCTAGGTCTGATTTATGGCTCTTCATTACTGGATCCAGTCAGACACAATTACCTCCATCACTATCTCAGTTCCTAACTTCAAAGAAACACACATTTTCTTGTCTGCTTTTTTTCTCCTTGCAGCAGCCTCAGCTTGACGTCCCTGGAATTTCTTCCACGCGGACTAATTAATAAGACTTTGACTTATCATATTCACTTCTCTTCTTTGATGTCCTACCTTAGTCAATCATCCTATTTAATTAGAATTTCAATGATAACTTTACTTATCTCGTGGCTAGATGTAAATTAAAATAACGGGATTTTAATTCTCTTTCTTACAGGGTTATGACATTTTTGACAGAAAAAGTTTCAACCCAAATACGATATTATGTACTTCCTATGTTAGGACTGCATTCCACTAAATTGTTTTTCCCTTTGCTACAAAATAATTTTGCTTGTTTAACAAGCTCCACTGAAATGGAGGTAAACTACAGGTTCTCCTAACATAATTTGCACAGGTCTGTGTTGTGGAAGGTTATGTTGATAGAAATTAGTATAATCAGATTGGGACACATGCCACATAGTTAACAAGGAAAGGGAATGAGATTTTTAAGGAAAAAAATCAGCTCTGGAGATACAGTGGAGCCGGGGACCTTCTTTTTCTCCCCTTTCCAACAGCTGCTAATACTTTTCCAAGTATCTGCTTCCTTTCCACATTTATGGACCTAAGCCTGTTGGTTGTATCCAAGCAGCACCTGAGGCTGGATTCTGACTTCAATGGGACATTTCTAAAACATGTATTGATACACTGTTCATGGAAATGGTATCCTGCCTGTGACTTAACAGGAGCATCACACCTCTCAGCCATCACATCTCTTCCTCTCTGCAGCACCCAGTATGTGCTGGCCCACAGGCTTGCTTTCCTTCCCATGCCTCTTGGAATTTGCCAGCCTGGACTGGTACAACAGCAAATGAATATGAGTGAAAACACATCTAATTTTTAAATTGAAGCTTATTGTGCAGAAAAGCCCTAGAGGGATCCATGAAGAGAAGTTAATGGGGCAGTGGAATCCTCCTGGGGCCTGGTAGATTCCTGGAAGTGGTACAGAAGTGTGAGGAAAGTATAAGGGGATCCAGCCAGGCTTATCAAGCCTTTTGCCTTTCGGAACTCTCACTCTTACTCTGTTGGAACTTTCCATGTGACCACCCAAATTGTCATGCACATGGATAGGGACTTTCAGTAAAAAGAGAGACCAAGAGAAGACCATGTGGAAAAGAAAGAAAGGATGGTCAACATACCAAGAATTGGTCTTAAACTGTGAACAAAGCATTCTTCTGATGCATTAAACAGAATATGGTGACAACCTGCTGGCTGGTGCAAAACACATTGTATTACTAAACTGACAACAGAGATGATTCTCTTTCCAATCAGATTTGGTGGAAAAGAGTTTTACAGTTTTGCACTGCCAATAAGCAAGTACATGCTGGAAGCCAGCCTCCAGTTTTCTCTATGAAAAAGCACCTAAGGTGCTATGCTTCCACTGACATCCTAGAAGGGAAAAAATTGATTTTATAGGATGCCATTGCTACTTTTCCACATTGTTGGGCTGTACATTTGCTAATCCATCCCCTTTGTTGCATTCAAGGAAAGAAGAAAATGCAGAAAGAGTTAATGAGACATGTTGGATGTGGAAAAGTACTGTTCCCAAAAGAGACGTTTTGGTCCTGTGAAGAGGTAGGAGTAGCAGAGAACATGAATCACTTGACTAATCTGTACAAAATGGGCTTAGTGAGCTTCTGCTTCAAATCTTATCTCCACATTAGATAGCATTAAACCAGTTGTCATTAAGCTAACATTTCCAGATGCTCTGGTGAGCCGTTTGCCTGATAGCCCTGTTCCTCTTAAAAAAAGAACTGAAAATGCTTGAAAAACTAGGCCAGTACATCAGCAGAAGCAAATGGCTGGAAATTAATTGATAGTTTCTAAAACTGACACTAGTTGAGTTTAGAGCCTAAACAGGGTAAGTTCAAAAATGTATCAATACTACTGTCAATAATAAAATAGTTACCTGTTGCACTGACAACATCTAAACTATTCTATCATAATTTAATAGTGTTGTTCTTTAACAATTGGATTCTGTTACACTTTTGTATTTAGGCATGATTATTTAATCTAATTTAATTGGCTTTCTTATTCCCCTCAGGGTTCTGGGCCTAGAAAGTTCATGTTAAATACTCTAATTGCTCTGAAATGTACTTGTCTTCTAAAATATGCTCCTATTTTAAATATACCCTAAAATCTAGTTCACACATATTTTCTCTTCTTTCATGAATTAAAAAATAATTCTGGTGTCCATGATTTGCACTTAAAAAGAGTCAATAATTAACCAAAATAATAATTATAGATTGAAAACAGGGAGAACGGAGTACAACAAACTGTGAGTTGCAAACTCATAAATAAGGCCAGGAGCACACATCAAAGCTTTCTGAGCACCTGCTAATCTCCAAAAGCAGAGCTGAAGCTGCTAACGACGGCAGCAGCAGCAGCACCCCACATGCTTAATGTGTGGGTCCCTGAGTATCATTGTGGAACAGTGCTCAGGTCAGAGGAGCAAAAGAGCATTTGAGGGCTCACACACAGTGGGCCCAACCCCATCCTCCTTGCAGATGGAGATTTCCCATTGATGCTGTATGAAGATTTTGACTGTGCGAGCCAGCATCAATTATGGCAGCAGCCACAAGGCATTCACATGCGCCGTGAGAAGGAGGGGATGGACTTGGTGTGCCAGTGGGGACACCACCGCTGCCACCTGAGGCTGGGGAGCATTAGTGATGGAAAATCTTTAAAACCTCTTGGGCTTTCATGTGTCAGAGCCAGGTGGGGAGGTGGAATCCAGATCCATTAGTAAGGTCACACACGGAGAGCAGAGGCCAGATGCTGATTTCAGTAGAGGCAGCTCTGCTTGTCAACATGTTCCTCGGCTTGGCAGGGACCGGGGCGTGTGGGATGGGAGCTGAAACAGACATCTGGGAGAAGTGTAGTCCAGGGAGTGTTTCTCCTTTCCTTCCTATCAACACAGTGTTCAATGAAAAGGCGATGGCCTGCTAGAGGTGCCTTCTGTGCATTTCAATATGGCAGATCTAGCACCACTGGAATGCTGTTTCTGGCCATGGACA
Organism: Dicaeum eximium; assembly: GCA_013396995.1. Classification (NCBI taxonomy): domain Eukaryota; kingdom Metazoa; phylum Chordata; class Aves; order Passeriformes; family Dicaeidae; genus Dicaeum; species Dicaeum eximium. The sequence goes on along the minus strand of VWZP01001457.1, from coordinate 1,649,010 downwards.
AGCCATCTATAGTCCCTTGGTTCTTGCTATTTCCTTTCTTTTCTCAGGTCTACCAGGGGCTATTAAATAGATTTCACAGAATATTCCGAGTTCAAAGGTACCCACAAGGATCATGGAGTCCAACTCTTAAGAGAATGGCCCCTACAGGGATTGAGCCCACAACCTTGGTGTTATCAGCACCATGCTCACACCAGCTGAGATAATCTAAGGCCAGAAAATGTGACCCAGCTCAGGACACTTGGACGATGCTGATGGATGAACACAGGGAGGATATGTTAAGGGAGAATTCCACTAGCCATGCCCTTTTTTCCCCTGTGCTTTTCCTAGGTACCTTTGGCCTGGAAATGGGAGGCTGAGTCAGGTGCACTTAGTTAGGCTCTTTGACCTGACCAGCACAGAAAGGTTTATAACTTAATGCTCCTGTGTGAGTACCTGCCCTGGAGCCTGTGACACAGAGAGTACAGCAAGGGGGTGTCAGGAAATGTGGGTATTGGGTAGCTCTCCAGAGGGGCCAGTTTTGGGATCAGCCTGGCCCGGTGCCCAGGAAGGCCAGGGCTGGTCAGGAGTGTGGGCATCTCCAGGGGATCGGAGCATGGCAAGCACAGCCTGCAGTGCTCCAGGCAAGGCTTTCCAGGGATTCTGGGGGACCAGCCTTTCCTTGTGGAAGTTTTGTGTAAGACACACGGTTCCCAGGTGTGTTGTGTGCCAGTTCCCCGTGGAAAAGTGTGTATGAGTGACTTGTAATTCAGAGCTTAGAACAGCAGAATGGGAAACGGCTTCTGGGCCCACAGCTACGTAATTCCCATAATGAAGCACAAACCCTTCTTTCTGAGGACAGAAGCCGATATTTTAGTAAAACAGTTTTTCGGTAAAACACACAATAAATAAAACGGGGCCCCCATGGCTCCCTTGCTCCTGTTCCTGATCCCGCCGCCGAGCGGCGCCCCGCCCCGCCCCGCTCCAGCCGTACAACGTGGCGCCCCTCTGCCTCCGTTCCGTACAACATGGCGGCGCCCACTAACAACCCTGCCTGGCAAACGGACTCCAGCGCGCAGGCGCCGCTATTTCTTCCGGGCTCCAGCGCGCCCATATTTCAATGTTGAGCCGCGCATTTCCGCTTCCTCTTCCGGATCCGGCGGCGCCAGGTATGGCTGCGGGCTACCGAGGGCTGTGCGCGCCCATCCGCCTCCATCCGCGGCCCGGCGGGCGGCGAGCGCGACCCGGGGCCCCGAGGGGCTGTGGGGATGGGCCGGCGGCGCTGCTGCTGCCCGCGCGTGGGCCGGAGCGGGGACAGGGCTGTCCGGCACAGAGAGGCCGCGCCTCCCCGGTGGGGCTCCCGAGCAGGGCCCGCGTCTCCCGGGGCTGCGAGTGACGCTTATGTTGACTATAAAATACGTAGCTGCTAAAGCTTTAGGGTGTTCCTTAGGAGAGCGTGACATAATGCAGGCAAGACTAGGGTGTTTGAACAGTGTTATGATAGTTCAGGCGAATCTTCACTGCGGATCGTGCCCGCTGTCACACCGTGTGTTGTTTTCTAATACGGTTGTGTTGGCTGTCGCTGATCAGCAGAGGCTTTATTTTATTAATATTGAACCGACAGCTGCTGATTCACATCTGGCTCTCTACGGGTGATCTGTGAGATGTGAACTCCTGTGTGGACATGGAGCTCTTAACTGGTGCCGCTTTGGTTTTGACTTCTTTAGGGGTGAAAAATGGTGCAGCGCCTGACATACCGCCGTAGGTTGTCCTACAACACCGCTTCCAACAAGACCAGACTGTGAGTAAGACAGTTCGGAAGAAAATTTCTGCTGTAAATAGGTGATGCTTCAGTTTCGGTGTTTACATTAACTGAGTATTTCTCTGCTGTGCACAGGTCCCGAACACCCGGGAACAGGATTGTTTACCTTTACACCAAGAAAGTGGGGAAGGCCCCCAAGTCAGCATGTGGGATCTGCCCAGGGAGACTGCGTGGTGTAAGTGTGATTATAAACACCCCAGGGTGTTTCTCTGCAGCAGCGTTTTTCAGTACAAAAAACCTTTCCAAGTATTATTCTTGTTGAAATAATTTTTTCTTTGAAATACTCAAATCAAACGTTGTAAAGTTTACTCACAGAATGAGTTTTGGAAGCTCAAACTTTTTTTAATGTTCTTGGTTTGCATAATTATTAAATATAAACTCCTGTTTTAGAAAATCTGAATTTTTTAAAGCTAGACAGGGCAATTCTATAGCAGGTTTAAAAATGCAAATTGGACTATTAGGCTTGCAGAAAAAAAGGGTAAGCCAAGTTTAGAAAAGTATCATATTTAGAAAAAAGGAATGTATGTTCTTAATGTAGTTTTCTTCAAAATGTTTTCTTCAAGAAACACCATTGCTTTTTGGGAATGCTTAAGTAATGTTGATCTTTGAGCAGTTCCTAGCTTTTAAAAAAACAGTCTTTTGTATAACTAATTTTTCAATGAACCTCTTGGTGAACCCCTGGGGTGAAATGAAGGGATCAGCTTAGGAATTCTGAAGATGGCACATGCAATGAGCTGTGACCTTGGTCACTTTTCAGCATCTTGAACAGTAAACTTCAGGTGTTGCTGCCTTTTTTTTTTTAAACTGTGAAAGGCATGTTGGTTTTTATGTGGCAAATACAAAAAATTGCTGTGCTATGACACACTTGTTGATGTTTTGCTGTCTGCAGGTCCGTGCTGTGCGCCCCAAAGTCCTGATGAGGCTGTCAAAAACAAAGAAGCACGTTAGCAGAGCCTATGGTGGCTCCATGTGTGCCAAGTGTGTCCGTGACAGGTAATCTACTGAAAGCCACCTTTATTCCTGAGGTTGCTTCTTACAAAATTTTTACATTTCTCCCAAACTTTGAAAGCTCTTTTCTGACACTGGTATGGGGAAATGGAGAGTGTAAGTGTGGGGCATGCCAAGCAATGATGTGTGATTTTGTCCCTTGGATTTGAGGGAGTTCCTGCAGATGGAGCTCCTTTGTGCAGACTTGTTCTCACTGCACTGTTGCATTGATGCTAAACAGTCTGCTCATGCTGGATTTTTATCTTCTGTATTGACTGCCCGTAGTAAAGATTATTCTGTTCTGTTGTCCTGTTCGCCTTATGCAGATTTAATTGAATTTTTCACTTCTTTGTAGTGTTTTGGGGTTCACAGATATTGGTTGTGTGTTAAGCAGCTTTATGTGGTTAGGCTTTAAAATGGCCTTTGCCAGGCCTCACTGGATTCTGTTTTATTGTGTAGCAATTGCATATCCTATGCTTCCTTGGCAACTTTGAGAAAAAATATGACCATGAGTGTGTCATCTCTGTGAATGGTAAACAAAGCAGCTCTCTGGGGTCAGCAGTCTAATGCCAGGTTTTTTTCATCTGTAGTGCTTTTTTTCTTTGTGGCATGTGTAAGTTCTAAGATAAATTACATTAGGCACCACTGAAGATGAGCTGTTACAGCTGCAGAGCCATAGCATAACTTTTCTGTGTTGAAGGCCACTTCTTTTCCTGAGTGTTTTCCCAAACCCTTCATGAGCTTGATAGGTAGCTTTTAGTGCATGAGTTTGTTGTATTCTTACTGTGCCTAAACCAGAAATTACCATCTCCACCTTTCCTGTAATGCAGGTTTTCTCTTGGTGGCCCTGAGGCATCTTTGGCTGGTTTCTGTACTGCAGAAGTAGCCATATGTACCAGACACTTGCAGGAGGCATTTTAATGTTTAAGGGTGAAGAGTGTGTGTGTGATACACTTGTGCTGTTAACTCAGAACCATCAAATAGTCTGTTGGTATGTGAGTGCTGGTGCACAGATCTGTCCCAGCTACCTGGTGGCCCTGCATGGCTTCCAGAAACAGTTGTACTTGGGCATGACTTGACCTGCTAGGCTTTTCCCTGTTGATGTGCAAGGAGCTTTAATCCTGACAGGGGAAGTATTCCTGGTTTTGATGCTGGATACATGTAGTTTCCTGTAGTTCTAAGGAAGAGAGCTGACCACAATTTGTCACACCAATTCTGACTTCAACAGAATTAAATTAATTCTCCAGCTAGGAGTTCTGCTTTTTGCCTTTGAAGTTAGTGAAAATAATACATTTTCCCATGATCACCCATCAAGTATGACCTTGCTTGCCTCCAAGCCACTTACCCTAAATTTGCAGGCACCATAGGCTGCCATCCCCAAACTGCTCCATTCATACAGTGCTGCTGTCCCTATCTTTTGCTGCTGGCAAGAACAGCTGTGGGTTCCTTTTTTATCTGACTGTGGAACTAACACCACATGTGCAATGAATGTGGGAGATGGCAAAATTAATTGTGATTTGTCTTCTTGTTGTGTTTATACTTTAGTAGATAGACACATATCCTAAAGTAGTTTTTCTTTTCTAGGATCAAACGAGCTTTTCTTATTGAGGAGCAGAAGATCGTTGTGAAAGTGTTGAAGGCACAAGCACAGAGCCAGAAGTCAAAGTGAATATCTTTGTAGCTTCAGCCCAATAAATGAAATCTCCACTTCTCCTGTGTCCTGTCATTCCCTGTGTGACTCAAAACTGGTAGGAGCTGCTGCTTCTCACAGGTTGTACAGGGCTGCCTGTTGACAGGAAAATCAAGCAGCTAGAAAGAAGTCTGGTTAATCAGGACTCCCAGTTCATGCTCAGTCATGTAGAGGGATTGGAATAACTTTCAGCAGTGCAGGTTTTCTTTCAGCAGCTGTTTATGAAGTCACTGGAGGACTTGGCTCAGAAGAAAGTTAGGACTTTAAAAAAGAAGAGCAAACAAAAGAGAACAGCTAGTATAAACGTAAGGTAGATTTTTTTAATTGTGTGTGGTATTACTCAAGTGGGGGTGGAGAGAATAGTCTTAACTTCTCAAAGCCAGTGCTGTATCCAGCAGACAGTTGCCTACTGCTACATCTGGATCTCCTGGAAGAAAGCTGCAGCTGCTGTATCATGTTGGGTTTTCCTGGGTCAGCAGTTACAGACAGGACATCAACAGAGTTCCAGGGCACAGCTGGGACAGACCTTTAAAGGCTTCCTGATTCAGAGTAGCAATTTGGGCCTCTAGTATTGAAATTTGAACCTAAGTTTGTTGGTTTATCATCAAGGGTGTAATTATAATGTAAAAAGTGAAAATGGTTTTGCTTCATTCTGTTTTGTAGAGAACTCTAAACGTGTCTCTTAGCACTGTCCAGAAGCGTTACAACGCAGTCAGGATAATTCTTGCTTTGCCTGTATGTGCAGTGGTATTCCTCACTGGATTGGAAGGATTCCTCACTGGAGAGGAGTTGGATTTCTTCACAGGATCTCTTCACAGTTCCCAAGGAGTTAAAATAATTCTCAGTATTCTCAAAATGGATAAATGTTGTAGCTTGAAGTATGTGAAGCATTTCTCCTCAGCTCAGGTGAGAAGGCTGTAGCTCATTAAAGGAGGTTTTGAGACTAACATTATTACTCTTAACTTACTATAGTTACTTTACAAGGTTAACATTTCCTTAGTTGTCTTACTGTTCTAGTACAAACTTCAGTACTTTAGCATGCTGGGAAAAAAAAAGGAAGCAGCAACTAGGGCAGGTGTGTGTAACCTACCCCTGTTTGGCATTAAAGGCTGTGAGATTAGAGTTTTCCTTCAGGCTTTTGGAAAGGAGTAGAGATGGAGGGAGACTAATTTTGGAATAATGATGATAAATGTCATCTGTGGAGTGGTGCTAAGAGGGAGATTCTTCCAAACAGTAAGAATAAGACTGAAAACAGCAACCTATAAATTACTCGGCTGCACCAGAAGGCAACAGTGATGAGCTGGGAGAAGTGGTATTGCCACTGCAGGCAGAAGTCAAAGCAGTCATTAGCCAGCGTGGCAGTGAAATGGTGATAAGGTCCGTAGTTATTTTAAACTGTTTGAGCAGTTGGCTGCAGTGTAGGAATGGGGGCAGACATTTAGGGAATGTTAGAAGGGCTGTGCAGTGGAACTAGTCAGGGTAGCGTGGCGAGGTGGGCAAGTTCAGCTGGCGCATGAGCTTGGAAATGTGCTCCTGTAGCTTGGAGTGAAGAGTTCTTCCCAGCCCTTCTTGAAAGAGGAACCGGAGAGGCTTCCACTCTAAAGGGGGAATTTTTCTGACGTGCTGCTCTCCAAAGGAGCTGAGGACAGAGGCAGCGTCCCACGGTGCGGCCAAGGGGCACGACAGCCCCACGCTCCCCTGCGAACGCAGGGACCGGGGTAAGGCTACTACGGAACTGGCTGCATCTCCCCAGCCTGACCGTGCAAACTCACACGCGGGGCGCGGCTTTTCCTCTCCCCCGCCGGAAACCTGCATCAGCCCAGGGTGCGCAGAGGGTGTCCCCGCCGCGGCAGGGGCTGCGGTGCCGGCGTTGCCTGCTCCCTGCAGGAGCGTCCCGCCAGTGGCCAGCGCAGGGCCGGTGGCACCCGGGGCACTCGCGGCGGCCACGTGGCTGCCCAGCCCGGGGGCGGGGCCTGCACGGCCACGCCCCCAGCCACGCCCCCGCCCCGGAGCCAGTGCTCAGCGCCGACACGTCAGGCCTGCCGGGTCCTGGCAGGTGAGTAAGAGGATTGGACCCTTCGCCGGCGGACTGGCTGCGTTTCCATGTTTTTATGCAGACAAAAAAAGTAGACTTTTGAATCTGTCATTCAAGCCCTGTCGTAAAATTCTAGTGTTTTGTTTAGTTTGTCTTTTTTAGAAAGCGATCTCTTTCCCCCTGTCAGGACGCGGCAGCATTTCCGTTTCCGCCTTCGTGTCGGTGTCGGAGCGCGGCGGCGCCCGGAGGGAGCGGCGAGCGGCGAGCGGCGGGAGCGAGCAGCGGGGCCGCGGCCGGTCCGGGACCGCAGCGCGGCCATGGAGACGCTCTACCGCCTGCCCTTCGCCGTGCTCGAGTGCCCCAACATCAAGCTGAAGCGGCCGAGCTGGGTGCACATGCCCTCGGCCATGACCGTGTACGCGCTGGTGGTCGTGTCCTACTTCCTCATCACCGGAGGTGAGGCCGGGCCGGCGGGGACAAGGGGGGGCCGCGCTCGCGGAGCAGCTCTGCCTCCGTCCCTGCCCCGCGGGACAGAGCCGCTGCTGAGCCCGTGTCGGGTCCGGCCGTGAAACAGGAGCCGAGGGCAGCCCCGAGCGTGCCGCGGTGTCAGGGGATCCTGGCTGCTGCCAGCCAAAGCCC
>VWZP01001457.1:1303905-1641854 GCA_013396995.1 Dicaeum eximium | reverse complement strand
GCCAGCCAAAGCCCTGCTTTCCTCCCCGCAGGAATTATCTATGACGTGATCGTGGAACCTCCGAGCGTGGGCTCCATGACAGACGAGCACGGGCATCAGAGGCCGGTGGCTTTCTTGGCATACAGGTAAGAGCGGGGCCCTGTCCCCGCTAGCGACGTGTGCAAATGCCTACGCTCAAGGGAATAAATCCCGTCTTGCCGAGCTGTGCGTCTGCCCCTTCCCTTCCCTTCCCTTCCCTTCCCTTCCCTTCCCTTCCCTTCCCGGCAGGAGTTGTTTTATATCAGTTCTTGGTTTCCCAATACTTTACGAAAACCCCACCAAACCAGCAGAGATCAAAAGACTTAGTCCTAAAATTTTTAAAAATGAAAGGTCTGGTAAAAATACATTGTTTTGGGCTGGCAGTACTTATTTTTGTTGCTGTTCAAGTTGAGCTTTATACTGGATGTAGATACATTTGATCGATTTTTGTTGCAGAATATGAGTAATGTTTGGGAAAGGTTTGGTTCTTACCTGTTAAACTCTGGGGTTCTTCGGACTCTGGTGGGGAACATTGTTACAAATGTGTAACAACAGGGTCTTTCTTCCTGGTGCCCTTGGTTTCTATTACTGAAAATGATCTGGAGACTCCTAGTAGCCAACTGGCCTGAAGAGAGTTAAATCTGCTTTTGTAGCTGGGGGGGGTTTATGTGTGTGGAAACAAACAATGATTTTTTTAAATACCAAAAAAGCTGATTGAATCTGTGAGGTCTGTGGCATGGTTGGTGTGACAGATTTAGACCTGGACTAGATGTGTGTTTCAGACTGGGTTGGATTGGTGCAATGTTGATGAATCAAGTTACTGCAGGCAGTTGCTAGCACTGTCATTTGTCAGTGTAAACAAGACAAACTTGTTTGTTTCCAGGATATGAGACAGGAATGATAATCTTTATTTCTGTGTGGGCATCCAGTGTACTTTCATCAATGCCAGTTTTATGGGATTGCTAATTAGGAGGGTGGGGAAATGGCTCAGTGACTGTGGGAAGCAGGAGACTCATAATCCAGGTGCAATATTCTTTCTGCAGCTCAGCTTCCTCCCTCTCCATCTCTTTCCATTTGTAAGAAGGAAGTCCAGCTGGGCTGTCTGGGCTGACAGAGAGCCCCGTGGGGCACCCTCAGGCTGGTCCCTGCAATAGATCCATGCAGGCTCAGCAAGCAAGCAGCAAAACATCCTGCAGGATCTGTGCTGGAGCCTGCACATGTGCTTCGTGTGCTGCCACTGTGCTTTGAGTGGGATCTGTCCTGAGAGGAGGGTTCAGGCAGTGCTGCCTAAACGTGGGGATGGAATTAAGGGGATGGAAATGCCATGTCTTGGGCCCATCTGTATAACCAGGCACTTCCTTGGACCAGGTGGTTTTGCAGACCAGGGAGCTGGGTGGTAGCTGTTAGTGTGCACAGATATGTATGAATCCTCCCGTGGGCTGGGCTGGGCACCGTGCAGACTCTCAGTTCTGGAGGTAAATTGTGTATTAAAGTCTTGATGTGATTGTATCACATCCGTTTCCTTGCTTTAGTTGGAAAGCCATCAAAGTTAATAATCCTGTGTGTTTGTACAGCTAAAGCATGTTGAGTAGATGGGGTTTGAAATATAAATAATTTCTTTAATCTTGTTCTGACACTTTTCACCTTTTTTTTTGTTCTTTAGAGTAAATGGACAGTATATTATGGAAGGCCTTGCATCCAGCTTCCTCTTCACAATGGGTGGCCTAGGATTCATAATTCTGGATCGATCCAATGCACCAAATATCCCCAAGTTGAATAGGTTTCTTTTGCTCTTTATTGGATTTGTTAGTGTGCTTTTGAGCTTCTTCATGGCCAGAGTTTTCATGAGGATGAAATTACCGTAAGTGATTTAATTCTCTTTCAGCCTTTATTCTCTTCTGTGGCTCATGTGTGCTGTGTTAAATTTAAGAGCAACAGAAAATATGGTGATCTTCAGCTACAGTATAAGTTGCTTTATTCACTGCTTTTTTTGGAACATGCTACCTTGAATGAGGTGGGATGCTTTGGGAGCCAGCTACTCTAAGATTGTGCTGTAGTTAAAAAAGGGTGACAGTTCCTGGTATGTTAGAGTCTGACTTGCTCAGTGTACCTTAAAATTCATTGTATGTATTGGTCAGGTAAGTAGCTACAAAGCAGAGCTTTGAGGAAAATGGCACTGTTAAAGTATGTGAAGAAAGGCATAGGAGGAAGAGATCTGTAGCTTTCAGGCTGTGCAAAATCCAAATGTAGGTTTTCCATTTTTTTCCCCCCTCTGTATTTTTCAGTCTATCTATTCAATTTAGAATAGCTGAAACCTGATCTTTAGAAGTACTGGTGGGTAATTTTTAGAGTAGCTCCATGAGGTGTTGAATTAATAGTAACAGTCATTCTTCTATTCTTAAATACTTTTTTTGGCCTCTGCAGTGTACTTAAAAAAAATTGTTTCATAACACAGAAGTGATGGGTTCCCTGGCAGCAGATATCTGGATAGGGACTTACCCTATATTTTCTTGCTTCATTGATGCTTTGTGGGTTTTTTGCTTCACTGAGTACATGTGTCTGTACAACAGCTCTCATTCCGAAATTCATGAAAAGAACAGGGCTTCAGAGAAATTGAAGAGAAAGAGAACAAATTTCTGTGGAGTGTCAGAAAAGATCAGGTTGTATTGAATATCTTAACACTTGTAGTTTGTGTAAAGGGCACAAATAAAGAACATTTCTGAGAACATTCAAAAATTCCAAACAATTACCAAAGTTGGATCAAAAATAGGCTAATGCATTTTCAGTGTTCATTGAAGAAAATCAGCTGAGGAAGGAGTGTGTAGTTAAGATGGCCAAATAGCCTTGATCAGCAGAGGCTTTTGCAGTCTTAAGTTTTGGTTTAAGATTAAATGTCTCTTGATTTTTGAGGAGTGCTGCCTATGTTTGCTAACTTTTTCTCTAAATTAATTTTTTTTCTGTAGGGGCTATTTGATGGGTTAGTACATCTTGTGCTGTGTGAAAGTCCAAGCTGAATTTATTCCTCTTCATGAAGTGTTTTAAGAAGAAACAGCAAGAAACAAGTTCCATAGTCACCATCAACAGCAAAGAGACCTGACCACGAGAAACAGCTAGGGAAAGAGTGCTTTCTCTGCAAAAAAACTCACTACCAGTGGCTGATGTGTAGTTTTCAAGCAATGTTTCATGATTTCTGATGTAGAGCTTTTGAAAAAGAGAAAGTTACATAGCTGAGTATTTCTTTTATATTCCATCTCAGTATGAAGTAGACCCTACCTTTAGCTCTACCTGAAATGAGTATTCACCATTGACAGTCCTTGGTTGCAGGTCTGTCTCTTCTTCCCTGTTTGGGACAATTATGTGTGTGAATCAGAGAAGAAACTCTCAAAACATTGATTTCCAAGTTGTAATCAGAAAATTCGTAACTTTGGATGCTTTACAGCCAGAATACAATGTGTCTGAAATTATTGTGAAGGCATCTTTGGCCTTGATATTAATGCTCTATGTGAGCAAATCCAGACATGCACTGGGAAGGGCGAACTGTATGAATGTGCATTTTTTTTTAAGAAAAAGTGTACAAAAAGAGCCAAATAAAAATTATTTTCTAAAAAGTTATTTTAATTTTGTGCAACTTGTAGAGCTTTTTCTTATTTGCATGGACTGTTCTGCATTCAGATGTGAGGTGCCATACCATGACCACGTAATTTCAGCTTTGTTTTTCACTATTGGATAATGATTTTACTTTTTTTTAGTATCAGGGACAAGAAGCCTCATTTTCTATGAATTTGTACTGTATGCAAACAAATGCTGTTATCAGTAGCCAAGAAAACTTCTGAAGCTGCTGCTTTTTTGTGTGAGGCAAAGTTCCAGTTTATTTTTTCTTAATTTTAACAGATTGAATGTTGCTGAAATGTTTCTTTCAAGTAATGTATTGCATTTTGAGGGAAGGAAAGATCTCTCTGAATCACCATAAATGTCTTTTTTTGCAATCCATATGTGTTTGAAGCACTATTTTAATCAGTACAGTAATATAAGGTAGAAAGGGTATTTATTCCTGCAACTGTGAAGTAAGCATTACTGTTCACATAATTAATCAAATTTCAGAGCTAGTTGTTAATCATCTGCCCTCAGGATATGTCACTTCCACTGCCTCGTTCTTATATAGGATGTGACACTTGCATCTGTTCATCTTACATGTTTGTCATTAGGATTTAAAGGTTTGAAGTAGTTTAAGCTGTTTTATGGCTCATAACTGCAAAATTCCCAGTCTTTTTGACGCAGTTATCTTTGTCACTCTGGTTTTAGTGAGACATGCTTACCTTCGGGGGGAATATTGATACTGTGTAAGTAAATAACTGGATCTTAAGTTGTCTTTTTAAATACTCTGAGTGGCAAGTCAAACCAGGAAGTCAGCTCACTGACTGACTATCACTAAGGCTCTTCTGGCTCAGTGCTTCTTGTAGTGTGGTTGAACTTCAGTGTCCCAAGTTTGCAGCTGGTTCTAAATGAGCAGGCTCTTGAACAGTGATTTTAAAGGCATGGGTCAGTGCCTGTGCTCTGTGAAATGCCTTTCACTGTAAATGCACACCAGGTGATACAACTTGAAACAGCAATTGAAGCAGATGTAATTGCAAGGTAGAATGTAGTTTTGGGAGAGTAAAACTAGATGACTCCCCCTGCAGTAAATAAAGCTGAAGAAACATCACAGTTTTTTGGTCACAGACTCCCAGCTAGATGATATGATCATCTGCCAAAGTCTGTGGCACAGAGAAAACAAATGCAGAGCAGAAGATGGACTACCCAGAAATGAGGCACATGGTAAGTTGGAAGATGGCAGAATGCACTGCTGGAGATTGGTTCATTTTGAATGTGGTTTGGAGGCTTCTTTGTCATCCAAGGTAAAATTTCTACTGAGTCAAACTGCAAAGAAGAAGTATTGCAGCGTGTTAGATGAATCCCTTTTGCAGTAAAGAAAGGCTGGTATTTTCTGTAATTGCTGTTCTTTGTAGGTAACAGCAGGTGGCCTCTGAAGTAGAGGCTTGGAATAGTAATAGGAATGTTTCAGTGACTGAAAGAAAACTTCCTGTAACCAGTGACAATATCCATCTGTGTTTCATGTTCATATCTTCAAGGTTCAGCTGAACTAGATCGTGGGTGAAAGGTTAAAAACAAGGTAAAGGTAAAGCAGAGCTTGGAGGAAAGCATCTTTCCTGATTAAAACCAGAAATTTGGCCTACTTCCAAGTGCAACAGAAAGAGTCAGGCTGAAGTGTAGAGGTCTTGATTTTCTGGCTGTCTTGATGGAGAAAATACTGAATGCGTGGCTTCAGTGTAATCTCTGAGAGATGATGCCCAGTCAGTATAGTCAGGAAGACATATATAACTCATGTAGCTTTTGAAAGTTAGTATATATATCTACAAACCTTTAAATGATTTTATACTTAATTGAGTTAAGTTGAAAAATACATCTAGATGAAAAAAACAGACAGTCTGACTTCTTTTTTCCCCTCAATGCATATTCCAGACTCCTGCATATTGTGGAACGGTAATGGGATCATAGAATCATTTAGGGCAGCTTCATTCTGCCCCCCATCCCTGTCTTCCAGCTCAGAGGGCTGGGTACCCACAGAATGACTTGTTTTTAGAGACAGAGGTGAAGAAGGCATGAAGTACCTCAATCTTCTCCTCATCCTTTGTCACTATGTTTGACTCCAGATTCAGTAAAGGATGGAGATTCTCCTTAGACTCTCTTTTTTTGCTAATGTACGTTTAGTTGTAATTTTCAGTTGTCTTTTATATCAATAGCCAGCTTAAGTTCTATGTGGATTTTGACCCTTCTAATTTTCTCCCTGCATGTCCTCTTGACATTTTTATACTCCTGAGTTGCCACAGCTTCTTGCAAAGGTCATAAACTCTCCTCTTTTTTTGTGATTTTTCAGTTCTGTCTGCTTCCTGCTTGTCTTTAGGCATATCAGGATGGCCTGCTTCTGCATCTTTAAGATTTCCTTCTTGAGGAATGTCAGGCCTTCCTGATCTCCTTTGTGACCCAAGGGACTCTTCCAGTCTGGGCCATAATCAGGCCAAAGTCTGCCCTCTGTGAGTCCAGCATATCAGTTCCACTCACCCCACTCCTCACTTCTTCAAGAACTGACACATATTTGGAAAATTTGTCACTGAAACAATTTGTGGAGGAAGGAATGTGATTCAACCATTTTGAAGAAATATGCATAAATATGTGTTCTTAATATATTAATTAGGAAGCACTATGTGTTTGACTTCTTAAGAGTTACAGTCTTATAATCTGATTCAACCCTAAATTCCTTCTGCTGCCTTCAATACAGGGAGTCAATGTGCCTATGGGAAAGAGCAATTCTCATTTATTTTCCTGACACTTGGGGAAATCCTGCATGCAATGGAAACTGTTCTCCTACAGCATAACAACATCTGTGATAGTGTAATTGGTATTGCATGTTTGTGAATGTGATTATTGTATTTTTCCTAGAACGCTATGATTTTCCCAAAAAGGGTTGCAGCAATAACTGGCCTATTTTCAGAATTTCCAATCACTACTTCTCAACACTGCAGTTTCTTTAGAATATATTTTTTCCAGAACATGGTAAAAGAGGATTGAAACAATTAGAAGAAATTAATTGGAACAGTTGTAGAATCTCAGAAAATGTTTTGTAATATTTTGCAGTCACATTAAGGTCTTTCAGCTATACTAATGTTTGGAGAACTCTGGAGAGATCTGGATTTTAGTGACAACAAAAAATATAATGCATTGAACTCTTTTCAAAGGGTAATGTTTCATGGGAAGTGGCTAGTAGGAATATGGGAGTTTCCAGGTGATTTGGTCTCTTTGGTAAAAAATAATTGTGCTGGTGTCCTTTTTGTTTGCCATGGATACCTGTCAGCCAAGAACTGGACTGAGACCATGAGCTCAATTTAGAGGAGCAGCTGTGGCACTGTAATGGGAGTCAAGTCCATCTGATTTGCACCATGTTTTAATTAGAGATGCAGATGCAGGGCACTGCATTCTGCTGTCCAGTATCTTGGGTCTGTAAGGCAATTTGCTGAGCTCCTGTTTGATGGTATCAGTTTAGTTACTAAAGTTCTTCAGGCTTAGGATGGAGTTACACTTCATCATGTAGCTATCCCATATGGGTTCTATTAATGTCAAAGCTCTTAGACTGTTCTACCTGCAGGCTGGAAGAAATAGTATTTCTCTCTGAGTAAATTGGATCAATATGGTATCATCTGCTGCCTAATGCCTGTGAAAAACTGACATTTGTAATTTTCTTCTCTTTTTGGTATCAGTTTTCACTACAGAGATCAGTGTGGATGGGGGGACTGATATCCCTTTGTTGTTGGTGAAAATGTTATGCTTTTAGCTGGAAACAGGGAAAGAAAAAGTTTGAAATAACTCAGACTGGTTGTGTTACTCTAAAATAAACTGTGAAAGTTAAACTTTTTCTCCATTACTTAGTAGACAGCTTAAATAATTTCAGAACTTTTAGGTATTTCTGACAGATCCTGGATGATGGATAATATGTTTACTGCATTCAGTTTTCCAGTGTATCATCTGTCTTTAAATGCAGATGGAGACTGTGAGGAATGGGGAATAATAAAAAATGAGCATAACTGCAGCTGGAAGAAGAGGTTTTGGGGTGTGGGGGAAGCATTTTAAACACCAAAAAGAAAACGGCAAAGCGATGAGTAGCCAACTTGGATTTTTAAAGAATAAGTCATATGAAGAAAAAGGCATATATGAGAGTTATGGGCCCCATAGATAGAAGAAAATCAGATGCTTGGACTGTAGATTTTGATACTGTCTTGCATATTTTGGAAACTTGGCTTAGCTAAAACAGCTATAAGCTGAATTCCAAAGTACTTTGAGAAGCATTTTCAGAGAGTGTTTACTGATGAGTTGATGTCCTTATATCAAAGTGGAAAGATATCTTACTTTTTAGGTCTGTCCTGTGGTTAGTTTTGTTCAACATCCACTGACCTGTATTGAGTAGAGTGTACTGACTAAATAAGCAGAAATCATAAAACTCAAAGACTGCTGGGAGGGCAGAATTAGGATGCCTAGTGATCCTAACAAATCAATGAGTGGTCTAAAAAACTAGGCTGGTTTATTCTTTCTGGGAACAAGTGCAAAGTATCAATGCAACTCCAGATAAAGAGCTGACAAAGTGTGGGATGCCTCAGAGTAGGTCCTTGGGCTTTGCTGCACCACAAGCTGAAGAGGAGAGCAGATTGCCTTTTGTGCAGCAATACATCATCACATGAAGACACTGGCAAAACTTTTAACTTCCAAGTACAGAAGGCGTAAAATTAAGCATGGAAAGGAACTAAGCAATTTTGTTTCTGCATCAGTAGTAGATAGAGCTTCTGTAGCAGCAAGGAGGAGTTAGGGTAATACTAGAAGAATCTTTATAAGGGTAAAATAGTTTACTACAGGGCTAGATGGTCTGTGCCAGTGACAGCATTTCTGCTTTGTGCAGCTTTAAGAACAGGCTTGGCAAATGCCTGTTAAAATTTGCAGGTACCTTTGGCTTGTTCTGGGATGAGTGACTGGTTTCTTCAGGTGTCTTTCAGTGACTGCCCATCTTTATTATCCCATGGCTGGGAAACAAAACTTTTGACCTTCCAAACACCAAGGCTCTGTGTCTTTAAAAATAGTTATTGAAGGTCTTGGTAAATAGCTAAATCTGTCCTTTAAAAATATCCCTGCAGTGCAGTTGTAGGACAGAATCCTGCTGGCCTTGGTTCAGTCTGAAATATCAAGTGGTTATATGAGCTAGAAATGACAGCAGAAAGTAGCTCCACTAGCTGCCTACTGCCAGAGCTGAAAAAGGAATTAGCTGTTGGGGTAAGGAAAATACAAGTGTATGGAGCAATGTTTAAGGCCTTCTTCTTTTCAAATTTTCATCTTAGTTCTTCACCTAAAATGTGTTATAATTAGACAGCTGTCAGTAGAGCTGTTGTATTAGAACAGGGCAAAGAGGTGGAGGAAGGAGCCTGTGATATTTCTAGGAAGTACTTTGCTGATGGAGCTTTTTCTCCGTTTTTCCCTCTTTGATCTGGAGCAGCAGTAAGGCACTGATACATTTCTCAATTACACAGACTTCTCCAGACACCTCCTTTCAGCAGCTGTGCTTCACTGACCTGTGGAAGTGAACTCCTTTTGTGTTTTCCCCAAGTGTGTCTACCTCTCTCTGCTACAGCTGGTTGTTAAGCCAGCTCTGAATGCTGTGTTTCATCTCCTTTTGCTTGCCTGATGCTGGTCTGAGCTTATTGGAGGTCTTTATCCTATTGTCTTTCAGCAGCTGCCATCCCTTTTTTCTTTGCTGTCATTCCAGACTTCTGGGTTTGAGGGTACCACTGTTGGTTTTGATTGCTGTCTTTTTAACTGCTGTGGTATTTCTGCCTTCAAAGGGTATTATTGATCAGTCTCCTCAGCTCTTCCACTTCCTTATTCCTCCTCACTGGTACTTGCTCTTTTATTACACTGAAATCCACCACTTAGACCCACCAGCCACTTGGCTGTCTATGAACCTTGCTCCTCTTAGTATTCCTACCTCTGTTCCTTCTACTCTGACTACGGGTCCTTCAATTTTCCCTGCTGGCCATTGTTTGAGCTACTTTACCCTGCACTGACTCCACACTTCATTTGTTCCTGCTATCTGTGGCAAAGCTTAACCTCCTGGCTTCTCTCCTGCTTTCAGCCTCTCTCATCCTCTGGTTGTTTCTTTGTCTGTTCCAGTTTTCTCTTAGCTGTCTCATATCTTTGTCTCTATTGTTCTACACTCTACACCATCTGTTGTGCTGCTGCCTCTATGACTCATCCTGAAGACAATAAAAATCCTACTGCATTCCCAATCATTACACAAGGGAGCCAACGAAGGCACGCCAAAATCTACATCAACACCAGTCAAGCCAGGGTCCTCATGGAATTCAGGTACATAATTTTTGTTTAAATCAATATAAGTTAACTGCCAAATACATCTGAGAATCTTGCCAAAGCTTCCTCACAACTTTAAGGAAAGGAGGCAATTGTTGCCTGGGGCTGGATTTAAAAACACCTCTGCAGGGATGACCTGCAGGTTCTTAAGTTTCTTAGCAAGTAACATGAAAAAAATTCTTTTTTGCACATACAGTTACTGAGTGTTTTATGAGCATAGACTACACATGGTCTGTACACAATAGAACAACCTAAGAAAAATCTGTCATAAATATCAAGATTAATATACACAGAAGACAAGGCAATAAATATGAAAGATCATAAAACCAGGGAAATAGAACATTCCATCAGACTTTCTTTAAAGGTACACAAGGCACATAATGCTTCAAATCACTGCTAAATAACAAAATTATTAACAAACTATATTTGAATCACAGTTCAGTTTCATAGCCCAAGGAAGAATAATTTCAGATGCATGAGGAAGTTTTTTTCCTCTAGTGTTTTAAAAGGCAGCAGACACACAGTTGCTTTAAATATTTTTTGGTCTCATCTAACACCTAGGTAAACCCAGGCTACACTTCACTGAAATCAATGGAGACAGACCCGTGCAAAGAGGGAAATCATGCTTGTAGTACTCTGGATGTGTCTAAGGATGTGTTTAACCACTGCTTGTTTAGTAGACTGTGACTGAACAAGCCTAATTTTACCTGCTTTGCATGGTCAGTAACAAGGTACTGCCTTTGTGCACCTACATTTGGAAAATAAATGACTTTTACTTGACACTGTCAATAATATCTGAAGCTGACTAAGGAAATGCCTTCCATTATTAGTATTTCTAGTGTTGTCATTAGCTACTACTCAAATCTTTTTCAATCATGACACCTTTAAATTTTACCTTTCTGCAGTTCCAATGCTCTGTTAAGCTGTTGGTTCCCCACTGGATGGCAGTCCCTGCTACGTTATTTGTTCTGGGAAGGAAAGTCCAGCTTTAAAGCAGCGAACTGAAATCTCAAACTGCTTTGTAGAGGAATATGTATGCAAAATGTTACAGCTGTGAGTATATTTGCATTCTTTTTTCTTGTTGCTGCAGTATAAGTGTGTGAAGGATTTTTCTGTACGCGTCTTTCACTCAAATTAATTTTCCAATTGAAACTTCAGGACTTAAAACCGTGCAAGAGGGTAACACTTCTGTGGATCAATCCAGCCAAAAATTTCAAAGCATTTTACACAGACTAGGTCAATTAAAAAGTCCATGTATGTGTGTGTGTATACAGGTGGACTTTATACATAGCTGATAAAAAGGAAAAAATCTGGAGTTTTACAAAGTCATATGAATTACACAGAACTACAGTGCTTACCTAGAAAGATAAAAAAATAAGGCTTCAGTGTTTTGATTGAGCATCCACAGTATATCTGATGGTGGGGATGGAATTCAATGGCTGAAAGGAACAGATTATTTAAAATACAGTAGGTGTGCAGATCAGAACCACATAGTACTGAAATTATGACTGATGTTTTTAAATTAGAAGTCAAAGCATAGATTGCAGAGGTAGAGAAAACCATGTGGACTTTTGCCTGGATTTCTGTGTATTTGGTTTTAGAACAATTCCTGCCAAAACCTGGGGCTCTCTGTGCTGGCATCTGTCTGAAAGCAAAAGGTGAAAAAAATATTGGTACAGCCCCCATAAAATACTTCAGTCTCTAAGATGCATTTCCCTAGGTGGAAAGGTTTTCACCCTAGTATATTTTAAGGCAATAAGAGTCTACTATTTCACTTGGGTGGAAATTTATATAACAGCTTATTACAAATAAGTGCTGTAGAGATCTCTTCAAAAATGAAAGGGAGATAAATGAAAATAGGAAGAAGAATGTTTGCTTGTAGACAGTGCCTGTAGAAAAAGCCTCTTTTAACACCCTTTACAGATGCCTATGTCTGAGCATTTCAAAGCACTGCTGTCACACAGGTGGCTGGTTTTGTGCACCTTTTAGAGATGTCATGTTGAGATGGTAAAGCTTAAAGTTATGTAGCAGCTTAATCACCGTGCTAGGAATAAAATTAAGGTCTAATTGTCTGTTCTGCATTGTACTAACAGCACTAGGGACTGTCAGCAGCAAGCCATTCACCACAGTTTTTACAATATTTTTTTTATTCTAGATAATTTCAGGGTAACAATGGCTATTTAAATGTTTTTGTCAAAGGACACTTTCTGTAGAAAAAATAATTGCAGCAACATTTTATTGAAAGTTTAAGCACAGTACGTCCTGCTTACTGGTTTGTTGGCAAGCTCTGTCTCTTCTGTTTCCTGAAATGTAGACTGCAAGATCACTCCTTCACTCTCTTTCACAACTCATATATTATTGAAATGGTTACTCCCAGCTCTCTCCAATTAGTTCATTCTGCTAAACTTTCTCCCTTGATAAATTTTGAAAGGAGCTCTGTCAAATTTTCA
Organism: Dicaeum eximium; assembly: GCA_013396995.1. Taxonomy (NCBI): domain Eukaryota; kingdom Metazoa; phylum Chordata; class Aves; order Passeriformes; family Dicaeidae; genus Dicaeum; species Dicaeum eximium. Next base: position 1,629,423 of record VWZP01001457.1, on the reverse strand, counting down.
CTCCTGTTAGCCTTTTTGCTTGTGCCCCATACACTTCTGCTGAAATATCATGTTATTCTTTTCCAAGCACACCTCACTTTAAAACTGCCTCTGATCCTGTGGTACCTTCAAAATTAGAGGACCGGAGTCCAGCTCCGGTGCTGGGACCACACTCCATCTCCCCTTGTTGCCCCTCTATTTGCAGATTGCCCAAGGGCAAATTGTAGTCTCCTTGGGACAAGGGCAGCCTCTGTTTCTGCCACACCTTGTCCAAGTTAAGAGCTCCTCAGCGTTTTGGTTACACCCAAAGTAGATTTTGCATTAATTAAATTTTATCACGCAAAACCCTATCACCAAATTCCTGACCAACTGTACTGTTTATTTCTGCCTGACTGAGGTTTCAGATTACTTTCTTTCTAAAGCTGTTTTTGCTGCTTTTCTACAGTTTTCCACATCCAGCTTTCCTTTCTTTTTCCTCCACCCTCCTCCCCAGCTTTCTGCTGGCAGGGAAATGCTGGTGCCCTCATTAGTGTGGCCCGTTTCTTTGCATTTCCGAGGTCTTTATTCAAACCCCAGGCCAGCAACTTTCTCCCTGTTTATTCTGAGCTTTTCTGTGCCTGGGAGCATGCCCTGACACACCCTCCACTCCTGCCCAATCCTTTCCCATGCTGACGCAATTTGTTTTTTTGGGCTGCTGCCTGTCCTGAGATAACCTCATTCACAATCCCCATGCAGTCACATCCTCTCCCTTGGGAAGAGAGAGCTCTCCTCAGCTGGACAGGTCTTGCTGTAACAACGTGCAGACCGTGGGTAGATAATCTGGGAGACAAAGCATGTTACTTTTTGTTGTACTTCAAGCTGATGCCAAGGGCAGAGGCGAGTTCTGCACAGAGTAGGGCAAACAGCCGCATGGCAATGAAGCCACAGTAACTCCAGTGCAGCTGGGCATGTGTGTGCTCTCTCTGAGTGACTGTCCCATCAGAAATGGGGAGGAGAAGGAAAAATTGTAGGAATTTAATCATTTAGTACTTAACTGCAGGGGAAGAAGGATATTCAGTTATTGTTGTTTTTTTGGTTTTTTTTTTTTCATTTCTAGGCTGAGGAAAATGTCCCTAAACAAAAAAATGTCTCACAGGGTTAGAAAGACCAGTTATCCATTGAGGATAAACTTGATGTCCAAAGCTTTGTTTCTGATTGAGATAGAAACTCTATGGTGTGGATACACATGAGTCTAGGGTTTTGGTTTGGACAGCTGTAAAGAAAGTCATGGCACAGCTGTGACTGGCATCCAGAAATATATCACAGGGGTATCACGTTTGGAGATGTCATTTAAGGCTTTTCTCTTGCATGCTCAAGTGTCAAAAGGCTTCCCTGGTGCACACAGTGGAGCCACGTTTGTTCTCTGAGCTTTAGGTGGTGATCTTTGAGTTGCTGTGTTGCCCTAATAAATTCAGAACAAATTATATCTGCCTGAAAAGTCCCCTGTATTCTCTTGTGTTCATTTATGAAATGGACTTGCACATAGATTAAGTACCAGTGAACAAAAGGAGGTTGCTGTAACTTGCACCTACTTTGCCATAACGTGACATTAAAAGATTTTATAAAAGACTTTTTGTAACTGACCCCCCCTTGCTCTGTACATATTTACCTGTTTTGTACTGGGGATTTGGATGGGACTTACTCTAGGCAGCTTTGTGGTATGTCTGCACTGCAGGAAACATCCTTGGGTCCTACAGGGCACGCTGGGTTCCCACACAAGCTTTAAGCCCCATGCTGAGTGCCCTCCACACAACCTCTGACAGTAGTGGCCTTTGACGATTCCCATTTCACATCTGTATTTTCTTATTGATCACAGAGTATTCTTTTTGAGGTTACCATTATTAAAAGTACATGGTCACTGCTTGTTCTGTGGCAATGCTTAGAGGAGCAAGCTCCCACTGGGTTTCACTGCTTTGGTTATGCAAACCCTGGGATGGCACTGCTGAGTTCACAGGAGGCAAGTTTTTATATCTCAGTGGGAAGGGAGGCAAGGGGAGTCTGGTGATTTGAGAGCTCTTCCTCTACAGGTACTGCCTACTCCACCCCTCCAACCTGAAGGACTTGCATACACCATGGAATTGAAACATTTTGGTACCTGCCAGAAGGTTTTTTCTGACACATTTCAGGAAGCACTTTCACCATACATTTGACATGTTTTACTATATCCTTGGAAAGAGTCTGATAAGCTTTAATTCTCACCTGGTTTTGCTTTTTGGGAGGACCTCTCCTTTGCTGATTTTCAGATGGAACCTTATTGCTCCACATTTTACTTAGATATATTACATAGAGGCATGTGGAAAAATTCCCTGGTGGGAATTGCCTCTGGGTGGACTGTGGGTATTTATGTCTGTGAAAGCTGGATGTTTTGCAGCCTCTGAACACACACTTCTTTTAAAGCCAAGCAGTCTGAGAAATATAATTGCTTTCTATTATTTGATGTCTTCTGACTTTTCTTATAAATGCAGTACTTTTTTGATGATGAAAAGAAAGACATGGGGAATGTACTATCTTGGTCAAAGATCTGTCATATGATTTCAATTCACCATAGAGTGACCACCAGGATAGCAGAGGATGTGGGTTGTTTTGAATAGCTTCTGTATACATGTCATATGTCTATGTGACTGCTGTGTTGTAAGTGTAAAGGGTTAATGTAGGCCCAAGAGGATTAGAGATGTGCAGGAAGGCAGACTATACTTAACCTTATTACTGAAATGTTTGGTCAGCTAGTTCTGACACTAAAACGTATTTTTTCCCTGAGTTGAAAAGAGGACATCCAGTACAGGGCAAAAGCAGAACTCTACAGCTTCATGAGCAGTAGTCTGCTGACTGGCTGAACCAGTCTTATCTGCTGTAACTGAGAGAGAAGAGAGGAGAATGATAAAACCTCAGGGGAAGGGCAGGAGGAGGCACAGATCTTGACATCCTACTCCTTAAAAAGGAAGTTCTTTGCAGCAAGGGAACTCCAGAACTGGAGGTGATGCTTGAAGAGGAGCGCACCTTGCTTTGCTGTGGAAGATGCAGAAGATGCTGAGGAGGGTTTAGGCAGCTGAGCTGGAGTCCTGCACTCGTGTTTCAGATGCACAGAGCAGCAAGGGTAGGTATGTGTCAGGTGGTGCAGCTACAAGGTGGATGCTGGCATGAATCATGCCCATGCCACAAGACAGGGCCATGCAGGGATGCTTGCAGGGCTGCTGGAAGCAGCACAGCCACGTCAGCTTGGTGCCAGAGAGACATAAAAGCTTGTTTGGTACTGGGTGCTAATGTTCACTGTACTGTGCTGCTTCAAGAGCTGAAAATGAGGCACTTGGTGATACCTAGATCTCAGTTGTGCTGTGTAGTATAGCCTATTTCATTTAATCTGTGAGGAAAGCAGCTGAGGTTGAGAATTTCCTTTTGACAAATCAATTGTAAGGGAGTAGTAAGGTGGAGTTTTAGCAGGAACACCTATGGACTGTGATGGAGTCCTGGGAAGTTGTGCCTTAAGGTCTTGAGGAGCCTGACAAGGGGAAAGAAGGAACATCATTGCTGGAGTCTGGAAATAGTTTCAGACCAGATGTAGCATCCTTGAATGAAAAGTCTTCCCAGCCAGAGCAGTAAGAAACAAAATTGAGCTCTAATACCAAAATATGTTGACTGTTCACAGAATGGTCTCTGCCAGTGTTGTAATAATTTTCTTGTAGTTTTTTTATGAGCATCATTTATTTGTTATCTCCTTGCCCTATTTTAAGCTTTACAAGAAAACTTAAATCCTTATGCAGACTCCCACTGATACTAATAAAAATCAACAGCACATCAGTGAAATCCAAATCCAACACCATTCATTTTGAGATTTATCCAAGGAATTAATTATTTCCTTCTTTTTTTGTATAAAAAGATGTGTTGAGTTGCTTGCAGTTAGCAGCATGGCAGTAATAAGCCATTAAAAGAAGGATAGGGACTTTGGAGATGGGCTCAAGAAACTCTTGCTGCTCATCAGGGGCTGGGGGCAGTGGTCATGGGGGAAGCTGATGAGAGCTCTGGCAGAACAGGTGTGGTGAGGAAATGTGGAGTTAGGAAACAGGGAGGGATAAATGGGAGGCAGGGAGGAAAGGCAGCTGTATCCTGGGATTTGTAGGTGGTGACAAGAAAACTATTTGTGACAGTGGATAGTGAGCAAGCAGGACATCTGTCATCTTTACTTTTCAGCCCCATGGAAAATACTGTTAGAGCTTCAAAGTCATATTGCCTTTTCAAAGTGAAGTGATCAAACACCATGTTTCAGGGAGGATCATTGTCTACCTTAATCCCATGCATGATCTTTGCCTTTTGGCCCTGGTTTGTTAATTTGCTCAGCTGTTTTGTGTACACTTATCAGACATGTAAGAGCCAGACCAGCATTTCTCATCATTATCAAGGGTAATACTTTGAGCTCTAAAGCAGCCACATAGGTGGGTAAAAGGCTTGCAATTTGTACTATTTATTAGCTACTGTTTTCCAGAGCATGTAAATCAGTGAAGCTTTATAACCCTGTTGTAAATAGGAAAAGACAGACTTTCAACTGAGGAAGACAGCAATGGCAATGAAATATGCATTATGAAACCATGAGCATGTTCCTTTATCACAGAACACTGTTGGGAAATGCATTAACTGTTAACCACCAGTTAACTGGCAGGTCAGGCAAACAAACCAAATGTAAAGGTCTGTTACCTCTTACAGCAACCCTAGGAATGACAGCTCAGCTGGGAAGCAAAGACCTTGTCACTGTGCTTCCCCTGCTGCCATTGTGATTTGGGAAAGAGCATCACTTGGTCACTGGAAATACTAGAATGATCAGCAGTTACTCTCAGGAATACTTAATCAAAGCAAATGAGTCTTCTCTATGAATAAATATAAACTCTTTGATGTGCATGCATATAAAAAAAAGCCCATTTGCTATAAAATATGGCTATGAAGTGTGTAGAAAATAGTAGTTAGTTGTATTTCAAGTGACCACTGACAGGTTATGGCTTTATGAAAAAAACTCTTAGCAATTCATTAAAATACCTGAAAGGCAAAATAAGTTGGTTTTGCTTTTTAGTAAGTTACATCTAAGAGTTTTCAAATTTAGCATTGCCTTGAGTATAATTAAACGTGTTTTGGAGGTGGAGGGAAAGTAAACTATGGAGATATGTGCTAGAAGGAATCTATGTCTTGTCCACTGAGCTTTCCAGAGCTGCCAAAATCCGGGGGTGATGTATGAGACCTGAAAAAGTGGCAAGATAGTATTTCTAGTTATACCAGAAAAAGCTCTACTCTTGGCAAACAGTAAAAGTGAAGTTTCAGAAAATGTTTGAACCAGTCTAAGAGTGTGCTGCTTTTTTTAGTGTGATTCTGCAGTTTTCTGAATCCTCAGTGGGTTGTCAAAACCAAAAGAGCAGAAAACTAAACCATGAAAAAAGAGTGATTAATGTTCTGCCAGCTAAGCTTCCTGACTTGGTTCTTCATTGCCCCTGCTGGCCAAGGGAAAGGGTGGGAAGACACACCAGGGTCTGAGGACGAGGAATCATTGCTTTGAGTAGCAACTAACCATTCAGTAAGGCACAGTTTTACAGTATGGCAAAGCCAGAATTAAATACTGTGCAAAGAGGAGGTTCAAAATAATGGGGTTTATCTAATTGACAGGAACATTTCTGATATTTTTCTGAGAATTGTGCTCACCTCTGTGAGTTGTAGCATATAAAGAAGAGCACAACATTTTATATTTCGGATTAGGATAGTCACAGAAAATTGAAGTAGAAAATAAACAATTTTTGAAGTGAAATGAGGGAGATCTGGAAACGTGAATTCAGATGCACATCAGAAATCAGAAGAAAGGGTGCAAATCTGTTGGTTTACTTTTAGATAGACTGAAAGATTTTAAATCAATAAAAAAGCCAGAGTTTTATTTTAAAATAGAAGCAACTGTCCAGTTTCCACCAACATTTTTTTTATTCTGTGAACTAGGCCACCAAACACTGGTGGTCAGTGCTTTAGTTCCAGATTTATTTTTAGTTGGCACACAGGTAAAACTCCGGGGATTTTGGTGGTGACCCTCCACATGGGAATGACAAAATAACTCAGACATCCTCCCATTTATAATATCATAACCTCTTGGGATATCTTTTTGGGGTCAGATGTGTATGTGGGGTGATGTACAATGGCATAGTAATTAAGAAATCACCTTTTTCTTGTTAAGTACATGTGATGATTCCGCAAGTGGCTTGATCTGTCTTTACCAGGTGAAATAAGGAGTTCACTAAGTATTTTGCCTGAATAAAGACTGAAGAAAGGTGCCCAGACAGTGAATTCAGTCCCCACACCCCCTGTGGATCAGTCACCCAAAGGCTAACTGGTGATTCCCTTCACAGCCCCATGTGTAGCCAGGGTAATTTCAGAAACACCTAACACCATCCTAGCCTAACAGGAGCCCAACTTGGCTGCTCTGTGAGTGGAGGTAAGCCATGGTCCTTTCCTGTTTCTGGTGGGAAGTTGACCAGGCATGTCCTGAAAGGCTGTGGGTGTAACCCAACCGGAATCTCGCGGGATAAACCCAGGCAGTTCCACACAGAGGAACAAAAGGTCAGAGCACTGCAAACCCAACACCACCAGCAGCATCTTGGGTTACAGGGTTCTGGTACAGAGGAAGGAGGGGGTTGAAGTGTAGCCGAGTAAACACTCAGTCAGCTCTCCAAAATAGAAAGTGGCACGGATTCTAGGAGTAGAAATATGAAGCTACTGTACAGTGCATATTCACCTGTCATTATCACTTACATGTGCTGAGAGGTAGGGCAGCTGGCTCCAAATTTCTCCCCCAACTGAAGAGATATTTTTAAATAAAGTTAATGCAGTAAATTTAATTTACTTTGGCAGAAGGAGAGACTCTGAAATTTTCATGATAAATTTGGAAATGCTTCACTTTAGACAGCAGTATTCCATGGTTTCTCGTGTTGAATCAATATTGTTCCAGCAGTTTACATTCAGGTAAAACTGTGTATAAAAATGGCCAAGCTCTTGTTCTGGTACAGTCTTAATTAATTTGAACAGCCTTTTGGTTAAACTGCTGCACATTTCCTTTCATTTGCTGTATGCCAGAGAGCAGGTCTTTGAGGGTCTTTAATCTGTACTTTTTTTTTTTAGGAAACCTCTAAGTGGAACATGGTTAATTGAAAATGAAATATCCCTGGTGCCATCTTTGAGTCATAGGTATCTCCTCTTCAACATCATTTTCCAAATTCTGTGTAAGGCAACAACTTATTTAATGTTGTCTGATACAAGCACAGAGGAGAGACTGTGACTGGGATTTTACACTGCTGTTGCAGATTGTACTGGAAATAAATGATGCAGACCTAGACACTTAACACAGCAGTAATAATGTTAGTTAGAAAGCCTCACTTTACATTTGAAAAGAAAATAGAAGACACCAGAGTCAGGAGATTGGCCAAAAGACTCTATCAACTGTTAGTCTGTGTAAGCCAGAGTCCCATGAGTCTCCAGCTATGCTTCTGAGTCAGCTTGCAGGATTAGCTGGAGTGCCAGATCCTGCTTTGCCTCTCAGTGCATGTAGCATGGGAACAAGCCATAAAAAGGCAGGTTCTGTTTCACAAATACCTCGGAGTCTTTCAAAACGTTTGAAATCTTTTGAAACTTGTAATCAGGTATGACTTTGTTGAAACCTCTGCTTGCAGAGTGAAAAGGTCAGTCTCTATTTAAGTGTATCTCATTTATGTACACTGGACTTGCAAAATCTAGTCCAAAACGTTGAAACTGATAATTTGAACAAATGTGTTTGGTTTGACAAAGCAGTTTCTGAGCAAAATCTATTCTTTAAACAGACTTGTCCTAGTTCCAACACAATAATAAGGCAGCTAAGAGGGATGGCTCTCTCATTTAAAGACTCCTGCACAGAACAGCATTTTTGTAGTGACTTCTTCTCACCACATCTCATTCCAACATGCCTCTGGGGGCCTGGAACAGGTTGCATGGTTTTGGAACTGTTTTGGTCAGAAATTTTATTGTCAGGTCATTCCTGCATATAGGCTGTTGATATATCTCTGCCCTGTACTTTATGGAACTATTATTTAATTCTTTTCAGACAAGACATGGACTTTTACTCTCCTGGTAACTACATTCCTGGTGTCCTAGTGTTGCCAATATTTCCATGTATCTGGGAAAATTCCTGGGTATTTTTGTAGGAGACTTGCTATGATTCTGAATAAATACTGAATGTAGCTACCCTGTCTTAAAATCAGGCAAACTGTTTCAGATCACATGAACCAAATTACAGTAATTCTCCTTTAAGTGCTTTGAAGTTTGATTATTTCTTTGTAATTTACATCTAATTTAATGCAGTGCAAGCACTACTGAATTGGGCTTCCCGCTGACATGCAGAAATGCTATGCAAGTTATATAATCCAGGAAACCATGGTATTTGTCAAAAAACACAATTTCTACTTTTATTTTGGTATCCAAAACCAGATTGGGTTTTGCCAGTGTACCACAGAGGCTGACATTTACCAGTGATTGCTCTTTGTATTTTAGTAGCAGTTGTATGAACCATAAATCTGGATTTGGATTTTGATGTTCCAGGTACTACACAACTAAACACAAAAATGACAGTTCCCCAGAAATTTTCAATGAAACTTAATTAAGCAATTCAACAGTGGGATGCAGCCACTTAATATTATCCTGATAAACCCTAAGGAAATTCATAGGAGTACAGGACCAGAAAATACAGTTAGGGTTACCTGATTTGATTTATTAATACATTCAATCCTACCTCATGCCTGAACCCTCCAGCTGAACTGGAGCATTAATTGGAAAGGCATAGAAAATAAATAGAATTAAGTTGAAGAAATAATAGAGGAAGGAACTGGAGTTACCATGGGGCACAGTAATACAGCTTTGAGTAGACAGACAGGCATAGAGATTAATAGATAGATGATGTTGGTATTGTTTGGAAACTGGAAATGGAAAAATGAACTGTATGTCAGCAGAAGGTAGTTCTGTACCTCAGGACTCACTATAAAAAGTGCTGCATTCAGATACTTGTTTTAAAACAAGAAAGGAAGAAGAGGGAGAGATCAGAGACAAAATTTGTAGCAGGACAGCTCTGAAGTCTGACAAAACAGGGTCAAGCAGCAAGACCAGCAACTGGTCCATAACTGGTAGAAATCCACATCTGTGATAATTTATACATTTATAGCTCTGCTCCGCAATAATGTCCATGTTTGCCACACTGCTTATTAATTTCCTCAATCATCAAAGACACAAAAAAGGACACTTTAAATTCAGGTAAGGAGTATTTATTGAGTGGTTTTGTCTTTTTTGTTATTATTGACTAAGCTACCTGGTAACTAGCTACAAACAAATGATTACTCATGGTTGATGTAATTTGTCCTACCGGGTCGCTCAAGGTTCAGTAAGAAATTAAACATCAAGCCAAAGACCTTGCAATTGCTAAATGCAGCAAAACAGCTAAACCATAGCTTATGGGGATGGTGTTTGAGTCGTGCTCCCACTACCTCTGCAGGTTTTATCTGCTGGCCACTGCTCCCTCTGCCCTCTGGTTAGCCTGAATCACACACAGCCCAGGAAAAGAGCCAGCTTTTGTGACTACAGATTCCATGGAATTCTTGCATGAGTGGGGTCAAAAGCTTGCTGCTCCTGAAGGGCAGAGGTGTTGCTGAACCTTTGCAGCAGCAAGATGGTTCAAGAACTTATGAACTGGGGAAGGGAAAAGAAGCAATGTCAGTCATTTTAGACTGCTTGTTTCAGGTGTTACTAACTGTCTAATATGTGCTCCAAAAAACCTGATTGCTGTACAGTTTTGGGGAATACAAATGATGTGTAGGGTTTCTTGCACATAATTTTGTTTGTTTTCCCTGTGCCTGGGGGCTTTGCATTATGAAAACAGATATCACAAACCCAGAGCTTAGGCGATATCCTCTCTGTGTTCCAGTCCAACATTGTTCCTGTCACACAATCAAAGCACAGTCACTTAATTCTGTAAGCCTGCAAGGATGTTATATCACCTCCTGTGAAAGCCTCTGTTGAAGGTGACTCAACCAACACAGTAAGCAGGTTATCCTGTTGCATAATTTGCTTTATAGTAAAATTAGACATGGTCTCAATCAACAAAGTTTGCCTCGAGATCCACATTTTTCTGAGACTCAGGTTCACTTAAGTAATTTTAAAAAACCAATTGTTTCTGTAGTAACTTGTAACTTTCTGTGTAAAGTTAGACCACAATTGCAGAAGGATATAAGGCTTATGTTTTCAATCTTAAAAGCAGCAGACATAAGAATAGCAAAAGATGTAAGGGTGCAAATGACCTGGTAGTTTTGTACTAAAATATAAAAAGTCCTGATCATTTGTCACCTACTCCTGTGACCCAGACTGGCTCACATCAATGTAACCCTCCAAGAGCAGGATGAGTGCATCCAATCTGTCACATGGAATGGTGTACTTGCACCAACTCCCTAATTTTATCCAGGAAAATTTGGAAAAAGCTGTGGGCCATCATCATGCATGCAACACACCGTGAGAACTTAATAGGACAGACAGGTGAGTTGTTTTATCCAGAAATGTTTGCAATAGACAGAGCCGAAAGTTATCTGGGCTTTATTTCCAGCTGAAAAGAACCAGGTTGTTCCTGCACTGCTGATACTCAATGTGGTGGTTCACATTGAAGAAATTTCTTCTCCTTACCAGCATAACCAAAACAGAAACAACCTTCCAGGAGGGAACCTGGGGTACACCAAAGCAAAGAGCAGAAGTTCCTAAAACAATATCCTGTGTCCTGGGGCCATGCTGGGGAAGAATCTGTGTCCTGGTGGCCCCGTGGCTACCTGGAAGGCTGTGGTGTTTTGGAGGGAGCAGTTGCTTCAGTGAAACAATTTCTGCTTTTTGTAGAGCAGAGCCAGTTGTGTTTTTCCAGGTAGCCCCTTGTCCTGACAGCCTCTGTGGCCTGAGGGTTCAAGGGCAGTCAGGAGTTTCTCCTGGTGGCTCCTTGGTTTCTTTGGCCATGACCCTGAAGAGCTTTCAGCACTGAGCAGGGAGGAATTTGCCTGACAAACCTTGTGCTCCAGGTTTGTCACTGGGGCGATGGAAGGAGGGCTGGGTGCCTGTGAGGGCAGAGAAAAATCTGATCACACTGAACAGCACCAGGAGGGAGTAATGTCATGGAGTGCAGCAGACACCTAACTCTACAGCAGATTCTGTGTGGGCTGGACAGGGGATGTGGGGGATTTAGGAAGTGAGGCTTAGCCTAATGCTGTGGCTCTCAAGAGTGTATTTTGCTTTCCAAGTTGGTCATAGGTATGTGCAATAGCAGTTCTAAGTTTAACAGATGAAGCAATGAATATTGGAGAAGCTTTTTACCCAGATTTTAAAATGTACAGGTTTAGATGTGCTCTTTGAAAGTGTGTTTCACCAGAAAGGGCTATTTTGATTATGTCCATGGAACTAGATGATTTTTTCTGGGAAAAGGATTCTGAAGTGGCTTCACATAAAGCTTTTGAACATACCCTGAAAATAAAAGACAAATAAATATTCTAATACCTTACAATTTTTTTTAAGAATATGGTGATTATTGGAGGCCTCAACTTATAATTTTTGGTAATTTGTGTCTAGCAAAGAATTAATCAAGTAGATTTTACAGAATGGTAGAGGTTGTTCTCTTGTATTACATTGACAGTGAGAAAACCAGAGGGAAAAAATTAATTCTTTAAAGGTTTTGAGCATCAAAGGAAATTATTGCTAGGAACAAGGTTGGATTCAGTATGGTGCTTGTTTGCAAGCCAAACTGATAACTCCCTCAACCATTTTTTAAAATTGTGTTGATACTTCATTTTTATGTTAGATTAGTGCAAGATGGCATAACCTGGGAGTGTGTGAGCTGCTGCAAACAGATGGGCTGTGGGTTTGTACTTGGGGCTCTCTGTGTACTTTGGGTGTAAAGCACTACGTGTTTGATACACTTGTTCCAATGCATGGGACAGCGGATGCAGGACTGTGAATGAAGATACTGATCCCAGGCTGTTGTGGCTTGCACGACTTCAGTGAGGCCAGAAATGCCACAGCAATTTATACCATCTGGGAATATGATACATCCTAACAAATTTAAGACTTGCTCAATAGAGCTGGTGAACAAGCAGAAGCTTGATGCACCCTTTCATGTGGAAAGCTCTGTGTGGTTCAAATATTTACATACATGTTTCAGGATGGACATGCACACTCTTCTCTCTGTCTCTCTTACTCTGCAAGGTTGCTCCAGAACTTTGAAATGCTCAGATTCCCAAGGAAAAGTGCTTCCCAGAGTTTTAAAATTGAACTATCCATGGAGGCAAGGAATTAATGCAGGACAGGTATCAAGACATTTCTCTGCAGAAGTCATAAGCAAAGTAGATAGTCTCTCATAATCTGAAACACCTCGTCTCTTTTAGATTGATCCTACTATATATTACAAATTAGTGAATATTACAAATTAATGAAACACCAGTGAAGACCTCCTGCTGTTATTCCATGCCCCTGAGTTCAGTCTGTATCATGCTCTGGCTGGATATTTTCATGTGAAATAAAGGATAGCACATACAAGTTATTTGAAATTCCTTACAGTGGCTCCCTACCCAAGCCATGCAGGGTTTCAAGTGCTAACATACCTAGGTAAGTAATGTAACTGTTGTTGCACACTGAGATTTTATGTGTCTTAAAATACACTCTTTGCTGCTGGCCAGTGTATTTTACATCCAGTACTGCTGCTGAAGTGTAGAGACACTTCCAGAGATGCTGTACCTCTTCTTTTTCTCATTTTATTGACCTACACTGAAAATCATCATCCTTGGCATGTTCAAGGCAGTGAACATGTTTTGGGTATCATCTGCAGCAGCATTCTTCATCAGCACAACCTGGGGCTCACCTAAGTCCTGGTGTGGTGATTTATACCTGCAGTTTTTCCAGAGTACTGGCTGCCTTTTTTGGGTATCTGTATCAGACTGGTGTCTAACTTCCTGGCATTAAGGGCACATCATCCAGCACCAGATACTGGTTCTGTTCACTTCTGAAGCATTCTGGAGCCATGATTACACAGAGATGAGATGAATACACTTGATGACTGAATTTCTGTCAAATTTACCAAAGCACATCACATAGAGTTTATAGACTATGCTATCTGCCAGTATAAGCCTCATCCAGCATAATATTTGTCAAAATAAACTTTCACTCTCTCTGTCCCCAAAATCTAATAAGCTGTTTATGTACTGAATCAGCTCAGGGTAGCTTGTGGCCACTTTGGTTTTGATCTGGTAATAGCCAGCCTAAAATTATCACATCAAATCCTGGCCCCAGGTGTATGCTTTGTGGCCAAGAGCACAGCACTGAAAAATGGGCTTCCTGCCTGGCTAATCCAGGGACAGGGTACAAACACACATTTTGTTCAGAGCACCAGCTTTTAGGACTGTCAGAACTAGAGCCAAGGAAAAGAAATACAGGCTGCCTTGAATGATCTGAAGTCATCTATTGACGCTACTTTGAGTTTTTATTGTGTTTCCTTTTTATATATGTTTTTTGTTCAAACATTCCCAATAGAAAGAGTGGCTGCACACACAGAGGAATATTTCCTTTTCGACTTCATGAGCCCTGTTAGAGGAGGTTGATCATCCCATTCTATGAGAGTTAAAAGTTATTGTGTAAGCAGTTCTGGCCTGCTAGATGGTGCTGGAAATTAGCTAATTTCTAATTTCTTTTGCAGGCAAAAGGAGTAAAACACTGTCTAAAGAGCCACTGATTCTGATTCCCAGTGTCATCATTCCTGTGTTCAAAGTCTCTAGAAGACTATGGCAACCCAAATTTTGTGCAAAACTATGGATATCTCTAAAAATAATGTTGTTGGAAGTCGTGGTCATTCATTATGAAGCTGTAGTGTCCAAGCTGATCCTCTCCCTACTCCCTTCAGACTTACTGAGACAGTCTGCTGTACAAAGCACAAAAGGGTCTTGAGTACTGTGGTCCGGAAGTTCTGAACCTGAAGGTACAGATACCCTAAGAACATTAGTTACAATATCTGCTGTAGAATTCAAGAATGTCAGCAGGAATTAATCAATAAGAGGTTCTCCAGAAGAACTCCCTTCTCTTTTATTATGCTCTTTATCCTCACTGCAGAGCTAAATTAAATGTATGCCAAAAAACCTACTGAAAAGGGAAGAACAGTGAGAGAAAATATCAAACTCAAGTACATCTGAAAAAAGAGATTGCAATTCTGATATGTGTCAGTTCTTAAATGCTTCCTTTCAGAGTGAGAGAATTAATCTAAAATGGAATGAGGCAGACTGATTCCAGAACAGGTTTTCACACATGAGTTATTCTGCAATAGTTATTGCAATGTACGTTTACTCTGTCCTGGTCAGAATTAACTCACAAGCACAGACAAGTAATTCCATTAAACTTGAGTCAATTGCAAAAACATTTAATAAAGATAATTAGTTGGAAAATCTGCACTGGCATTTGTAGTTAATTTTGGTTTTGCTTTTCACAACATTTTGTGAGCTGGCACTAACCCCCCCATATTTTTTAAATAATAGAGAACCTTGTCAATTCTTCTGTGATAGTGTATGCCCAAGTATTTACAACAGAACTTTTGATCTCAAAATTGTTAAGGAATCAGCAGCTCAGAGACCATTTGAAACTTAAATAATGAAATCTCTGTTAACAGCACTCACAGCATTACAGATGTAAATTATTCCAGAACAGCCCAGTGGATCACATGAATGTTTACAGTTTTCATAAAGGGAACACAAAGAGAACTGTCAAAGGCATGAACTTACACATCCCCATTTGCCCAAACCGTGGCCATCACCACCTTCATTACCACATATTTGTCCTCCAGTGTGCACTAGCACTGATCTCTAAAGCAACAGGAGAGTGACGTTCCTGGTGCATTTTGTTGTCAAGTTTCAAATCAATGTTGACTTTGTCGTTGACATTTCAATGGCAAGCACACCTCCCTATTCAAAGGATGAATTTTGGCACTGTCTATTTGCGTTAATCCTTTTAAAAGTGCTTCAACATCAATGGTAGTATTTGGCTCTGCATGCATGATTTCTGGGCAACTACTCAAAACTTACTAAGCAATAATCTTTTTGTTTAATCATTCACTGCAAACATGTTACATAAATGGTCTGATAACAGAGTCACGAGACTATTTTTTCCACTGCTATTTTACAAATTATGAGACTTAAAAAATTTTGGAAGCTAGGCAGAGCAAAATTAAATTTCCTGCTGCTGTGAGAAACAGGAATTTTTTTTCAGACCAATGGAATTAGGTCTTGTTAAGTAACTAGTGCACATCTTCTCATGGTCTGCTGATCCTCTTTTGGAAAACTCAGGTGCTGAAGGGCTGCTGCATGTTTTTGTTCAGTAAGAGTAGGGATGAGGCAGACATGATGCACCATTAGGAGCTGCATAGGCTTTTATGGAGGCAACACTTGTGTAGTATCAAAAAACTTAACTTAAACCAGTTCAAGAAAGCCATCATTGCATCCTCACTGGGAGGGATTCTTGGGTGGGAGATGAGGCAATGCTGCTGCTCTCAGGCCCTCAGCAAGTCCATACTAGGAGATGCACTGTGTCAATCTCCACACAGACATTTGCATGGTACGGAAATACAGAGATTTCTCCCATCTGTCCTTCTGCTGTGCACTTACAAGGTGCCTAAAGTCATATGGCTCTTCTGCTTCCTTGTTATTTCTTGTTTGCCTCTTGCTTAAGACAATCTGTTGCCCATGGGCTGGAATGTGTCACCACTTTCTCCCCGTGTGATCTGCTCTTTGTGCCTATGGTTCAGTTGCCATGAACCTTCTCCCTTGAGCAAGTCATGATCAGCCAAAACGAGCCAAAAGCCGTGTTTGCTCTGCAAGGAGATGTTGCAAATGAAGTACTATTCATGTAGAGAAGGCAAAAAACCACAGTGGTAGAAAATGCAGGTGTGACTGACGAATGTTATTGCAGAAGTGAACACTGTATTTGGGCAAGCCTTGGAGCTATTTATTGTGTAAGTATAAAGCAGTTTATTGAATAGAAACCACTCTGGAAAAACAGGAAAGAAAGAACAGACTGTCTTGAGGTAATTCACCATTCAGCAAGCACAGGGGATTGTTGCTGGACATGCTAAAGCTTTGACTTTCAGCTCCCTAGCAATTGGCCCAGAAGTCTGTCTTGAAACAGGGCAGGAGGGAGGGCAGTCTATGAATGGCCTTAGACAAAGGAGATGAGGAAAGTTAGCTGTGCTCGTTTCTTTCCAGACACATTTTTTTGTTGTTGTTTTTTGGGAGGTGGTGGGAGGGTGAGAGGAAAAGCAAGCAGAAAGATGATTTTCATCTAGGCAATTTTGAAGATCCTAGGACTTCTGGTAAATATTCCTGTAGGTGCCGTAGTTTTACATGTTGAGGAAGAGTTTTGTTTTCAAAGAGCTAAAGAATCCATGTGGAGCACTGGTCTCAGCCACTTGAGCAGCACTCTGCAACCTGTAGCATCATTGCAGGTGCAGGGACTTACAGCCCCACACTCAGCCCCAGAGCAGAGCCACTCTGGCTTAGGAAAGCTCAGGACCATGAAGTCTGATGCCAGGTTTTAGCTGGGAAGATAAACTCTGCCACAAGAACTGCAGGTAAGGTTGCAAAGTGGTTGTAGCTTCCAGCAATTTTCCTGTGCGAACCTGCCTTGCTATTTTTGTTTACAGGCACTCTCTAGGCATTTAATGTTTCAAGGATCTCTTATGCATTTTTTGGCTGTGAGGTTTTCCACAAAACCCCATTTCTGACAGTATTAAATCTAGAGGCAAACCAGGTTAATCCATATGACAGGTTTTGGTATAAAAATTTCTCAGTTTGAAGAGTGGCATGCAATCAAGACCTGGACTCTTTAAGTGAGGGCTATATTGTTGTTAATGTAGTCTAATTTGCCAATCCCACTTCTAAGCCTCAGTTTTGCAGGATTTGTACTTAGATGGTATTTTCTTCTTTTCCAGCACTGGCCTACAGATATCTTACTGGCTTTTCCTTTTCCTTGCCATCTGTGAAAACAACTTGTCCCATGACAGCAGTATGATGATGTATTCTTAAAGGGTTCACCTGCCAGTATTAGTCTCTACTGAAGCCCCCCCTTCCCTTCATAAAATTAATTTTTTTCATCTCAAAAATATGTCCAATGGAGGTTCCCTCTGTTTCATATAACATTTATTGAGTATAAAGAGGTTGCCTCACAGATAAATTGCTTTGGAACACATCTGTATGCACGTTTCTGTATGCCTTTGTGCATATATTTGTATATATATATACAAAAACATACTCATAGATGTATAACATACATACACATACATTATTTCTAGGGGAAATGCTAGTATAAACAGCTGCTGTTTGTCCTTCTAGACTGTTCTTCTGGAATGTAAAATAACAAGTTTATACAGAAGGCAGTATTGTTAGTAGCTGGAAAATTTTTGCGAGACAAGGAGGAGGAAGATGTTTAGCAACTTTATGATGCTGGAAGCAAAATAAAGTGAGGAAAAAATATATCTGGGGATGGGTACCCAGCAGAAAGCACCTGAAAGTTTCTGTTGCTTTGACTGTACTATGGGAGGAGGGAATGTTTGCAATATGAAGTGCTCTCTTAGCATGCTTTCCAGTGTGTCCCATCCCCCTGTTCTCAAATCCAAATTGGGAAAAGATTTACAGTGTAGGGTTGGTGCAGTATAAAGAGAACAGGACTCTCATTGGGATGAAGCAAATAAGAGAATAGGCATGAAGGAAAAGTCTTCTGAATTAAATATAAACACATGTGCATTTCTGGGCAAATAGTTTCCTACAGTGCTTGCAGGTTACAATCCAACCTCTCCCATGAACTGGGAAGTCGTTTAAAGCACTTTAGACAAAAGAATGAAGATGCAGTCCTTAACTGTACGTATTTGTTATATTGACACATCAATGTCAGAAAAAACTTTTTGACATCAAAACTAGCTTACACTGGAAATAATGTTTTTTTCCACTGGCGTTTGGAAAAAAAAAAAAGCTGTCCTCATTTAACTGTGAGTTAAGAAATCAGCATTAAATGCTGTGATTAATTTTGCATACAGGCATAATTTGGAAGGGAATCTGGTCCTCTCTCAGAGACCTGTAGGTCTCATCTGCACTCAAATGCTGTTCTTCAAAGGTGAATGTACACAATATAGTCTGTCCTTATAGTCTCCTTTATTTATGATTTATAAGCTCTGTGTCTTGCCTAATAGAGAATAGAAGAAAGCTAACTTAATTGAGAGCTGGTTATAAGCACTGTGAACAGAAACCTTTGTTCTCAAGAGCAGGCCACTGGAGCATGTTAGCAGCACATTTTCCAGATGAACTCTTTTCATGCCTTATTTTGTAACTAGAATGAAGAAACTAAGGAATGGGTACCAAAAACATTTTATTTGTTTGAAGAAGTGTCTTGTGGCAACTGAAAATATATTTACAGACCTTTAAGCTTCCTGGGAGATGCTAGCCAGACTGCTTGTGTTGTTGTGGTTCTGTGGTTGTGTCTCTTCATCTCTTCCTGATATTTCACATAATCAGTCTCTGATTATGTCCTGCCCATCATAGGGGTTTATTCCCTGACTAAACCCCAGGCAAGTAAGGAATAAAATGAGATGACTGCAAATAAGTATATTGAGCTAGCTGTACTTTGGGTCTTGCAGTCCTGTATCATCAGTATTGTTCCTGATAAGGTGATTAACCTTTACAAACCATAATAAAGGTTATTGCAGCTGCTGTCATATGTAGAAGTAAATAGAGACATAAAGATGTTAAGTCAGTATCTGAACCATGTAATGGATCAATAGTAGGCTGAAGCCAGGAATCCTTTCCAGGTTTTCAAGTGACCCCAGGACTTTCTGCCTTGTAGATTATCAAAGATTTTTAGCAATCTTCAGTGCTGTGCCAAAACACATTTTTTCATGTTCTTCCCCTTCCCCTTCCTTTAATTTAGTTTTTAATTCCATATTGTTGCAAATGTGTGTCATTGTGATGTTGGAGCAGTGTTTACCTAAGACACATGAATGGCTGTGAGCAGAGGTGGAGAGACTGAAGGCTCTTTTGCTTAGTGCACGTTGGTCTTGAGCTGCAAAGCTCAGTGAGGGCTTGCAACTTTTGGTGCTTTGTATCTTGGGTTTTCATTTCGGCGCAAATGTTTTTCCTTTTGAAATATTGGCATGAAGAGTCCTCCTCTGCAGGGCTGTCCCTCATGGACTTTTCATCCCTGCATCTCTGGAAGCGAAGCCTATGGAGAGGACATGGCACAGTCCAGGTGTACAAGTCAGTGGGAAATGCAAAGGTATAACTTGCCTTTTCTAATTCAGCTTTTCTGCTGAAGCACAGGCACCAACAAAATCAAATGTTCCAGGTAGGAAAATACAAATGTGTGTGGATAGCAGAGATAGGGAAATCCTGCCACAGTCATTTGGCCTTGTGCTCCCATGCATAATCCTTCTGGCAGAGCCTGGCTGGCAGGAGCACAGCCCAGGTCTAGGTTGAAAAGAGACACTACTAGAACACCTGCTCAAGTCATCACTGAGAAACCCGGAAAATTTAACCAGCCTTTCTACTGCTATGAGCTAATTTGCCCTGCTTGCAAGAATAAGTCAGCTGGTTTTTTTTCCAAGTTATTTTATTAAATGGAGACAAAGCCCATAGAGGCAGGTCAAAGATACAGCTACAATAGGCTTATTGTGTATACCCAGTACATAACTGTACATCCCAGTGCCTTATTTGGTCTTCTCTAAAATATTACCAATTGCCTCTTCTCTAACACATTCTGGTTTTACCAGCTCTTAGCTTACAGCAGCTGCAGCACTGTGGACTTACTCTCCAAGAAATACCTGTACAAATCCATTTGGCAAGAGGCATCCACTTATATTTTTATGATGGGTGTTTTTCACTTTTTTTTTAGGTGTGATATTTTGCATGTTGGTGCTGAAATTGTTGCCCCAGTCAGACATTTAACTCAAATTTTACCATATTAAAAATGAGGTTTTTGTCTCTGTTTTACTTTTCTCTTTTTTTAACAAAAATGCCTTGTGCATTGCAATGACACCTGTAAAATAAGTTTTTCAGGCTTGTCACTTGGTCTCCTTCATTTACCTCGCTCATTTTGTGAGTTATAATCAGAACTTGCTGCTTCTGGATGTGTGTGTGGGGACTTTTCAGGACTTTGGTGTGTTGGGGCTGTCCATTATTTCCCAGCCACCAACCTTAACAGTTGTGAAGATTATAAATGAATACTTTTATAATGTATTTGAGAAGAGGCTGTTCTGTGTCTAAAAACCATTCATCTAAAGAGCAACAGACAAAATATAATACTCCTGAATAATTCTTCTATTCAGTGTAGTCCCACTGTGATGTTTTATAGAGGTAAGGCAGAGGCTTTTCTCCCCAGATGAGGACATGTGGCATACCCTGTTTCCCTGGCACTTCTGCAGTGCTCTGCTGACATGGCAACTTTGGATGCTGATTCTTCTCTCCAGAGCAGTGCTGTCTAAGGCACAGCTTCCTGACTCCACAGAGTCTCAGTCCTGCTTTCTTTTATGCAGCAGAATTAACTGGCAGTGGATTCAGACTCTCAGTGTCACATTTCCCTCAGGGTTTGCAGCAAGCACTGTCCTTCCTTGTTCCTTTGTTCTGACTGGTCTGTTGGTTTAAAAGTATAAATGTGCAGTATAAAAGTGATGAACAAAGTGGCAAACTATGAGAATTCAATAGAATTATCTTGATTGAGATTCCAGTAGGATGATGAGCTAGAGTGAAGCTACAAGTCACTAACTGCAGGGTGATGCCCACTTGGGATGGGTTCCTGCCTTTCCCTCACTCCACTGTCTCTTACTCCTGCATGAGCCTGCTCCTCAGCCTTCCAGAAGACTTGGGGGGAAAAGGTGTGGTCTTATATTTATTCTGCAAGGTTAGTGAGTGGAACTGGCTTATGGAGGTGTCTGATGATTGGAAGGGCTAGGGTGGAGGTTGAAATACATGGCTAAAACCAGGACTTGCACAGCCCCGGGACAGGAGAGGTAGAAAGAAGAAAAAAAGGAGATGGAATCAGAAAGGGGAAAAAAAAAACTTTGCCTGTTTAGTGGAGGGTATATATTTGATCAGTTCAGGTGACTGGAACTGTGGTCCCTGTGTTTAACCTTGATTATTTTTGCTTCCACTCTCTCATCATTTAGTCAGGATCTTCTAATCAGTAAGGCCTTCACAGTAGGGAATGATCGTGCAGGTGGACTCTGAGGTACTGTGGGAACTGTGGATACTGATGCAGTAATACCAAGTCTAGGTAGTCCAGCTCAAATCTTGGTAACTGTTGGATTGTTTCCTCCATTTAAATGATTGTGGCTCTTTTTAGTGTGCATCACAGGAGTGATATCCTCTCTTGTTTACAGGAAATAGAACACTTAGTTTTTCTAGGTAATCTGCACTTTGCAAAATGAGCAGACCCAACAGGTAGAGAAATTCCTGACTTGTGAAGCAGAAGGTGGGTGAAAAACACAAGTGAATCGGAGCAATGGTTGTTCCAAATATTTTGAGCATGTGCAGAACCAAGGCACAGGTACAGGGAGAAGCAGAGAGGCACAGGCCTCTTGTGTTTATGAGGTTGCAATCTTCAAACCACCCCAGCTTAGATTTGGGTTAATCAGATTTTTTAAGTTTAGTTCTTTGACATAATTTTGCAAATTAAATATTAATGACTTGCCACAACAGCTGGTGTCATAGTACAGACTGGTACTGGGCTCTGTGCCTTTGGGCTTGAGCCTTCTAATAAATCACACAGGTATCTGCTTGCTTGCTGCTGCACACAGTGGGTGAGGTGAAATATAAGTAGTGGCACCCCATATAGGGAGTGACTTAAACTGCGCCTTTAGACATACCAAATTAAGTTCACTCAGTTCTTTGTGTAGTTTCATTTTGGAAAAGGCCTGTGGTGTCCTTTTTGGTGCAGAGTTAGCAGGGAATGAACTGTGGCAGCTGAGGCAACATTTGGCTTGAAGGGTAAGAGCTGCCAACAGCTGAGTGCCTCGGGGAAACACAGCCTAGTCAGTTCTGCCTTGGCATGGGGACAGCCTCCAGCTAAAACTGAAGTTACTTCCCTCAGCAAATAGGTGTTACTGCAGAATAAAATTAAAACAAACAGTCAAACAAAAAACCCTCTTCATGTAGGGCATCATAATTACAAACAAGAGATTTATTTTTCTGGAAGAACTATTCAAGGATCATGAAACAGAAAATAAGCCAGCTCGAGGATGTTGGAAAGCGTTACACCAGAAACATCAATATAAATGTAGCAAATGGTGGAAAACATGGAATTAGATAAAGTGCTCAATTTTCAGTCATATCAGTAGCATAATTAGCAGCAATTAGGAAACAGCAGAATTTAGGGTATTAAAATTGAAGAGGAAATAAATACATTTTGTATTTTTTTCTGAAGTACAAACTATTTGGAAAGTCCTCAGTGTCCTCCATAGCATGGAGGACATAGCATATATCAAGAAAGAGAAGCAGGGCTTGTGTGCTGTCATTGAAATTTAACACTGACAACGAGGAAAGTCAGTCTAAAGTATCTGCAGCACATATAGGCACTGGTTACATGCATGGTTTATGCAGTGGTCCTCTCCTTTTAGTAACCTATGCAGTGTTAGCATTTATGCAGTGTCAGGATCCCATGGAACTCTTCATCACCACTGACAAAAAGTACCAGCACTGCTTTGGCAGGACCAGGCAGTAATTCCCATGACTCTCAAAACAACTCAAATCCATGGGAATGCAAGCTGGGCTGTCCCTGGGAACCTCATTTTGAGACACCTTCAGGTTAAATTCAATCAATCAGTGTGTCTGAAATGATATATACTTTACTTGCATATTTTACAGACTGATAGGATTCAATCTATAAACTTTAGGGAAAAAAATTTAAAATCTTACTCTATATAAATATTTATAAAAGCTCCTTTATTCATAGAAAATTAGATTCTTTATTTTCCTTGAATTTATAGTGAGAATGCCCTGCATAGATATTGTGTCTCTACACACAGAGTTGCAGATTCTTAGTAGAGCATTGCTGACATTAGCAAAGCTACTCCAATTAACATCAGCTGGGAATATGGTCCATAGGACCTAAGTTACACTAGAAGATAATAATGATTTCTTTCTCAAGCATTGTTTAGTGAATTCAGCCATTAAAACATGGGAAGTAATTAACATCTCAATATTACATATTGAAATTTAAAATATTGTAAAAATAGCACGTTAAGCATATATTTTTAAACTTAATAGGATTGGCATTTGCTTTATGGCAGTTAAGCAAATCAGATTCTGCATAATATGGATAAATCTACAGTTTTCACCAAGTTTGTTACCTACGTCACGCCTGCATCAGCACCAAGGTGTTTTTGTATCACTTGTCCATTCTGTCACTTCTAGATTTCAAGCCACATGGCACAGTTCTCATGTATCTGAAAAGGTATTTTAAACCTACTGAAGCTAATAGGAACTCAGCCAGTTTATGAAAGGCATGGCTGGGCTTCAAACAGACCCTAGGACTCAGACTATTGCACTCTTCATCTCAAAAGCAAGATGGACACAAATTCAAACTGAATGAAGAAACTGTCCCTCTTCATGTTCTTATTCTTTTACTTGGCACTGAGCGTTTTTTTGAATAAATCCCATTTTCTTGTCGGCAGGCAGCTCCGTTCATGTGGCCAATGCTTTCACTTGCACCTTCTGGTTGAGAGCTCTCTTCAGCTGCCTGAAACAGAAAGGAGATGTCAGTGGGGGCATGTGTGTGTCTTCCACCAGGCAGCCACTGGACCTGGTTCCCATTAGGTAGCTCTGCCTGACTCTCTATTACTGCCACAACTTCTTAGCTCTGAAAGAAATTGAGCTGATTGTGTAAAAATGTCTGTAAGAGTAGGCTTGCACTCCAAACCTATTAAAATCTAGATACATAGCCAACAACTCATCAGGTTAACTTTTACACCCCATGGCAGCTGAGCTATTGCATTCCCATTCCCACAGCACCAGTGGAAAACCCACCAAGGGACAGTTCAGCAAGCTTTACTGTAGAGAGGGTGACATGTCTTTAAGGGTGTGAGAAATCATACGTGATTTATCCAAAGCTGGGGCTGCAACCTAAGAAGTCCTAATTTGGATGTGTGTCAGCCATTCATACTCAAAGAGATATGGTAGAAACAAAATCCCTGGAACTCTCTGAAAACTTGGACACCTTCCAGGCTGCAGGTTTGCTTAGAAAGCCAAATATCTTTCAGTAGCATGTAATACCAAGAACCAAGAGTTGCTGACTGCTGTGCTCGTGACTTTGTGCAGCCCAAAGTTTGGTTGGTCTGGTTTGCACACAAGCAGATAAGGCAAGGGGCCTGTCTATAACGTTGTTGGTCTGGATTACTCAGCTCTTTTTAGATTTACCCCAGTGAGACAGAGCAAATCCTCTCAGGTTTCTAGCAGCAGGTTACTCTCTGAGCTCAGTTTCAAGGCACAGAGCCATTCACGCTACCAAAAATGAAGGCATGCCCTACCAAAGTAATTTATACTTGCTTTGCCAAACACTTATCTGAAAAAGAGTTTAAAGAATCAAAACATACTTTTCTTTTGCACTGCACATTTGTAGATGCATTATTTTCTGTCTTCATTCCAGTGGCCTCTTCCAGTTCTGAAAAAAAGTAATAAAATAATTAAATTAAAGGATACCATCAATTTAGTAGCTGCCTGAAGTAAAAAAAATCAGCTATTTCTCTGAGCATTTATCACACAGAAGAATAACTGAAGAGTGATGAATACTTTCTAAAACATTTTTAAGGTAATGTGAATAATCTATCAGGACTGCCTAGCTTGGGTGTATTTAGAGAAAATAATAAAATTAGCAACTTGGCTATAGCATGGGGTATCAGAAAGACCTTTCAGAGTAGAATTCTGCCTTTGTCTAGCAGGTTAATGGAAGTCTAACTTTAGCTGTTACATTCTCAGAAGATGGGAGCATTTAATGTATAACAGGCTCCAAGAGCCCTCATGCTAATAGTATAACTGATGTTATTTTCCCCTGGGTTGAACCTCAGGTAAAAAAAAATAGAGCCTGAAAACATTCGGGCTAAATTTGAGTGAGACAATCACATTCCAGTAAGCTAGTTTAAAAATAAACAAGAAGGAAAAAAAAGTAAAAAGAAAAGGTAGAGCACATTATGGAAAGTTACACCAGTGTATCTGCAGTGTCTTTCAGGCCTGTGCTGAATTAATATATTCACTCCTTAACAAACAGCATATGTGACCAGAAATGAGTCTCTAAGAGAAAGGCTCAAGAGTAGGATTCTGCCTAAAAGTTTGGATGAAGTACATATGGGGCTTTGTATTTATTTATAATAATTGGCATTAAGAACAGCAGTTTGATGAAGGTAAGGAAAACAGTTGATTACCTTCCCTTGCATCTAAAGGCCTAGGAAATGATGGTGTTTCATTGGGAAATGAACAAAGCAGAGTATTCCTTTGAGCCCAAAAGCACACATACCTGTAAGAAGTGCATCAAGTGTCTCCACTGCATGTTTTGCATCTTCCATTGTGAAACACATTGGTGGTTTAAATTTTAAAATATTTCTGTAGGGTCCATCTGCACTAAGAAGGATCTGGCGCTCTTTGAGTCTGTGGAAAGAGGAAACACCTGTGTTAGACACAGGTATAAAACTGTGTTGTGTCCTGTCACTTCCTTCAGGCTGGGACAGATTTTAAAAGTTTTCTTTTTTTTAGTGCTATGTCACCAAAAACTACACATATTGAAAATAAAATTAATGACTAACTGCTGGAAAATATTAGGAGGGTTTGATCACTGCACACAGTTTTTAAGAACAACTTACTTGTAAATAAGGTGAAGGGCTTCAGCTGTGGCTGGTGTTCGCTTCTGTTTATCTTTCACCAGATCCACTCCAACAAACAATCCAACACCCCTGGAGTAGAAAAGAAAAGTACAGACAAGTGAAATCCAGTGTCAGTAACCCAAACCTTCTGCTGCAAATGCAATAGCTGTTTCTAACAAATGCAATTCCCTTCTCTGGAGCACAAATGGGAGAAGGAGCATGAGAGAGGAGACTTTGTCTTTGGTCGCCTTTTGGCAACTTCACACAACAAAATGGGATAATAGATGTTTCTGGATAAATAAATTTACCTGGCTCATTAAAGCTATGTGGCCAGATGAGAATGACAGAATAATTTTCATTCATGATCATCCTGAAAATCGCAAGCCAGGGAGACAAATAATAAAAAAAGAAGTACAGAAACCCTTCCCCCAAAACCCTTCCCCAACCCCTTCCCCCCAAAAAACCTGAAGACAATTATCAATGGTAGTAACATGAGATGAGGAAAATCCATAGCAACACCTCCCTAGGAAATGGACCAGAGATTTTAACAAAGTCTGCATGATTACAGTGGTGTGCTGACATCTTGGTTATTGCATGTGGATGGCTCATTCTCCTACTCTCCCAGAACTTTTCTAGTGGCTGTGCTTGTAAGTAATTAAGCAGATGGATGGGCAACTTTTTTTTTAAAAAATATTGCTTTACAATACCAGTTTTGGGCAGTCCATTTTAAAAGACAGGTGTAGCAAAATCATGGCATGTTTCTGTGTTCCACTCACACCAAGTTTGTTGCTTTTTCTAGCACAGTTACTTTTTCTCTGACATTGCTGTAATGCACCCACCTGATATCTCCCACCAAGGGATGTTTTTCCTTTTGTTCAGCCAGCAGCTCCAGGAGATAATTTCCCACACGTGTGGCATTCCCTTGGAGATCTTCTTTCTCTATTACATCCAGCACAGCCAAGCCAATGGCACAAGACACTGGATTGCCTCCAAACTGATAGCAAAGACAAAACAAGGCATGTAATCAAAATCAAAACCTATCAAAACAAAATATTCATCTGTGGCTATCCATTTTGTTTTCACTTGCCCTCTCCTGCTTGGCATGTCATGAGGAAAGCTTGAAAATGTGGGGATTTTGTGTCATTTGGGCTGTAGAACACCATGCCCTACATTTGGGCAAGGGAAGGGTTCCCTCTTCCTCTGCTTCAGGTTGCAGTAATTTGAAGATTTCAGGACTGAAGAATTCAGCTGATTGCACGTGCAGGCAAAATGCTCCTGGGAAGAGCAGTGGGTAATAGGTTTGATATATTTTGATCCAGAGAATATAAACTGCATTTACAACAGAGAATTCAGGGTAGCTGGGAAGAAGGCTGAGTCACAGGAGCAGAAAGCAGGCTCAGAAAAAGAGAAGACTGAACCTCTGTGGCATGCACAGAGATGAAATGTTTCCTAGTAAAGGGTCACTGTTTTGTTAGGTGTCAGTTGCAGAGCAAGGTCTGCCAGGTCATGAGCTCCACCAAAACAGAGCCTATCCTAGAAAATGGAATTTTACAGAATCAGCATTTCAGAGCGGGGAGAAGGAAAGAGACATAAGGAAGAATTTATCTGTATGGATGAGAGCTGAGATGCGTGTCCTGCCAGAGAGCTTGTGCTGGTCCGTGTGATGATGTAACACTTGATACAGAGCACATTTCAAAACCTCTCCACTTGCTTTTGGATACTAGACTGTGGTCGACTCAAGCTCATAGTAATGTGATGCAGTGATTCCTGCAGATGTTATATGGTTCACCTGGAGGACTTCTAACTGTTAAATGCAGACCAAAAATAAAATTAAATTAAATTTAAAAAAAAAAAAAAAAAAGGCAAAGCTTCACCTATGAACTTACTGTATTGAAATACTCCAGTCCAGAAGCACCAAAACCTTCAGCAATTTCCCTTGTTGTGACCACACAAGACATAGGGTGTCCATTGCCAATGGGCTTTCCCATGGTGACAATGTCAGGCACAAAGTCTTCACCTTGCAGCTGGAATGCCCAGAAATGCTTCCCAACTCTGCCAAAGCCAACCTGGACCTCATCAGCTATGAAAACTCCACCTGCTGCACGTACATACCTGAAAGCAAACACAATACCTTGAAAGTCTAGTGCTACAGAACACAGGTAGGCAATCAAGGACAAGGCAGTCTGCATCACAGAAATTCTGCAGTGTGAGACCAAGTTAGGAAAAAAATAAAGAATAAAGTTATAGCTATTTTATAGCTATGAAATTTTTAGTATGCTACATGTTAAGGAAAAGAAATTGACATTTTAATGTCAAATAGGAGTACTGTAATGATACTGTAGGATTATAACTGGTTTAACTTCATCTTCCATCAAAGTTATGGCTGAGGATTAAAGATAGGAAAAGAATGGCAATTGTCTAGCTAAAAAAATTAGCTGATATTCCATTAAAGAAATTGAACTGAAATCATACTCTTCAATAAGCCCAAATGAACCACAGATAGCCAAGAACAGGAGAGGTTAATAGCTGAATTGATTAGATAAGTCCATAGTGAAAAAAGCTATTTCTTTGTTTAATTTCCCCGTTACGCCCCTGTGAAGTGCTGTACGTACTCTGCCACTTTCTGGAAATAGCCCACAGGTGGAATTACTTGGCCTCCACAGCTCTGCATGGATTCAGCTATGAAGGCAGCAATCTACAAGAGACAAACTCATGTGAGAGCTGTGTTCATCTACTTGGCCTTGGCAGAGACATTTAACAGTCTAGAAATAAATGTTTAAATGTGGGCCTTAATTTATTCACGCAATGGGCTGGACAACTGAGAGCTCTTGAAAACAGCTATGGTTAAAGGATTTATTAATTTTGTAATCAGAGTGCCCAAATTTGCAGTAGCCAGGGCCGCCTTTGCAGCCTGACGGGAATGCAAGGATCTCCATTAAGCCCTTGTGTTGAACTGGATGACACTTCCTGGTGTCAGTGGATGTTGGATTAGGCTCCCGGGAGCTATTATTTAGCCTAATAAATTTATTTTAAATAAAATAAATTTATTTTAAAATGCCAGTTTACAGGAGACACACAACAGTATGTACCATCTTCCCTAAGAATTTAATAAAGCTTGCAGGTATGTGTGGGTTTTTGTTTAATCCTGAACAGCAGGCAGAGGTGGGTGGAAGCTGACCTGTAAGATGACCTGTGGCTAGCCTTTGGGCACCCCTGCCTAATGCATATAACTACACAAATAACATGTCAGCACGAGGCACTTGACAAAGAAGAGAAAAAATTCTACAGATGAAATAATTCCAGTTGCTAGGAATGAAAAAGAAAGTTATTTCAAGTCAGGAAGGGTAAGAACAGCAGATCAGACACACTGGAACATCATAATTCGTTTCTTGTCAACAGCAGAGGTCTATGCAGCAGAAATACAATATTACCCCGAGGTCTCAGCATAAGTCTGCTATTTAAGGGATTGCATCCCCACACCACTTGTGAACCCCTCCCTGAGCATCAAGAGGTCTCTGTGCTGGTGCAGTCTTCCTGGAAACAAGGCCGAGCAGTAACGTGTAAAGAACCGCACGCTACATTTGAGCGTACGGCCAAAGAGCACCGAGCTTCCCGAAGCATGTGAGCCTTAGCCTTTAGCACAGCTTGTCCTGCCACAGGTCTATGGCACCTAAGAAACGTGCAAAAGAAAGGAAACAAGGGAAGAAAAAACAAAACTATCCGTTAGTAGAGAATAAAAAAAGAAGTTGATGAAGAAATTAAAAGAGGGGTGACGTTAAGTCCGTTGGACTAGAAGGGAACATGTTCCAGTCTCCGCTGAAGTCTTCTGGGACTTCAGTGGGTTTTGGATCAAGCCCTACAGGTCTCAACACACTAATGCCATCATATAAAAAGTTAACACACATTTTAGGTAAACCTGTTCAGAAATTGTCTGTTTTTATCATGGTCATAGTGTGTATGAGTGAAAGTTTCACCTTTTTATATGACTTAAAAATTATCTTAACCAGACAGGCTCAGAAATATAGTATTAAGATTTTATCCAATAGATTTTCTCCATGTCCTGGATTTTTTTTATATGTCTTTGCTAGAATTTGTGATGTAGTTTCTCAGCTGACCTCAAACCTTTCCCTACGATATTAACAATCTACTGATTCAATGCACAAAATAGGAAATTTAAAAGCTTTTATTGCATCTGCTTATATACAACTGCATTATTGATCCTTTCATTGATGCCTAGAAAAATTATCATAAGAGCATCAGATAGAAAAATGGCCCATTTTGAACAGAACCCATCATAGAAAAATGAAGGGAGAGGGAAGCACGTGAAGTTGGGAAAGAAACAAGTCCTTAGTTGCCTGTTACACAACCCCATGCTGTAATAAATAGATGAAGCCTCAGCATTTCTAGAGCACAAAACACACACCTTACGTCCATTCTTCTGTGTTTCTTCAACAATCTTTTTCACCTCTTCAGCATAAGCACTTGCTGGATCTGGGTGGTCTTCCCTGTATTTCCCTCTGTAGATATCTGGAGAAGGAGCCTGGAAAGACCAATTTATTTATTTGTTTTTCTGAAGGCAATACTTCTATGAAACTTTTACTTTCTTTTCTATTGTTCCACTTTATTGGCTTTTCACGCAAGTAGGTAATAAGAGTTAGTACAGTGTGAATGTTTGCTTTGAATTGCAAAAATGTTTCCTGGAGCTTAAACTCAATCTGGGCCTGTCATGCCTTCAATATTACTGAACACAGCTGTTGTAAGAACCATCATCTACCTCATCCACCTTTCCAGACTGTCCTTTCTCTCCCACAAGACACAATAGTGAGTACCCATCCACCACCTTATTTCAGATTCTCACAGAAGATCCATCTCTGCAAATGGATAGTAGGGTTTTCCAGCCTGTCACTTCCCTTCCAGCATTTTAGTCATGGTACAAATCTGTCTGCCATTCAGGCCTCTACAAATGGTGCTAGGAAAGGTTCAGTAACTAAGAGAAAGGAGGTGGTACACAAAGGTGGATACTACTTTGGCAGTGTGGTTAACACAAGGAGGTCTAGGCAGGAAAGGCCTCCTTGGTGAACATTTCTGGACTGAGAAAAATTTTTGTCTTTTTAAGACACACAAGTTTATGTGAAAATCACACTCCCTTAGACACTCATGAGTCCTATACCCAAATCTGAGTAAACTTGTGCAATCTGCCTTTCCAGGTTTTGGAAGTAGACTCAAAGTCCTGCATATCTTTAACCAAACCAACACAATGGATATTAGCCAATTCCATCAAACTCTGTAGTTATACAATGCAGTGACTAAGAAAACTTGTAGCACAATGAATGTAATCAGCTGAACACCACCTTAGAAATCCAAAATCAAATAATTTTGCTGTATTTATTCCACTAAAACCAGCCAAACATATGTACACTAGCATCAGCAAAACAGAATGAAAGCATATTTACACCAGAAGTGGGTAATTCAATATGCTGCATAACAGACATAAAAATTACAAAAAACCCAAAAAGCAAACCAAAGCAACAAAAAAACCAATCAAACAAAAACCACAACAAAACCACAAACAAACAAACAAACAAAAAAAAACCCAAAACCAAACGAAACCAAAAAACCCCACAAACACAAAAAACCCCAAAACAAACCAAAAACCAGACTTACCACATGCACATACTCCTTCTTGCTGTCCTTTCCCAGCTGATTAAATTTATAGGGACTGATGTCAATCAGAGATGTAACATGGCCATGGTAAGCACTGTGTGAGTGTTAAATATCCAAGTCACTTTCACCAAATGTAGAGAAGAGCCAAATTTACAACTGTGCCTATACATAATCCAGAATAGCAACTGTATTGGCAACACAGCAGCACCATTTGTGAAGGGATTTGATTTAATTTACTCAGTCTTTTGCTCAAAGACAATATGAAGTTGTTGTTGGCTTTAATTCACTAGCAAGACTGGAAGCAGGATAAAATTAAGTGCCAGCACAGGAACAGACCAAGATGATGTCTGGACTGCCCTGACTTCAAGGTGGCTGCCCTAGCAGCCTTACTTGGAGCTGAAGGGTGGGTCCACCTCCTTTTCCAGCCCGTGGGCCCCACTCTGGCCAGCTAAGGTTTGCAAGCTAGACCCCACCACCATGTGAAAACTCTCAGGAGTGTGCATGCATTGAGAAGTGGGGACCTTATGCAGCAGCAGCCCACCACTATCTGCCCTGAAGGCACTGCAGGTGAGAGGGTTTGGCAGGAGCCACTGTCAGGGAAAGGATATTGTTTGAATGTGAATGTTTTATACTGCAGAATATCCTAAAGCTGGTTACTATTGAGGCCAACTGATTTAGAAATGAGGAACCAAAGCCTTTTGAGCCTAAAGCATGTAGCATCTTTATTCAGGGAATAACAAACACTTTTGTTCAGCCATAAACTTGAAGCAAAGCAAACCTCAAACCAAACCAAAGATGTGCCACGATTTCTTAGTAAAACACACATAGGTTAGTGTGCTGCTAACATGGACCTGAATATAGCTGAGTCAAACAAGCTTTGTGCTGTTCAGATAGAGACATGTGCCCTTGTATTTCCTCTGGCTGGACTTTCTAATCATAACCTGAGAAGAAAATCCAGCACTACAGCAACGTCACCAAGCCTACAGCTGCATCATTTCCTGCATCTCCCCTCTCTCTCTCTCTTTTCAGAATAGGAAAACCCTGAAATGTGGTAGGCCACCCACCCTGTGACTGGCAGCCATCTCAACTCCTGATTTTGCAGCCACTTGGTTTTGTGTGCTTGTGTTCACTGAAGGAGAGCTGAGCATCATTGCAGCACTGCTGTGGAACTACAGGATCTTTCTTCTTGACCACTGAATATTTATTTGTGCAAAATAAAACATGTCCAGCAATGTGTGATGAACAGAAAGCCCTTTTCCAGAGCAGCCCAGTAGCCAGACCACTCACTGCTTTTGAAACCAACATTTAAGTAAGCCTCTGGCATGAATTGCTTTGGGAGTCTGTGGGAAATTCCCTCTAAAAGGTGACTGACCTTCTGGGGTGACCAACAAGCTTATTTTTTCAGAGATCTTCCAAACTTGTGTTTACCCAAATGTGGAAAAAGGGATTTCCTGATCTGTTCTAACACAAAAGCAACAAGGCTTTTCTTTCAGCAGGCAGTGGAGTACAAACAGCAGGGGGTTGCTGCAAAGCTGCTTCTGAAGGAAAGGCAGGAGCTGCTGGCTGTGTTCACATGAGCTGCTCTGTGTACTTACTTTTCCAGGGTGATCACATCTTGGTGCCCATGGTACTGCCGAGCCAGTCGTAAAGCAAGATCATTTGCTTCAGACCTGCATAATAACAGACACAGCAGCAAACCAGTGAAGGAGTGCCTCAATCAAAAGGGTTTTCAGACAGGAGACAAGGCATGGGACTCATGGATATAATAAATCAACACAGCAGACTCTGTTACTCTACAGATTACAATGCTAAGGTTGAAACTATATGTGCCATGTAAGGAGGCAAAGATAAAACAGCCCTTTGTATAAATAGCAAACAAAGAGATGCTTTATTTCCCTCCCCCAGTTTGCCCCTAGATATTTACCTCCCCTTGGTACAAAGGAGGCCAATTTGCAGCTGAGAACACAGTGCAACCACAAACCCTCAAAAAGCAATGCCCCATCTCCCACACTCCAAAACTCCTCTCACCCCAGTGAAACTATCTTCAGTATCACAAATCTGCACCCTGGAAGAAGACCCAAGCTTCCAGCCTGATCTGTTACAGCCCCCAGGTTGCTCACAGGTTGTCTGTTTTGGACATGTAAGTGATCACAGACCACCAAACTGCCTAAAGACTAACTTGTTTCCAAGGTTATATGTCAATTTACAGATGGCATTCATCAGTCTGTATATAACATTCACCAATTTGCAGAATTAATTTCCTCTTCTTGCTTTTTTCCCCCCACTATTCCTGCATAGCATTCAGCAGGCCAGTTTCATGTTTTGGCTCTCTTGCTTTGAGCCATCACTCTAAATATGATGGCTGCAAATAGGAAGTAAGTTTTGATCAGTGCTGGATATATTTTTGTTGCATGTTACTGAGTTCTACTTAGTAAGATTTAGACCAAGCTGTCCTGAGTGTCTGTCTCAAACAGGAGCAAAATAGTCATAAAGAAGAGTCATATATATATTAAAAAAAATACAGTTCAGACCTACCCAGAGTTAACAAAGTAGCAAACAGAGAGTTTCTCAGGCAGGGTGGCCGTGAGACGCTGTGCATACTGAACAATGTTGTCATGCAGGAAGCGGGAGTTTGTATTGAGCAGTTCCATCTGCTTTGTTGCAGCCTTTATCACATATGGATGGCTGTGGCCCACTACAGAAGAAAATAATTAGTTATTATTAGCAAGCAGTCAATTACTGAACCACACGAGGACGTTCAGAGAAGCACTGTGGACATCACCACTTGGCAGGAATGTGTCCTGATCCCTACTGGAAATGAAGGAATGGGAGCAGTCTCACAAGTCAAACTGCTTACCATGTGCAACATTGTTGATGCAGTCCAAGTATTTTTCTCCTTTCTCATCAAACATATACTGGCCCTGAGCACGGACTATCTTCAGAGGGTCCTTGGCATAGAAAACTTTGCAGGAAGGCCTAAAACATAATAAACATAAAACAATTGTAATGTTCTCATTTTTTCTCCCTCGAGTGTTGCAGAGGTTGGTTTTTTGCAGCTCTGGAGACAGTTGCCTCTTTCTGCAAAAAAAAGCTTGTGAGTCATGCAGGTGGTGGTCAAGTAGGGGCCCTTGCTCACATGCACCCATGCACTTCCCCAGGCAGAATGGGACCAAAGCTGGTTTTTAATAAGGGTGTTTTCAAAGCTTGACTCTGCCTGCAATTGATTTCACAGGAGAACAGTGTCTGCACATTTTTCCAGGTCCTTATATGTCCTGCCCTGTTCCCAGGCTGTAGCTCTGCTTGTTTACATGCCTTACAGACATCTATGGCCAAATAACTCTCTGGGACTAAAGTTAGCAGTTAAGCACTGTTTTATACTATAGCCAAAAAATCATTACGCAATGGATGACTGTACCATATAGAGGTCACAGTCAAGAACAAAACACTAATGCTTTGCAGGCTTCATTTTCAGAGGTGCTGAGCAGGTCCTAAAACCCTCACACTCTCACCCTGTCTGCTCTGGATAAAATCTTTAAAAGCAGCATTTTATAAGCATCTAAATCACACTGACTTCCAGCAAAACTCAAGATCCTCATAAAATTAACCAAAGTTCTCTTTAAGCACTCTTATATCTTTCTTTGCCCTCCACCCCTTATTGGAGAATGTGACAGCTATGTAATTATGTTGAAAAATATTACAGAGCAGAAGGAAAGTCTTCTGAACATTTAGCAGTGTTTATATGAGCTTGGATAAACACAGTTGTTTTCAGGTAAGTCTGAGAGTTATTATTGTTGGGTAGACTGAGGTTATGAACTTGTAAATGTGACTCCTGGATAGTGAAGTACTTTGATTTCTTTCTCACAACTTCTAGCCCCGTTGCATAGATATTTTCTGACAACTTCAGCTGTTTCTCTGCTATACTGTGAAAGCAGTGTTCATAATCATTGGCCATTTCTTGACTACAGTTTTTTTTTTCTCTAACTTGTCAGTTCATTCTGTGAAAGTTTTTCTTTGTTCACTCAGCACTGCTCAATCCTAAAATCCTTGCACAGTCAGGACTCCCTTAATATTGAGCTGACCCCTAAAAAGCAGTTGATTTTCTCTCTTTATGAGGCCACGACCTTAGGGAATCTTTCTTGAGTTATGAATCTTTAGTAAGCTTTCTGCATATGCTACACATTTAAGATGCAATCAGCAAAATAGATCTGTTTTTCCAACCTGGACTTATTTTTCACTTGGCAACATTTACTGAAGAAATGATTAAATCTGCACATCCTCTAGGAACTAACGCTGCCATACAGAGGGATCAGATACGTGCACAGCCAGAACTATTGCTCAGGTCACAACCCCTGGCAGCCCTCCCGCACGTCCCTCAGTTAAACTCAGCTTAAGGAATAGCAACAGGTTCATTCAAGGCACACGGCTGTTCTGCAGGTGCATGCACAAAAAACCCCAAACCCTGCGCAGCCTCATGTTAGCCACACGCCTGGGTACCACACTCTGCTCGCTTTGATCTGCTGGAAAAGTGAATGATGCGTTTGTTGTGCAGTGTTTTAATGNTTTTAATGCCTGCCCACCCCCCGCCCGCCTAGGGAATTCCGAGACCTGGCAAGCCAGGGGATGGCAGGTCCTGTGTGTGCCCATGTCCCCTCCCCGCTGGGTCTCGCCGCGGGGCCGGAGGGGCTGCCCAGCCCTGGACTGTCATCAGAGACAGACCTTCCTCCTCCTCCTCCTCCCCTCTGCCCCGCCGCCGCTCCTACCCGATGTGCTTCCTCCGAAGGGCGAGGGTCTCCGCCTTGCTGTAGAGCTCCTCCATCCCGCCGGCAGGCAGGCACGGCACGGCACGGCACGGCACAGAGAACAGCGTCCGTCCGAGCCGCCCGGGCTTCCCCGCCTCTTATCCCCGCGCCAGCCCCGGCCAAACCCCTCCTCCCGCCTCCCTCCTCCCGCCTCCCCCCGNTGTGCCTTGGAGTGTTGTTTGTTTTTCTCTTTTTTTTTTGTTTCCTAGGGGTGCAGACCAGCACGAATTCACAAAACAACCGACTTGGTGCGTGGGGGCGGCTGCTCAGCTCCCACGAGCGATCCTGCCAGCCGTCGGTCATCCTGGTGGCCACAGCGCCACTACCACAAACATTCGGGGGTGGGGGGGTGGGAACACATAGCGGATTATTTAATCCAAATCAGGGTCATAATTCAATGTCCCTCTCTGCCTCTTATGTCCCAGAATCTGCTTGTAAGAGTAGGCTGAGATATTTCTTGTATACGTCCATCAAAGCCACTATCAGTATTTCTGCATTTCTTATAAAGTGAGGTAAATTAGTAAGATCTACGGTTTGCCAGGCTTTGTACGTGCACGTAGAAGAGAGCCGTGGTGCTCAAATACATTGCTTCACTCTTAGGTCTAGGCAACATCTAAATATACCTAGTCCTGGATCACTTTGTAACCACAGAAGCAATATAGAAGTGACTTGCCCGAATGTGGCATTTCTTCACGGTTACTCTTGATAACCATCTCGCTGGGCATCAAAGCCCACAAGAAAAAGAGGGGAGAATAAAACGGGGGAAGAAGGACAGAATTCACATCAAGAGGCATCACATTTCAAAACCCCGAAGCTGCTGGTGGAGCACCTCAGATTTACCTTGTCCCTGCCAAGCACGAACCGTCTCCTCTGGAGGCTGCTCCTTAGGCTGCATGAGAGACAGCAGGAACACTCGCCCACGGCCCTGCTACCCCATCTGCAGCTCGTCTGTGCCACCTGCAGCACTGTGTTTGGAAGAGTTTTCAGAGAGCATATGTAAAGCCACACAATTTCCTGTGCTGATGATACTTCCTTTTTCTTGATCAGTATCCAGCAAGTCATCCTAAATTCTGCAGACTGAAGAAACACGCTTCCTGATTTTACTTTTTTTCTTTTCTCAGTATCTCTGCCAGCAAGCCACCTTTCCACTAGTGCTTCTCTAGACAGCACTTCTTTCCATCCAGTCATTTACTTGAGCTTCCTCAGTGCTAAATTTGAAGCTTTAACATTCTATACTCTGCTCTATTGCAAACCTTGCCTTACCAACCGAGTAGCAAAGTCATAGCAGCTCCACCTCTATACCCCAGCAGAGACAGCTGCTGCCTGTCTTCAGTGCCTTGTCCAGGCAGAAAGACTTAAAAAGACATGATGGAGTTGCCAAAACTGTCAGCTAGGGCAGTATTGTACAGGCAATGATGAAATTCATTGACGGCTCCTCAAGAAGAGAACAGGCATTTAGATCTGCTAACATCCAAACAGAGCCAAGGCCAGAGTCTGTCAGGAATGCTCTCTGCAGCGCTTCTCCTCTTTGCCTGCATCTCTGAAAACTGAGCAATGATATTTAGCATGGGGTACATGCAGTTCGAGTTGTGCTACACCTTACACACCGACTTGCCAACAATCCCTTTGTACCAGCAATTTGCAGGAAGGCTGGGGCCAGGCAGCACCCAAGTCTGTGTGTCCCAAGGCATTCCAGGAGAGATGGTTTTCCCACACCGGGCTGGTGCCTGCCCTCTGCCGGTGCCGAGCACATCCCTGTCCCTTCCTCCAGGGCTGCTGCCGATGCCAACACTAGAAAATCTCAGCTGTTTATGCTGATCTGCCTGGTCTTGCTCACGCAGAAACCCTGGATCACAAACAGATCTAAGGATATGCAAAATATTGTGCTGCTACTTCTTTAGAAGCATGCACTGACAGTCTTGTATCAGGGCTTTTGTTTCAGGTTTAGCAAATGCAAGTTTGCTCACAGCCAGCTTAGTAACTGCTTGAAGCAACAGCAAACTTCACCAGGAAAGCCTGAAGTGACAGGTGAAGTAGGAGACTGTTTCTCTGTTCCTTTAAAGCCATGGAAAGGGGCTTAATAATAAAGGAAATATCCCTCCCTCTTGGCTCATAGTTCTTTCATGTTTTTTTGACACTATGAGCAGGAGCAAGCCTGCCAAGTCTCATGTGTGGAGTCTCTCCTAAGATTAGCAGAGACCCTAACGCAGACACAGGGCTTTGTAGCACCACTTGCCCTCATTATGATATGCAGTAAATTCTGGCAGCTATCTCTTCATGATATATAGTAGGATTAAAATAGTTCCTTGGGTGCTGGTTTTTTTTCCAAAATAATTGTGTTTTAGTAAAAAACCAAAATGCAAACCAAAACAAGCTGTTTACTCCATCCAGCCTGTTTGCTTTATGAACATTTTTTTTCTTTTTTCCGTGCTTGTTTATTGGCTTTGTCCTGGCACGGTACCAGAAACCAGCAGCCTGGCTTCCTGTATGAAGGATGAAAAGGAGTAAATATTTATAACAATTACCCAAAGTATCCAAGTAAGCTGCCTCTGGCTACCTGTGTAACTGTGAAGGACTTCCTCTGAAAAACAATATATTGCTGGTGCATCCTGAGAAGTAAAGCCATTGCAGATGGACTTGCTATGGAAATTGGTCTGCACTGGAGATCTGCTTCAGCACAGAAATTTAAAAATGGACAAACCATATCTGTCTGCACCTTCTCAGGGACAGGCAGCTGCTTGGCATTCGCTCTGGAAGGGGAATGGACTTGCCTGTGAATTCATGCAGTGACCGGTCCAGCAGGGCCCCAAGTCAGTTAAGCACAGGGTGTATTGTCAACATTCATTCCTATCAGCTTTATCTCAACTAGAATCAATTACCTCACAATGATTTTAATATACCAAATAGAAGAAAGATCCTAAAAGCTGGCAAAAAGTTACCAGATACTTGTTAGCTCCAGGAGGGAGCAGCCAAAGGTGATGTCAGAAAGACCTTGTGACAGCTCCACTTAGGTGTGGGCACTTTGGAAACTCACTCAAGCTGTAACCTGCACATAAAAAAAAAAAATTAAGATATTTATTAGCTATTGAACATTCTGTCTTGGTGTAAGCACATGAAAAAAACCCTGCATCCTGGTTATGTGACAGGAGCTGTGTCCACCTTTGATCTGGGAGATAAACTAAAGCAGCTTGAGTACAAGTGTTCTAGCAGACAGTGATCTCTCTGAAGAGGTTTGTGTACAGTATTTTCTGAACTCTACTGATCATATATATATATACACACACATTTATATATGTACAAGTAGACACTAATGTAATGAAGACATTAATATAGATACATATATATGTATCTATATGTGAGTGCATATAGATACACACATATATAGATACATATATACATATACAAAAATATATACATATGTATATATGAAGCAAACCAATGTATTTTTAACTACATCTAGGAGATGGAAAAGTAGAATGCCCTGTAAGTACTGTCTGGAAATTCCCAGAAGCCGACAAGAAGACAAATTAGTAACCCTGGGAAGACAGAACTGCCTGCAGCAACATGGCTTAAATGTTGTGACATTCCCTTGCTTGTTTTCTTTTAATATTTATTTGGGTGCAGTTGTTACTACTTGCTGGAACATGAAATGCTTTGTCAGCTCCTTA
The DNA here is from genome assembly GCA_013396995.1 of Dicaeum eximium. NCBI lineage: Eukaryota > Metazoa > Chordata > Aves > Passeriformes > Dicaeidae > Dicaeum > Dicaeum eximium. Next base: position 1,589,356 of record VWZP01001457.1, on the reverse strand, counting down.
GGTTTTTTTTTCCCCCATAAACATTTGTGTGTGGTTATTATAATGGAACCACAAGGTGAAGCTGTATGAGAAGAGGACATGAAAAGCCACTTCTGTTGCATTATTTTTTATTTGGTAGGGATTAGCAGATTTAGTAGGTCCACAAGGCAGAGTTGCATAATAGCCTTTAAGTATTTAATTAAAGCTCCATTATAAAAGAGAGGCAGAACTGGCAGGCATTTCACATGGAGCCCTGCATGTGCTTTGGCACATCACAAAATTATGAAGGAGGCACATGAGCAGGAGGCCATGGCAGAGGAAAGTCATGTCCCATGGGTGCAGTAGGATGTGAAGGCTGTAGGATATTGGTTACCTGAGGTTTGGCTCTAAAGCATCTAAAGGGGGCACAGAAGTGAAAAGGAACAGGGACGCTGTCAAAGCACAGAATGGGAAACCCACGGAGCGCTGGCTCTGGCAGCAGCTCACAACACACGTGCTTGTGTTTTGGCAGGACATCTAGAACCGCATTTCTCCACGAGAGCAGAAGAAAGGAGAAAGATGGAAGTAAGAAAAGGGCAAGAGTGGCCCCAGCTGAAGCAAGGACATCACCTGGGCCAGGGCTGCCCAGCTGGGGTGACAGCAGTGCCAGCAGCCCTCGGGGCCACGCGCTCAGCCTGGCACAGCACAGCACGCTAAGCTGGACCTGCCTCACCCTGCAAAGGGACCAAAGGTATTTTTAGTCCCTCCAAGAGTCTAAAACAGAGCTAGATAAGATTAATGGACATTTATGGGGATTAGCAAGAGTTAATAGGAGAGGCCAAACCTCTCCACCTACAGTGACTGCATTTTTGAGGTGATGGAAAGGGAAACCAAGTGGAGTGTTCTGTTTGAAATATTTTGGGATTTAGAAAATCCAAACATTTAAATAATGTGTTGAAGAAATTACAGCTGCTCTTCAGTGAGGTTTTTTTGCTTTTGAAATATTTTGTTCAGGGAGATTCCTGCAAACCTAAGTCTTCTTAAACCAGGGTACTTAAAAATATACCATTTTGTAATAATTATTATGTTCCATAATTTCTGAACAAGCTGGATCTGTGCAAAAGAGACCCTCACATTTTCTAGCTTGCACTGTTACTTGTGACACTCTCTGTGCTCATCTTTATTTCTCAGCAGTTCAGGTTTATTTTTCACCTTCAGAACTACAGAAAAGGGAGACTGATCATTTTCAGCTTTATTTTTTTTTAGATCCCAGTGTGCCTCTGAACTTGCCTAAGCAATAGTTTCAACTTCTGGTGAATACACAGATCTTTGCAACCTTCCCAAAGCAAGGAAAGGCTCCAAGCTACATTACATAATTTGTGGATTCCCACAGCCTGTGCTGTCTGTTTAGGGAAGATAATGAAGAGACACTTTTGAAGGGGAAAGACACATTAAGAGCACGAAGAGGAAAGTGAATTTTCTTACTGCACATGTGGCACAGGCCCTGATTTTTGTGTGAATGTCTGACACAACTTGGTCTAGACTTCAAACTTCAGGTTGGCAAAAAGCAGCACACACGTTTTCCAATCCAGACAGACTAGAACACTTTTTTTGCATCAACATTAAGAACTTTATAACTCTTCAAAATCAGCACCAATGGTTGGATTAATATTTTAATAATTACACACTTTTTACATTATGAAAATAAATCATAAATAGTGTAAAAATAATTCTGAAGATCAACTTCTCACAAGCAGGAAACAAAACCTGTAGTACAAAACTGAAAGAAAACAAAACAATATTCAACTGAAAAACAAGGAGAAATTTTAATAATAGAAACAAAAGCATGCGGTTTGATCAGGTTCAATTAAGTCAAGACCAGTGGCCACAAGAAAGTGGTAAATAATAACAAATTAAAATGGGTGATTTTTACCCTTGCAATTCTTTACAATACTCATCAAAAGAGGTCTTGTGATATATTTACAGTGCTAAGACACTCAAAATATTTCTAGTATTGATAATATGATGCTGACCCATGTATTTTCCCCCCAAACACTGAAATCCTTGCCAAATTACTTTTCTTTGTATTTTTATCTCTTCTACTTCATTTATGAGACCATTTGCAATACAAAAATAACAGCACATATAGATGAACTTAAAAAAGTAAAAAATACAAATAAAAATATATAATATTTTCCAAAGGAAAAAGTCAGATACATACATCTCAGCAACATTTTTAAAGTTGTGTGATATTTTCCCAAACATGTACAATAATATAAGAATATCCACATATATGTAACAATATGTAAAACATTCTTCCACCAACCCAACTCTCCATAATACTTCAGAGAAGTGTGCAAGTACCAATGGGATCTGGGAAATTCATACAATTTCTTTTTTAAATAGAAACAAGTAAAACACTAACGGTCCCAGCTTAAGTTAAGGCCCCCTGCTTTCAAAGAAAATTCCATTTCCAAGCAGCATTGATAATTGGATGCATTTAAAAACAAAATGAAACAAAAACAACACTCCAAATCCCTTTTAAAATACAAACTCCACTTGTTCTGTAGAGTATCTTTTTCAGAAATGATGGTGGCAGGCACTTGTTTCTAACTGCATTTAATGAATCCAACCACCACGTAAAATACTTTAATAACAGAGGGTGCAAGAAAACCTTCATTTGTACATTACAGCAACATTGACATCCATAAAAACAAATGGCAGAAAATAAAAAAAAAATCAGTGTTAGTTTTAATTCCAGTCACTGAAATAGAATTTTTGCAATGACTACAAATTAGACTTTCTTTTGACCACTATCTTTGCAGATGTGTTTTGTGTGAGTCTTTAGTGTGAAAATTTAGGAATCTCATTAGGTAAAATACAGAGATTTAAAAATGTGGATGAAGAGAATCATTCTGCTTTGCTACACTATCAGAATATGACATCACGACCAGCAATAAATAAAAAATATAAATCAAAAATACATTGTATTATTGTTCTGTGATTTAACGTCTCATGCTTTACCTCAAGAAAAAAAAATAAAAAGTTTTCCAAAGCATCCTGAAAGAAAGCTTTCCTATAGTTAGACTATGAGTATGAAGACAAAGACCATGTATGTCAGACATATTCCATATAGTGCTTGAAAGATCTGCAGCCTCTGTAGCAGGACTTCTGCACAATGTGGCTTTAATGCACTGGAGTAACAGATAATTACAAAACTTCATACGAAACAAATACTGAAAACTCTCAAAGAAACAAGGATTAATCACACCTGAAAAAGTCAGGGATATAGAAACTGTGTAGACTAACACCACTACACATTTCTACAACTGAAAAGACCGGTAGAGGAACTACTGTTCCTGTCACAAACTAAACAAAACAAATCACACCTATCTGGAGGAATGCCACTAAAAGATACAACACACTGGCAGTTCAAACTGTAGCTTTGCCATCAAAAGGAAAAAGATATACTAGCACCAGAAATAGTTGCTTCTTGAACAAAATAAACACGTTGCAAGTCTTGACAGGGTGCTTTTCTTGATGAAATATTAAATCAAATTCTTTATTATATTTTCTTGTACTGACCATGCAACTCTTCTAGATATGTTTAAGTTTCATTTCAATTCAATATGAGATGCAAGTATCAATGTCAAATCTATGTATGTAGTTTAACCTTTCAAATTAAATTATTTATCTACTGCTCATTCATGATCATTTAAAAGGAATAAACATTTCATGACTGAACAACACAAAGGCTAAAAAAGCCAAGTAAGATTATTTGGGGAAAAAAGGTATTCCTACCTGCTAGAAATTTAATAAAGAAATTAATTTACAAGACAGAAAAGAAAGCAAATGAAGGTGCTTAAGTGTTTCTTCAGTAGGGTCTCAGTGTCAGGGAGTTAAAGAATTGTGTTTTGACTAACATTTAACAGTAGCATCTATAATTATTTCCTAAATGACAAAACCATGGACCAAAGCTCTGCTAGCTTTATTGGTGCATGTAGCATTGGATGCTAGGAGGGCAGTTAAAAAATACAGGCACACAAATTTAAAGAAAAAAAACTGAAAGTGCTCATGACAGTGTTATTTATCTTGCTGCTATTTCTTAAATGAGTTGTGTTTGTGGACAGTCTCAATATGGAGTTGCTAAATCATCTAGCCAAACATCCTACTTGATTTTATATCTGTGAACACTCATTTATGTCTTACTATTGGAAAGATGGAATTGAGCAGTAAAAATACGTATGTAGTCAGTGTATAGTAAGATATTTTTGTTTTTATTAATAAGATAATACTAACTGGAGGCCACTAAATTGACTTTTTGCTTTAAAAATCTGGGTTTTCCTCAATGAAAAGCTGGGTTTGACTCCAATATACCAAAATGACAATAAAGATTCATCAAAGAGAAATATTCCATTATAGTGGCAATAGAGATTGTGAAGCAACACAAAAAGCGTGACCCCATCTTCACATGATTTAGAAATGATGGAGCAAGGAAAAATGTGCGTTCCAAGAAGGGCATAAAATGCCCTCATATGAATGGAGACAACCTGTCTTCTTCAACTTTAGTTTTGGTCTACATATGAAAGACAACTCTACAAAAAAAACCTGAAAACATTTGGGATGATCCTGCTATATACATTAGGAACAGAAGCGATATAAAAAGAATTTCCATCTGCCAAATATGGCACAATTTCTCATAAATTAATTTCTCAAACTAACTTAAGTGCACCATATGAAGACTCAAAATTATAAAAAATACCTTGTGGCAAAACTACAAATGTGCATAAATTATGTATTTCTAGCAATAAAAAGAAAGTGGAGAAGGAAATGTTTCTCTAGAAAGCCATCTGAACAGAAAGGGAGAAAAATCAACACATTTAATAGTGGAGCATGGTGACAAGCGTGCAGTGATAGTCACACAGAATTGTTTCTCTCCAATGTTTTTTGAGCAATAATGTCCACTAAAATCACCATAGCAACATAAAAGGAGCAAGATGAATACATCATTCTGTGAAACACAAAAATAAACTCTTTCTTTTCTAGACTTAAAGGCTTCAAAGACTCTGAAATAAAAACTGTTAATACTGAAACAAGATGCATATGTGGCTTGAAAGTATTTTCTTCAATGCCGTCATCACAAATGTTGAATAGATCATTGAAATGCATTCTTTATGGCAACAGTTACAGGAAAAGGAAACAAAACCAACCATTGCTTCCAGATTCCGGTAGCGAAGTTCAGCTAGTTACGTGTAATTTAAAGTGGATAAGCTGAAAACCACACCATGATGCATACATCTCTGGTCAGTTCCATGGTTATCCTCCTCTGGAGGATGATCTGATTCATCCCCACCTCAGGAGTGCTTTCTCCTCCAGCAGTCCCAAAATCCAATACGCAGAGTGTATGTACTCTGTCCATCCTCCAGTGAGGTTGCAAAGCGTCTGGTCCCAGGCGGTGTCTGCCATCAAACGATCCCTGCAGCACCTCTGGAACCTTTTCAAACAACCCACAGAGAAGTCTGGTTTCTTCTTCAAACTTCTGTCCCCCTGATTAAGGACTCTCCAGGGCCTGTGGTGAATGTCTCCACGGCTGTGAGCAGTGCAAGGCAAACCGACGCTGACCAACAGGCCGGACCCTCTCCCATCAAAGGGGCCAAGTATCCCACGAGAACGGATCCACCTGCAGCTGGAATGCTACTCCCCAAAAATTCAAGGCCTCTTTCTACGCTCCTCTGGTTTATCTCTTTTTGGCAATGAGCCATGGTGTGACTCCCTTGAGATGACAAAAGGAAATGACTCAGAAGCTGGAATCAAAGGTCGCCCTGAACAGCCACTCACGATCACACAGCAAGCAGGTTTGGCACACAAACTCATGCTTTTAGTTCCTATGAGCAGATGCATGAATCAGTGACGTGTTTAAGATGGAAGCCAAGTCAGTAAACTCCAACAGCAGCTGGTACAGTACATTTCATAGCATTTTGCTCTTATTTGGTCACAATTTCTTGTAAACTAGTCCATGGCACTCATTGTCCATGCATAGCCACAAGCCAAAATATAAGATTTTACAGAAATATTAATTTCTATTATTGATCATTGTTTTGAGATCTCCCCCATTAGAGAGACAATCTTTGCAGGTTTATCCTGCAGTTATTGTATCATCTAACTGCAGATGTAGGTGGAAAAAAAGATGTATGTATGGACTATTGCAAACAAGTAGAAGCAGCTACATGTAAACATATCTCAGACTTGTAAAACCAAATTTTCAGTTCTCAACTATAAATAAAAAAAGTGGAGCACTATATACACAACTTCATGCTTGTAAGGTTAGATTCATCACTGCAGAGACAAAAAGAGATACAGATTAATCAAATTAGTAAGATATTTCAGACATCTATTACAAATACATAGATAATGCAAAGTTGCAAATATGGATAGTTATTTCCTCAGCACCAACTATTCTTCAGAGATAAATGCACCCAGGATTTCACTTATGCTTTGTGTTTTCTGATATATTATATGCCAGTATCCCTCCAACTGTATTATTCTGAATGCTGTGCTTTTAAATCAAGCACTGTCTAGGCTAAATCTTTGCTAAAATAATATCACCAGTTAATATTGCCATAAAACACAAAACCCAGGAGGATTTATTGAAGAATAGAAATGAAAGGCAAAGAAAAGCTCACTTTTCTTTGATTCACTGTCCTTCTCAGTATCCCAGAAAGCCAATATAATAATAGATCAACAGAAATATTTGGCAAAAATGCCACATCCATGAACTTTTATAATGAATAGGAAGCACTGATCATATGCAGAAACCAAAGGATGTGTGAGTCTTCATGTGAAAAAAAAAAAGTGTTTTGGACTTTCCAGGAAACTAACGCCAACTATTTCTACAGTACTGCCTCAATGAATTATTCTGCATAAATTACAAGGTATCACATGAACTTCTGTCATGGACAGGTCTGATCTTGCATTGCTGGATATGTCTGTCTAGGAGTGCATCTTGATGCTGTTCAGTACCATTGTGACAGGCATTTCTGTGTGCTAAGGACATACTGCTCCTGAAAAGAAAAAGCTCTGCCCATCCTACCTTTTGCCAACAGCCAGGCATTGGTAATCCATCAGGACCCTGTTTCAAGGGGAGTAAAAGGATGAAAAATGAAAAAAAAAATCATAAGTAAGTTTGATTGGAGAGATATTTCATCAACATCTGTTAGCACAGCTGAAACAGCTCTGACTTCCTATCTAAAAAGTAGCTACTAGTTAATTTATTTCCTTTCTTATTCTCAAAGTGAAGGAAAAGCCAGAGGTAGAAAGGTTTACACTGTAAATACATACATGCACTTCTCTGCCATAAAGATTTGTTTTTCTTTAAATCATTAGAAGTTCTTTATCAGTTTCTTATTGCTACTAGAGCTCAGGTTACATGTTATTTTAACTTTAATCTGTTTTGTTCATAATAATCTGTATCTGAATGTACAAGATCAGTGAGAAAAAAATACTAACACTTTAATCTGGAGAATACTATGTTTTATGGGCTCCTCATTCAAAGGTCACCCTGTGACAAGACAGCAAGACTTAAATAGGAGTAGGATTTTTCTTTTCACTTTCAATATCAGTTTTTGAATGAAGCAGCAAAATCTTAAGGCCTGGACACACCTCGAGTGCCACAGTGGAAGAAAACATCAGCGGTGGGAGCAGGGCAGGACAGCACCACTGATTATTTCAGTGCTTGGACAATATGGGACAATGTGGCCATCTAATTTCTTCTCATCTTAGAGTGAGTCCCTCCTTTTCTTTTCTGTTGCTACCCTACCTTCATATATCTCCATGCATCCAGTAAGATCAGGGCCAGATTTTGACCAGAGTCATACTGGTTTTCATGGATCTAATTCCAATTTGCATGGCTGCCAGGGGTTTATTCAGGGCGTTACCTGCTCAGAATTAGGAGCACATCCAATGTAACTACACTACGCATAAGCAGAAAAAAATCAGGCCTTCAGATTTCTTAGAATTTAGAATACCAATACTTAATGTTAAGCTACATGGGAAGATAATGGTTAATAAGGATTTTTGAGTATATTTGCATGTGGTCTGATGTGAATGACTTGCTCCTAAACAAGAGCCAGTGCTGTGTGCTAAACAGCTTATTCTAGCAATTATCTATGAACAGAATATTTTTGATCCATCAACGATTGTTAGTGAATTTTCAGATATAAATGATAATACAGAGACATAGAAACATTTTTAAATTACAAAAGCATGCTTGATTATCCCCAACAAAATATGATATATGGTTACCATTAATTGGAAGCAAACAACATGGACTATGGAATAATCTTAATGGACTATGCATTTACAATTAAAAAGCAATTGACTTCAAATTAGAAGTGCTATAGTCAAAATAAAACTTACTTAATTTAACATTCATCTGAGAGAACCGTGCTTAACCACCAAACAATATGAGAACATGCAGATCAAATTTTACTGTGAACAATTAAAAAGAAATTCCTCTTTGTATCTTTAGGAAATGTGTATGTACTATTCATCTGGGGTTTTCTTTCTTAAATGGAAACGAGTTCAAACTTACTTTACCACTAAATAAAAATCATTTTTGCCAGATTGGTACAAGGGAGAGGGTCAAGAAGTAGCATTTTAGTATAGGTGGGAACTTGAATTCATGCTAGCATAGGGTGGGGAGTGTTGTGTGTATTCCAGGAAGGTAAGTTCCAGGGGTAAGACCATTAAATTGAAGACATTAAATAACAGACAGTGAGGGTTTGGGCTGCAGACCGCTATATTCTTACAAATATCAGGTAAGCTTTTTATTTCCAGATGTGTTCAAATACTCTGATGAACAGGCCAGACACCACAAACATTACTTGTGGATGGTCTGGAAGCCAAACTCCAGCTTGGCACGGATTTGGAAGGAAGACCAGGGTGCAGAGTAGCTACAGGACAGGCCAGGGTGTGGAAGTGAGGCAGTGCAGACAGAAGTCATCAGACTTGATTAAAGGCGAACATTGTGCTGGATTTCTACAACTTGGGCTCAGGGTGAGTAAGGCAATGGGTACTTTGCAAGGAAAGTAACAAACCAATGATTCTCAGGGAAAATGTAGGAAGGACACAAACTTATAAATTACCAGGTGACATGGGAGCAAATTTTTGGGAGTTAGGCTTAAGGTGTCAACAAAATCGTGTGTTCTCTCATTGCAGTTATGATCACTTGAAGCAGCTGGTTTGTTCATGCACATGCATGTGTTATATGAAAAATGTAAAGTCAGCTCAAAAAAACATTACTTTACATTGAGAATGGCTGACTACAAACAAAGGAACTGCATGCAGGGGTGGTAGGAAAGAGAAATACTGTACCAATTGGCAAGGGGCATCCAGCCCATCCAGGCCAGGCTGGCCTGGCTCCCCTTTTTCCCCCTTAATTCCACGGAATCCCTGTTTGTAAAGATTAACTTATAATGTTACTGTCAAGGAAATGCCTTCAGTATTGACTTAAACCGAGTGAACAAAAAAACAACTGAGAGGCAAGAGGAACAAGCTGACTGCTTATGATTTAAACCTGCGGGGTACTGATTCTGGCACATCCCAAATTTGGTTCCTTTCCAATGTATTTTGCAGAAAAAAATGAAAAAAAAAAAAAAAAGCCACTATCAAACCCTCACAAACTCAGCCCAAAGCTCTTACGTCTGGTGCTTTAACCCAAATTAGGAGGTTTAAAAACAAAGTCTGCTCCAGAATTTGCACTTGAGATGAAGCTGTGTTAACAAAGAGCAACAGGTTACACAGCAGCTGGTGCTTGTTCCTCTCCCCTCATTTCTTATTCCATCAGTTTACAGCAGGAGGACTGATCTTCCAATACACAAGCGAGACGTACCAACGGGCAAGGTGCATCTAATCCAGGAGCACCCTGTTCTCCTTTCTCCCCTTTAGGCCCTTTTTTGCCTTTCTTTCCCTTTTCCCCCTGTGGATACAATGGTTTGGATAAAACAAGGTTCACTCTTTTGGGAAAAAAAATAAAGAAAGATTGGGTTTAAAGTTTGGGTTTTTTTCTTTTTAAGCCAATGGAGAGCTGAAAGGACACTTACCACTGTGTTCTGGTTTGCATGGTGCATTATGTGGAGAAATAAATTATATGATCACAAGCAAGTACTGCAATCAGTCTCAATTAGTTCGTGTTGGTATTTCATATCAGTATTATGAATGTTTTGAAACCTAGAACAGGGCTTGAAATCATTGATTTCCTGAGACAGAGGCAAATCTGCAAATCCCCCCAATCCGCAGTTCAAAATAAGAGGTCTCCTATTTTGGTAAGTGTTAGCACTGAAGGGCACACACTCACTGAGGTGACCTTGTCAGCTTCCCAGAGGATTTGCCACTAGTCAGAAGTAACTCTGGGAGAGCAGAATCCATCAGCAGAGTTTTTTGATAAAAGACCTGTGGCACAGAGGCTTCGCAGGGATGACTGACTCAATTCCATCAGCTTCCAGGGTGTCACATCAAGGGTGAACCTGGCCAGGAGCATCCTTTGCTAACTGACCCTCTGCACTCTGGTAACAGAGTTTGGAACAAATCCTCTTCTCTGGGGTGTCCATAGAAACCCATGGACATCACTGAGAGTGCACTGCTGTCACTCCAAATACAACAGAACCATTTCAAACCCTGTTACAGGAATCAAAACACTCCAACTGCTTGATGGAGAGGTGGTATGACACTTCCAACGATTTCATATTGTCTTGGTATCATAAAGTAATCAGTAGTGATCATTAGATTATTTATTTAAGCATTTCAACATTCAAATATTCTCACTGCTGCGGGCAATGTTTCATCTATTGGTTTTACCAAAATTCAGTCCTTTGAGTTCGCACTGAGTTTTCTTTTTAAATGTGAAACTTCCAATGCTTTAATTCTCATGGAGATGAGTTGATTCCCCTCAACAAAGCTACCTTGCAAAGATGACCTCACCTTCAAGCAGTATAAGAGGTTTAGAGAGTTCATTTTATATTTGATTTCACACCAGTTGATCACAATGGTAAATGAGTTTCAGGTTGCTCTCAATTTCACAAAAATCAAAAAGGGATCACTTAAAAAAAAAAATTGGACTAGGATTGTAAAAAATGGGATAGGAAGGATGAGTAAATCAGGATATCACAAAGAAATGGGAAAAATAGTCATAGGAAAATTAGTAAAACATCGGAGAACCAGCAAGTGAGGTTGTGGCTGTTGGGAGGATTTAATTTGTGAGGAAAAGGGTAAAAAAGACAGAGGAATTGTAAGGAATGAGGGTAGAAGGAGAAGGAAGGAATGCCCCTTTGGAAAGACAGACGGATTTTGGTGAAGCATATTAAATAGGCATTTAACTTCTTCCACACCAGTACAGAAAGGCTCAATCATTAACAGTAAAGAAAAAAAATTTTATAATTAAAAAAAATTTATATAAGTAATATTTTAAAAAGGAAGGAAAGCACATTAGTAATTTAATATAACAGCATACTTGACCTATTTAAATAAAACAGAATGTTCCATGAACAAAACATACTGCACCCACATCATGATAGAAGCAAAGTTACTTGTCTACCTTTTCTGTGTGCCAAAAGGTCTCAGGATAATATTTGGAAAAACAGCAACTCAAACTTTACCAGTCCTTACCAAATGATAAAACTGTGATGTAAAAAAATCCTCACAAGTCAAGAACCATAAATTGGCTACATTTCCATCTTAAACCTACAAAGATGACAACGTAGCAGAGAAACCCAACAGCTTAGGGCCAAATTTCGTGCTGTTTGTGCTCAATGTAGCACCAATATATTTGCAGTGAGTGTATGCAAGCACAAAGCATGAACATACTCCAAAGAGGATTCTGAAAATGAACAGTACAGTTCAGTTTCTGACTATTTTTTATATCTTTAGGATTTTTTGTTTCTTTAATTCTTGTTTTACAAGCCAGCAGGTAAATATTTTCAACTTCCAGTTTTGCAGGCAGATCTACAATCTTACTCAAACCAATGCAGCAGTCACCTGTGTAGAAAGAAGTCTGAATTTCCTGGGTACTTTACTACTTTTTCCACAGACTGAGTTCTTTCTTTTTAATCTTTGATCTTTACTCCTTATCCTGAACTATAGAAACCCTCAGGAGTTATGGAGATTCTACATCTGATGAGGATTAAAAAAAAAAAAAAAATCCTTTCTGTCCTTCCTCAGTGCCTCAGTGCAGGTATTCAGTCTCCATATCTGCCCTACAGACTTCTATCAATCCTCTTTCTGAAAGTCCACAAAACAGTTTGTTTTTTGGAACATGTATCAGACTTGCTAACTACTTCATCCCATTTATTCTCCTCAGGAAACAGGGTTTGCTTTTTCATGAATTTTTAGGGGGATGGAGGACCAGAGTTCCTAGGAGATGTGTCCTGCAGCCCAAGAGAACAAGTCTCCACAGGCAGCCTAAATCACAGCTGAACTCCAAAAAGGGTGTAGCTGTGCCACACACCATTCCCACATAAAACTCCCTCACTCCCTTGCAACTGGAATTCCCATGTTTGACTTATCTAGTCAGTCCCTGGGAATCACAGTCTAATACCCAAAAGCAGCAAGCTGGACTCTGGAACATTAAAAATTTTTTACATCCTGAGTGCTGAATCCCATCTGTTCCATGCTCACATTATATTTGTGTAAACCAACTTTTGACCAGCTTTCTGTCTTTTTTTCTAGAAATCTTCTGGAGCTCTGGTGACTGAAATTTGTCTGCCTATCTGCTCTAGCTGTACGTGGAAACACAGACTCAGAAAGTCTGGCTGAGAGTGAGTTCTGGAGGTTGCCTAAGATTCCTATGGAGAGCAGGGTGATTCCTGACCCTAGGTCAGGTCAGACCAGACCAGACCAGGTTCTGCAGAGCTCCTTGGGCAGGGGTTCAGCTCCTCTCTGGACTCACTGTCCCAGAGCTGTGCTGTCCTCCTTGTGAACAATGGCTCTGAACCTCACAGGAGCAGCTTCTGGTCCTGCATTTCCCTATTTGCCATTTCCCAGAAGAGTTTTTCTTGATCATCTTTTTTTCTCCCCTTTCAAGCAGTTTGGTCATCCCACTGTCAGACTAAGCCAGTCCATCTCCTCCAACCTCTGCTACTGGTTGTGTTTGCCCCAGACCCCTGCCAGCTTGGTAATCCTCTTACTCTCTGATTTTTTCTTGAACTGTGAGGCTCAGAAGACCATCTGCAGTATTCAAGCAGCCTCACTGGAACTGATTTGAGAGGAATAATTACTTATTTTTATCTTCTGGATACAACTCTTGTACCTTACCAGTGATCTCTGAGCTCAAAAGAAAGAGCAATATACCAAGGGACAAAAGGGAAGGATGAATTTCATAATACCCTTTTCAATGCATTCCTGGGAAGTGTTTTGCCTAACCATATTAAGAAATTGGGATGAACTCTAACACTCATGGTGACTTTTTAGCCCTGCTTCTTGTTCAGGACACCACAATGAGAAATTAATCCAGCCTAACCCTGCATATGTCAGCTTGACAAAAACATTTGTCTGACCTAGAAAACATCATCTGCTGCATGACTTTTACATTAAGTGGTCTGGTGTGAGTTCTAATTCAGCAATTTTAGCAGCTGGGCTTTGTGTTGGATAGAAATGGAAGAGATTTGCTCATGAAGTTTCTCTACACACATTAAATCCTGCATTGCTTTTTAGTAAAGAGATTTCGAAGTCACTGTGTCTGAACACTGCAAATGAAGTCAGGCTGTTTCTGTTAACGTCACTGTCTGGTGGGTTTATCAGAATGGTAGAGTATATGATTCAATTTCATTCCACAAAGTCCTTAATTGCAAATAAACATTGCCAAAAATAAAAATTCAAACAGTTCCTGTCTTAAGACACTTGGTGTGGAACAGGTAGCACGTAAAGGCATGCTACACCAGGATCAACCATTAGTGTGCAAATACTGCCAGGGAACAGAGCTGAGCTCTTCAGTATAAAATCACTACCACAATGACTAATGTCTGCATTAAATATTTCAGGACTTTCAACAAGTGCAGGATGGATTGGAGAAAACAAACCTAAAAAGAAAAAGAGGCTGTGCTTTGGGACATGTTGATATTTCTAGTCTTGTACTTTTTTGTGGTTTTTCATTAATTCGGTCTGGCATGTACCTGTGACTTGCCTTTTGGCACACAGTAAAAACAAAGGTAAGTTTTAACCGGACTATTTATAGCATAAAGACAGCAGGACTGATTAGCTGAGGAATCAAGCAACAGTTAATAACACTGTGGTCACCTTTTCTCCCTTTTCTCCTATATCACCCTTTTCTCCTCGAGGGCCAGGGAAACCCTATAAAAACAAAACGGACAAAGATGGGTTGACTTTTATTAACATGCAGATTAAGTTTTCAAATACTCTTAGAAAACCTAAAAAGATGATTTCACTGCATGCTCTGTACATATGTGTGTATTATGTGTGGACACATGCACGGACACAAGAGCATGTGAGACGAGTAAGTCACAGAGCTTGGTAGAGACATTTTGGCAGCTACAGAAAGAAATCACACCACTCAAACTAGCAACCATCCATGCTACACAGCATGTGTGCATTCTTAAAAGGACTCCTCCAGGTTAGGGGTTTCAGCATAGGACTACAGAAAAGGACTTTCAGTAAGTCTTTTTAGCATGCCAAGCAAAGAGCCTATGTTTTGAAACACATCCCTTACAGGCTACAGACTTATTATCTTTAATTAGAATAAATTTAGTTAACTAAGTGCTAAGTGACTCCTTGTTCTTCTACAAATGAGTCATCTGAGTATTTTCTTAGCAAGCATTTTTTCAGCCTACTGACATGCAAAGGACTGGTATTGCCAAGCACTGCTATCTGCTGGTGTCTGTCGATAAGGGCTGGGCATTGCACAACCTCTGTGCTCTACCACGGAGAAAGAGCAAAGGCAGCATCCAGCTCACTCTCTGCAGGCGCTGCATGCACACTAAAGGGCAGCTGTGCTCCATAAGGGACCCCGTGGCAGACTCTTACCGACCCCTGAGGGTGCCCTGGTCACATTCATTACTTACATCAAGGCCAGGCTCGCCGTCTTTGCCCTGCCAAAGAACCACAGCAACTGCATTAGCTTCCCTCAGACAAGGACACTGCTGCCCATGTTTGACATTCCCAGGAACTGATAACCTGGCTGCAAAAATTTTGCTTGACTGTAAAATTTTGTTTGCAGGTAGACTCCAGGAGCAAGCTAAAAATACAGGAAAAACCTGTAATATTTTATTTTTAGTTCGCAGGAATGGGAAACAGAAATAGGATTTTTAAAAAAATTTAACTCACAAAAGTAACCCTCCCATAAAAATGTGTGGCAAGCTAATTTAACACCCCATGGAGCCTGAAAACTGTCTCCAGCTACTGACTCCTGATCCAATTAAATGGATCCAATTAAACCACAGGTCTGCATTCCAGCTTAAATTAATTAATCAAACAGATTAGACTGGAAAGGGCATGGAAACACTAAAGGTCTCCTGGAAAGGCTGGTTGTGCCTGGACAAGCACATTTACATGACTTTCCTTGCATCAAAGTACAGAACAAACATGTGTATATGTACACACCTGACCAAGTCATTAGCAGTGTAAAGAGGGAAAGTCAACTGATTTCATTGGGGATATCCTTGTTAGGCCAAAGGAAGTTCTCCCTCGTATTTTAGAAATGGATAACATAGTTCAAATTATTGATTTAAAACAAATGATTTCCACCTACGAGTGAGCAACAATGAAATTCTCACATTGCTTCTGACCAGATGGCACAGAAATGAAAACAAAACTGGTCTCTGAAGTAACAAACAAAACAAACACATAATGGTGAAGAAACCTTGCAGTATGGAAACCCAAGCAGCTTACTGACATTAGGAAATGCACAGATTTCCACAGCTCCCCCTGAACTCCTGGCACCCACACATGGTCCCCAGGCAGCTGATGGCCAAAGGCTGCTGAACCAGGACCACCTGCATTCTGCATCTCCTCTCTCTTGCTGGTTCATGTCAGGTCTGTTTTTTGTGTGCATGGGTAGAAACCCAGGAGTGTGATGCATTGACCTTGCACTGTCAGGGTTTATTACCAATCTCTGTCTTTTCCAACTAATTCTGCTAGGTGAAAATCAGCCATAAAGCACACAAAGTTTAATCAGGGAGGGATGAAAAGTGCAGTGTGTACAAGCTCTGTGCAACTTACAGGCAAGCCGTGTGGTCCTCTGGGTCCAGGGTCACCTACAGTTCCCTTCTCACCCTGAGAAAAGATTACAGAGCAAGCAAACAAAAACATTGGCTATCTCAGAAATTATCTCTACCAAGTGCTTTAGGTTAAAGTTTATGCATTCCTAAGTGTTATGAGTGAAAAATACCCAAGCTCATTTATTTCTATTAAATGTTTAAGGGGGAAAGAGAAGGTGTGTATTACTTTCTAGGCAGAATGACTTCTTAGGCATATGATATCACGTTCATTTTTAAATACAGTAGTGACTGAAAATATGTTTCAACTGAACATGCACCAGTGTCAAGTTTAAGCTTTTAACAGCTTAATGTTGCTCTCAGTAAAAACCCAAAGTTGTAATGAAAACTGAGGATATACAGCACCAAGCTGTATATATACACAGCAGCTGAGATGCAACACAGTGACAGGCAAAAATAACGTGTCAGTCAAAGCTTGATTTAAGTAGGCAATGCTATTAACAGTGACATTGTGAAGATTATCCTATGCACTGTGCTGTGTTGCTAAATCCTCTACTGGATTCTAGATAAGTGATGTAAATACTCTGGTTTATTAAAATCAAAACAACTTTAATAATATGCAAGACAAACGAGTACAGAGATTACTCCAGAAGTCTGATCTCATTCTGCACTAAAATCCATGGAAAAATCACCAGTTTCTTGAGGGGTGCTGCTAAAGTCATTTTGCAAGCTTAATACAGGGTAAACTTTTCCAAATGGAATGGAATTTCAAGGCGACATATTTCAGGCTGACAGGAATAAATCACCTTTGCTCTCTAATTGTTCTTTATCAAGACTGATATGAAATTAAGCCTCCCAAGCCAGCCAGGACTAGCCCATGTAGCTGCAAGCACAGGTCCCTGTGAGCTTGGTAGAGAGTCAGGGCTGGGAGGAAGGTGTGGAAAGCAGTCTTGTTTCAGACTGTGGTGTTCTTTCTTCTGAATCAAATCCATCAGAAAAGCATTTCTCTCTGGAGAGAACTAAACGGCTCAAAGTGTTGATGAAATTAAAGAAAAAATTCCTGACCACCTCTAGTTTTCAAAGCTCCTACTCTGGATGTGTTATGCAGGGTGACTTGGATCCCTTCCCTTTGCTGAACACACCCCAACTTAATTACTACTTATTATTAATTCATTAATGGCTCTATCATTAAAAGCACAAGACAGAGATGTAGATGTGTACCTAATTAATAGAGGTGATCACTGGCACAGCCAAGTACTTGGCACAGCTCTGAAAGTGGGCTGCTATGTCTAAATTTCATTGACTGAATTATACAAAAAGGCAGGCACCAGAACAAATGGGACCTTAACCTGTGCTGGAATAATCCCAGCAATAAGGAGTTTGTCAGAGTAACTGACATTTGATCTGTTTTAAATATTTAATATTTTTACATAGCTGGGCACCAGAGGTAAAGAGATGTGCAATGTCAGGTGTTTCTGGATTCTGCTACTCCCCTGCTAATTTCTGAGCAGCATTTAAGCTGGATGCCCTGGCAGGACAATAGGAAGTATTGGGAAGTAACAGCTGATTTTCAAAACAATAAATCCCTTGCAGCTTTAAAGCTTTCTGCTAAGAAGAAACTAATGTGCTGACCTATGTAGGAAAGAGCTACAAAACTCTTTGAATAGTACTCGAAATATGTCAAGACTAGTTAAGCATGTTTTTTTTCTTTAATCTTCGACAGCAAGATGACTGTACAAAGTCCTCTCAAGATAGGCTTATAACATTGCTAAACATATGGTAGACATAAAAATACTGAATCTATCAGTCTAGGAAATAATCTCATCTGTTATGTAAGAATATATTTGGAGAACTGTATCTCAGAATTTTTTGCCTCCAATACAAAGCATATGCTGAAACATGTTTGGAATATCAGATGAGGTCCTGAATGTTCATGGATTATATGAGACTGATGGACTTTCATGAGCATACTGCCCTCAACCATCACAATGTCCTTCAGGGTAGCAGGTATTGGTACACCTCAAGATTTTTTAAAAAACTATTTTGTAAGACAATCCATCAGTGTCCAAGGAATAGAAACCATAACCTATGTTTTAGCCTCCTATTTCACTTCAGTCTCCTGAATCACGGACAAATAAGAGTTACAATTTGCATGAATAAAGCTGAATAATTTGTGTCTCCATTAGGATAGACAGGGAGATTTCATAACACTGTCATGGTGAGAAACATTTTAAGCAAATTAAAGAGAATGCACTTTACCTACTAGTACTAACTGTGTGTAATGATGACAGTGTTGCACAGGCTACACATCTGAAAGCCAAAATCAAGCTTAAAACCAGGTCCTTGTCATCAATGAAAAAAAAAAATAAAAAAGGAAAATGTGTATTTCCAGCTCTCAGATTTCTTTAGCTGGTCAAGAAGCTGGATATACATTATGCCTGTCATCACCCTTCAGGCTTACATGTCCCCTTTCATCAGTAGTAGCTGAAGATGTCTATCTATTTTCCAGTGTTCTCTACTTCTGTTTCTCTCAAGATGGTATGTAAGTGAAAATAACAGGTACACAGTCAGATTCAGAGGCCTAGTATGACCTACTCCTCCCTTTAATAAAGATGGTCTCAGTAAAATCTCTCTAAGCACCTGGTAAAATGGTATTCCAACAGCTGAAAATGAGTAAGAACTATTAGACAACAGTCTCATAAACTATATTTATTTACATTATTAATTACTCTTTTAGTTTCTACTGAAAAAATGCATAAAATCAAATAATAGTGTTACGCATGATTTTCTTAGTCTACCTTGTCACCGTCTAAATAGACTTTGTATAAAGATGATCTGATGTTTTCTATTTTAATAGTTAATTGAAAATCAACAACCCACCCTAATTTGCACAGCAGTCTGTTCTACCTCAGTGAAGTAATTCAGCATCACCTCGCATGCAGCCTGAGCAACAATGAATAAATGATTATTCTGTCAAACAGCCCCAATGCCCTTCTAGAGTTATACTGGCCCAAGGTTCTTCTTATCAATACAGACAAAATGGGGCCCTATCCAGTGATGGTGAACACTGGACCTATGCACTGTTTTTAATTAAAAAGTAAACTCTGAAATCTGCAGACAAAAACGTTTCCCTCCTGCTTTCACAGAAACAAGTTCGACAGTTGCAAATGCAAGTTGTAAAACAGCATGTATTAAAAATGCATGATTTGTTTATTAAATAATGAGACATATATCAACACTGTGCACCTGTTACATAACTATGCTACAAACTCCTCCTCGCAAATATTGAATAATTAAATTTAAAAATTACATAATAATTAAATTACATAATAATTAAATTTTAAAATTACAGCAATAATCCTGCTGGTTGCCTGCTTGGGAAAAAAACCTTCCATCTGTCTTGTGAACTTCCTCCCATTCATTTAGCTCCACACAAAATGGTGGGTGTGTAGGAATTTTCTGCACACCTTGGTCTCTCTATTTTTGTAAAGTTCTCTTTCTGTGCTCATGCATTTACTTATCTACATCACAGCAATTCCTATCCCCTTTGTAGCTACTGCTTTCAACAGCTACAGTAAGGCTTATTCCAGATCCAGCTGTATGATTTCTTATGACCTTGAATACCCAAACAAGAAAAGAATATTAGTAGCTCTCTTCGACAGATGAGTAGTTTGTATTATTTTTCATTGTCAAAGACATTTCAACTGGTAGTACACATGCATATCATTCAATACAAAAGGTGAAAATGCAATAATAAAATGTACAGTATTTTTATGTACTTCTACATGCGTATCTCATCTAAATTATTTACTGAAGATTAGAGGATGTTCAACTATCTTTTCATAGATTTGAGAGAAGATACATTTTTTCCTAATTAAAAAAAAAAGAATTGAATCTGTAATCCCCTAGAAAAACAGAAAAAATTCTCAAATCCTTCAGGCACTTAATTAGCCTAAGTGGTAACTGCAGCCTACTGTACAGTATAATGGACTATGCTGCATATCTTGTATTTATCCCTCAATACATAGCTCTGTAAAAATGAATCTTATCTCTCTCAGATGAAGCTAACTGGACCTCTGCCATGTGGCTGTGTCCTTAACACAGCTAGGTCTGAAGATGTTTTAGCTCAGTTGTTTTGTTAAAGTGAGGAAATGAAAGAGACAAAGCTCTGGACTGGTAACTCCTTGGAGGTTTTAGTTAGGATATCATCTACTGGTTTGGTGTAAAGGTTGATGGTTGTATTGTTAAAGATGACAGGCTTATAGTTAAAGATTGAAGTTCCTATCCCATTTCAACTGTAGACAATTTACTGTGAATATTTAAAATTAAATAGCAAGGCTCCTATCTTCTAAGCTTAAAAAAGAAAAGTTTAAATTTTACAGAGGCTGGAGATACTTTTTCCTGGATAAAAACATTTAAGTGCACAGAGGAGAGAAATACTTTTTTTTTCTTTTGCCATTTCATTCTTATATAATCAGACCACACTATCTTATCTTGTATCAGTTTTTCTCTCAATTTACACAACACAATGAAACCAATGAAAATCGTGTTCTGTTTGTGGCACTGTGAGCTAGAAAGTCCAGCCAATTCCTTACTGATCAGTCATTTCAAAATACCAGCTCCCCTGAAGCTAATGAGTTACATGTCAACCTCAAACAGATAAATGTGTGTATAGCTAGAATGCATCTGGGCTGCTCCTCTACAGGTGAGGCTCAGTTCTGTTCTGTAACATCTATCTAGGCACAGCATGAGTCCCCATATGACATTTTCCCCCTGTGGCAGTCACTCTGTAAGGAGGAGCACATGGAACACATACTTACTCTCTCTCCTTTGGGACCTGCAGGGCCATGGGGACCAACTGGGCCATCTATGCCCTACAAAAAGGAACAAGGAGGGTAAGAGAGAGGGCTCCTTCTTACAACTTTTTAGTTTTAAAAGCTGTCTTGCACACAAGAACTAACATGGAATCAGTCTTCACTGGTTGAAAATTTGGATTAAATTGTGATGCAACCTATTTGGCTTTCAAAACTCCACCTATAACCTCTCCTGTTACAAGGCAGAGCATCTTTCTTCTATTTGGTGTTCACTACATCTATGGAAGCAATCAGATTTACAAAGATCTTAAACTGATTGGAAGAAGATGGAAGGGTAAAAAAAAAGATTTTAAATTATTGTTTTATTTTAAAAATTGATTATTCTTTAAATTGAAATGTTCACCTGTAAGATGGACTTACCTATTGCAGAGATCAAGGGAATTTTACTTCCAAGATATAACTCTTTCGCTGCATAGATTTATCATTAAACAAGCAAAAGATTTAACACCTATGGTGTGTAATATAACAATGTCTGTAGATGAACCCCTGCACATCTGCATGTCCTTCCCTGATTCCATATTAGCACTGAACAGCTATGTTCTCCTGTAAGCCAAATCCCTAACCTTACCCAGGAAAACTAGCAACCCAACCAAGGCAGCTGTCCAACCAAAAACCAAAACTAAGCTGCCTTTTTAAGGTTCAGAGCTCCTTCTACTGAGAATTATTCTCTTTCCCACACATACTGCCCTAAGAATCTGCTCTTACTCCCCTCTTACGGAAAAGCCTGCAGGATTTGGCCTTCCCTGCAGTGTGCAGGAGCGAGCTGGGCTGGCAGAGCCCCGGGAAGCACAGGGACTCTGTCACAAAGGGGACACACAAAGACAAGGACTCACCCGGGCTCCTGGCTTTCCGTCTAAGCCAGATGCTCCCTGTGTGGTGAGGTGGAGCATGGATGATGGGCACGACACGAATGACAAGAACGTGACATTAGTGAGTGGTGCTGATGAATAAACACAATTCAAACGTACAGTACAGGCTGGGACAGGGTTCTGGAGTGGGGATCACATTACTACAGCATGTTAGTTAAAAATTCACATAAAACACCAAGAGCCTGATTCTGTTCTCACTTCACATCACTGACCCACCCCTGCCCTCACATCGAGTATATTACAGCAGAATATTGTCAGGCTAAAGGAGTGCTACAAACACCAGATGTTAGGGTGGTTTTGAGCCTGAACGCACAAATATTTACTTTGCAATTTACTCGCACGCTTTCTAATTTGTAAACAGCGACAACACCGAATAGTATACACAAAGGAAGAAAAACGTGCGATAGGAAATATTTAAGCGCAAGAATACTGCATTATGCAGCCAACAAAAATTGGATCCTGACCACAATGGGCTCATTCATTTGCAAGGGCCCGGGAGACAATCCCGTTTCCTGTTTTCCCGCAGGAACGCCGGGCTGGGATGAGCCTGAGCATCCTCGGGGCCGGGGGGACCTCTCGTGGATCCCGTGCGAATGACACAGCAGCGCCCGGGGACACGGGGCACAGCCTGCGAACACCTCCCTCCTAAAAAAGCTAACCGAACCAACAAAACAAACCCAACTAAAATCTCCAGCCAGCTCAATAAAACCAGCCATTTTTTTGGAACGTCAAGCGCTTGGAATTGCTCCTGAAAATGACATTTAGAAGTAGCAAGCAGGAGCAAGATCTGTGTAAATTTGGAAAACATAGTAGCATGTTTTGTTTCTCTTCTACCTTCTAGCCATTTTCAGGGCGTCTGCTCACACCTCCAAAGCTCACTCTCTACAGAGATATAACTGTCAATGTGAAAATAAGCTTTTATTTTTCTCAAAATAAATTAAAAATCTCTGTGATGCTGACCTTGTCCATAGGCCCTGCACATAATTCTTGAAAATATTAATCAGAAAGGTTTGTGTTCCTTTGGGTCAACTAAATCTTTTTTCTCCACTTTACTGCTAACAATGTAATCACTGGGAGCAATCCTCCTACAATAACAACAGCAAAGAGGAAAAATGAACTCTTTTTCTCAGGAAAAAAAAAAAACCTGCCTTTTCAGTGTGCTTTCAAACACAAAGTATTTTCTATTTTATCAACCTAAATTTTAAGACTGATGTTTCCATATTTTAAAGGTTCTTCACTTGTAAGACAAAATTCATGCCAAACACTCAGAATGGGAATTTTCTAAAGACCAAGGTGAAAATAAGAATCCAGGAAAAAACAAAAAAAAACCAAAAAAAAAAAACCAAAACCCCCAACACAACTAAATTCCCTAAAACAATTTTTAGGTGTCCTCAATTAGATCTCTCCATTTGAACTGCAGAAGTGCTATAAGAGGAAGAATAACTGAGGAGACAGAGGAAAGGGAAGACTCCTTTTTTAATGGAAACACCATACAACACTTGAATAACAGCATGACTAATGCAATGGGGGTGATGACATCCTTGTGACACTGAACACTCTCAACTGACACACAACAACAAAAAAACCCTGACAGCACTGGGGGTTACAGGACGTTACTTGGGATGATAGCACAGATTTGGGACAAAACAAAACAAGAGTGATGCTCTGCTCCAACATGGTATATTCTGTGTATGCTATTGAGTAAATCAGAGTTGTTCATGAGGAGTAGAAAGAGAGGTTTGTGATTTGCACTGAAATTGAATAGTTGGGTTTTTTTACTTACTGGAAGACCAAGGGGCCCTCTGTCACCCTTTTGACCTGGTTCACCCTTCAATCCTTTAAGACCATTTAACCCTGGTTCACCCTAAACGTAAAAGTATAAATGCCAAATTTTTGGTGCTATAATGGGTGTTTAAGCTGGGATAGAAGAAGCCAGTCTCAGAAGTAGCTGCAAATTCCAGTTTGAAACAAATTCAACCTTCTCAGTTTACTGGCAATTTATATACTGATTTAATAGTGGGCAAAAGATTTGGGAGATGTCTGCTTGAGATTTAAAATCTGTGTAAAAAAAAACTACAGAAAACTTACGGGTAACAGATTTTTAAAATCTTTTTTCTAATAATTATCACTATAGTTAGATGGTTTGAATTAAGTAAGAGTTTCAGGGGGTTTTGGAAATTCTTCATATCCCATAAACCACCCTATGCAGATAATTCAAACTGAAAGAAAACGTTCATAAAAGTAAGCCTCAAAACTGTAGGTTTCTCGAATGGGATCATCTGAGAAGTAGATTTAGTAAGGAAGCAATACTTTTCCTTACAGTAAACTGGAATTTGCAGCAAAATCTTACATAAAGATATTTTAAACCTTTAAGCATACATAATAAACAGTAACAAGTTAAAAGAAACAGTATAGACTACACAATGCCAAGCTGTTTGGGAGGTCCACAGTTTCTGTGTTCATACAGAGAAATTTTAACAATGTAAGAAATGGCACTTGTTGTGATTATTAAATTATCCACAGGCTGTTACATTAAACAGAACTAAGATGATAATACTGGTCTCAGAGCTGCCAGTAAATAATTTTCTCATAATGAAAAACTGCATCAGCATGGGGGCTGCTCAGTCAAAGAGAGAATTGACCACACCTGCCTCTTTTGGAAAACAGAACTACATGGGTACTTCATCCAGGCTGCTCCCCATGGCCTCATTGCTAGATTTCCCTTTGATGTATTATGTTACCTTATATTATATTCATATTTTAAAAAAGGAAAAACTCAGTAGAAACCAGTCTGCTCCTTTAAGTAACTCCAGACATCATCTGCCTGCTTTGCACCCTAAGTAGCCATTTCTTCATTCTTATTCTATTTGACTCGATGTGACTTTCTGAGCAGTAGCACTGGAAATGCTGAAGTTTTGGAAACAGACCTGAGAAATCCCACAAAAGCCTGAGTCTCAGGCCAAGAGCCTGAGGTAAAGCAGGGCTGGTGCTAAAATGGAACATACTTGATTCCAAAAAATGATTTATGACTTAGGTTTCTTGAGCCAAGGTAACACAGTCTCATAAGGGGTCAAACCTGTGATTTTATGTCTTGCAGCTTTAAAAACCCAAAATAAACCCTCAAAACTAAACAAAAACACCCTTTCCTCCTCTTCCTTACTTTTTGAGAAAGGTGTGATTAGGGACCCATAGTGATTTAGATGATCCCACCTGACAACACCACTGGCCTTAATGAATACAATGTCATGCTGAATTTTAGCTTACTGGTGACTACTGAATTAAAGCACAAATTAAAATATTCCAACTCTGCCAAAATTCACTTCCACTATCCTGAGCTGTTCTCATGGGCTAAGAGAGTCCCTGAAGAGTATCTGTGCTATGGAAAATGTTTAAATTGTATTGCAGACCTGTCTGATCATGAATCCAGTCTGGAAAATGTGAAAATGCACACATCAGTTTGTGATGGTGAACCAGCATAACATGTGAAGGAACTGGTCAGCAAAATACCTGTCCCCTAACAAAGGCCATGGAGAGCATAAATGAAGATGAGTTTATCTGACTTCATTTCCCAAGCCTGTAACATGCTTCTGTATTCCAAAGTAATTCCAAGTGCAATGGTAGCTTGCCCATAAACAGGAAGCTCAATAATTTAGTGCCACATTCCTAATATTTGTACAAAAAATGGACTCAGCCGATGCTGAGGAGAAATACTACTCAGAAACAATCACAGAAAATTTAAAGAGCTTTTAAGCTGTTAATATTAAAATCTGCTTTAAGGTTTAAGAATATCAGAAACGTTTATTAAATGAGGTATGACAAAACATAGCTCCATGCATTCAAGAGCAAAGCATGACACTTTGCAGACATAAAGATCTCGTCTATTCAAGACAGATATTAACTTACCTTTGGGCCAGGCAGTCCATGAGGTCCCTGAAAATAAAAGTAACATTTTTCATTATAAAAAAAGCACCACGATTTTTTTGAGTTTTTGCTTTATAGGGATACAAATTACCCCTGTATTTCTTTACTCTCAAAAGAAATGCAGCAGTCAATAAAGCAACAGTAAACACGATTCTGAGGAGGAACCAGACCACTAGCATGTTAACAGTAACAGGAATGTGCAATTTGTTTCTCCACCTCCTAAGAATTTTAAGACATGCAAAAAAGATTTCCAAATAAGGGCCCATCTTTAATGGCCACATATTCTGACAACACTTTCAGTGAGCAGGCAATAAAGAGGCAAGAGGGCATAGATCTTTCTAGCCCCTCTGGTCCTCCCAAGCTTACCATGGGGCCTGGAGGACCATGTGGCCCTGGTGGTCCAGGTGGTCCTATCATCTAGAGACAAAAAACAATGGTATTAGATCAAGCAGAGCAAAGAACTCCCACAAAAATACCGGAAGGCAGGCTGACCGTTGTTGGCAAGCACTTACAACAATAGCTATGCAACAGGGAACACTGACAGCGCATCTAGGCAGGGCTTTAGGAATGGGAATTATTTTGATTTGAAAGACAGGGTACCCAAAGTGCAGATCTGCCTGTGCCATATGGCAGTGTGCCTGTCTCCAAATTCTTATTCCTAGGGTCTATGATACATTTTAAGACACTATGGGGGAAAAACAATAAATCCCGGTAAAACAAACAGTACTGGGAGGGGATACTTGAACTTTTACTATTTTATGGTATGTGCTCTTTAGTTCTCTCCTGTACTACTTAATCTACAGAGCTAGAAGGTGATGATGTGTTAGTTTATTCCTCCCCAACACTGACGACTGGAAAAGATACTAAATTCAAGCTGGGCTTTGGCATAATTTCAAAACTGTCTCTCCTTTCATTTCTTTTAGCACACTTGTACCAAAATTCTCTGAGGTCGTTAAGAGAGGTAATCGGGCTGCTCAGCATTTAGTGCACGCATATTCTGCACTGGTTTTCCATGTTCCTAACAAATCCATGGAAAGAATTTCATGGTGATATATCCAGCTTGCTATCTATCCCCTCTCTTCCTGGGTTTAATCCCGATGGGTTGCTGCCATGACCTGCAGAGTGGCAGCAGGGATGCTAATCCAGGTCTCCAGACTCACGCACTGCTGTAGCAGCTGTCTGTGGCAGCAAGAGCAGCAACAAGAAGCACTTTGAAATGAAAGACAGATTCCACCACCTGTGAAATCTCCTCAGAACTCTAAGTCTTCCTTCAAGTGGAAGTAAGCAGAACAGGATGAATGAATTAGTGAATAAATTAATGAACAAACTAATATTCTTCTCATAGAAAGAAACTCAGAGCTGCTGAATGCCTCCTGTGTCCTGCAATGGCACGGGGCAGCCTCTCTGAGCTTTCCAGAGCTATGGCTTCTGCCACTGACCTCTGCTCTGAGGTCTCTCATCTTACTGTGCTCTGACAACAAAAGTCACCCACACCATGAAGGTACTACATAGGAGTTTGTTTGGTTTTGTTTGTTTGTTTGCTTTTTAATGCCTTTACAATGCTTTGAAAAAAAAAATCAGGAGAATGTCTGGTCTCATACAACTAGCTCACTACCTTGGAATATCTGAAGTCAGTCTAGTCTGGTTCTCACTGTGCTATCTGAGATTCCCAGAGTATAAGGTGTTGAGAGATTATGGTTTGTTTGGGATTTTCCCTTTCTTCCCCATTTATCTTTTGATTCATTACAGAGCCAGAAGGCTTTGACTGAAGCGAGCAGGACTTGTTCATAGTCATAGAACAGAACAGAACAGGAATTACATATTTGAAATTTCTTAAACTGTGTTTAGCTCTATGACCAGAAGTCTGTTCATTCTCAGGAAAGACCAGTCATGAATATAAAGTATTCATGTCATAAATATAAAGTACTGCTTAGAATCAGAAGCTGGAGAACCACTGCTGGACTCCAGTGTTCATTGCAATACCACACTAAGACTTACTGAAGGACCTTGGGCACCAGGCAAACCAATGTCTCCTTTTTCACCTTTCATGCCATTGGCTCCCTAAAAATCATTACAAAACAGCATTTATAAACAGCTTTAATCCTACTAGCAACCAATCTAGAAATGACAATATTTATTGGCAAATATTTATCATTTAAAAAAAGAATAACACAGCATACATATACAAGAAATACTTTTAAAAAATTCTGGCAGTACTTTAAAAATAATTTTTAACTAATATAAACATATGCTTTTATATTGATAAAAGCTATCAATTGTGGCATGATATTTATGACAATTCCTTAAACTGGCACTCTGTTCATGATATTGTACTATGGATACAATTTTGAAATAGTTTCTATTTTTGCTGAGAAATTTCATGTGTATGTATATAAATCTATAAATATATATATATACACACAGAAAGTAGGAAAAATGCATTGCATTTTCTCATGCCTTTTTTCTCCCTCCTCAATCTAAGTCACCTGAAATTTCCATTCAAAACATAGCTCCTTTCTCCTTGCCCAAGTTGTCCTATATATTACAAGAGAGGAACAACTTTGGTCAGCCTGCCAACTAATCTCTTTCTTCCTGACACAGTATTTCTTTTCACTGTAAGTAAAATGAAAAGTTCTGACAACCTTACACCTCCTCCTAGATTTGCTGCAAAACAATCTCAAGAGTTTTCTCCCCAGTGCTTTCTGTCCCATTTGCAATTTATCAGCACTGTTGGAAATGCCTGATAATGGAAGAGAGAGAAAAAAACCCGATTTTTTGCTAAAATTAATTATCTAACTTTTCATACTCACTGGTAGGCCAGGCAGTCCGATTCCTCCCTTTTCTCCAGGCATTCCAGGATCACCTGTGTCTCCTTTCGAGCCCTTAGGACCCTAAAATACGGACTTATTCAGCAAGTCATGTAATAAACTAGAGACATCAACAGAATTCCAGCTTTGATCCTGATAACCAGAAATCATGTGCATGTTATATCTTTGCTAGTAAAATGCAGACATTATTAGATTACAAAGTATGCAGCAGCACTGTAATGATCTTTATTAATTATTATAATCATAATACTTAGATTATGAAAACTAAGTTACAACTTGGAACCATGGAAATAATCTCTTAAAACAACCTATGGTTGCTCACATGTTCTTCACTACATGATTTAAACAAAATGTACCTGCTCTCCATCAGCTCCTGGAGTTCCTGGGGATCCTGGTTCACCCTGCAATAGATAAGACAGAACTGGATTATCCCAACTGTCCCAGACACTAGAGGAAAGAGCCAGAGAAATTCCCATAATTAACAACAATAGAGCTAGAGAATATTATGTCAAAAGCATATATTTAATATCTATATTAAGTAAACAGCCCAGCTGATTATGATATTACAGAAACTTAGGGTTGTATGAAGGCCAGACGAGTGCATAAAAAGAAAGGAAAAAGAAGACAAAATCCCAGGGGTGAAAGGACCCCAATCCAATGGAAACTTTGCCTGCTACCAGAATAAATACAGAATCATGGCTCCCAATTTATGTAAGGCAGAGACAGACCTCATGGTGTTTTTCCTTATTATAAATCATCCAGTGAAGGAGCTCACATTCACCACATTGTCTTATGACCAGCTCCTGGGTACCATTCTCTAAGAGGGCAAGTTATGGTGATGGATGGAGTTGATGGCATTAGAAACAAACTCCCGTGATGTTGAATTCTGCTTTACATTGTGAATTTTGAATGAGAACGCTCACCTATATAAAGGAACACAACCTCTTCCACACTCCAACTTCTCTGTTTTACTACATACCCCATGTTGCAGAATTGCTGGGTAGATGAAAATGCAAAAAGCAATTTCTGCACACTTAACTGTATACTCTGTCATCAATTTTCACATAGAATGAACCTTGTTTCTCACAATTTCTCAGAACAATGTATATGTGTATTGTGATATATCTGCATATGAAATACTGGATAAAGTCTAAAATTGAAATGTCTAGTATTGTTATTAAAGATGCACATATTTGCTCTTGGAATAGCATAAAGACACCAGGAGAAGATGCAGTATCTGTATTTAAGAAATAGGAGAAACATCTCAACTAGTTTAAAAGCATTTAGGGAGAGTCCACTAACTTCAACACTTCTTTTTAAAGCATAGGCAAATTTATTATTTAAATTTTATAGAACAGTGCAGCATATGGCATTCATTGTCTCTGTGTGGGCTGCTCACTAGCCCTTCTGTACCTCTTACAAGCAGCAGCCAAGTGCTATTGGCAGGCCTGGGTTTCCAGCCAGGCTCCTGCCCACATGTGTAATGTAATTTTTACTGACATCAGACAATACTGCACATATTTGGGTGGGTGCCCCTGTGATAGAAAAGCTGCATTCACAAGTCTTGCACACAGCTTTGCCCACCTCACTCCCACCCAGCCAGAAGTGAGGCATGGGAGCCACTGTCTGATTGTGGGGCTATTTTGCAAAATCCTAGGGAGTAACCTCAGTGCTGATCCCTCAGAGAGATGCTTCTGCACTCTTTCAGTACTAATTCATTTTGCTGTTCTTTGGACAAGCATCTGTGTGTGGCAACTAAACAAGGCATCTATTCTGGAAAGCTACATCTCAAGAATCTGGGATATAAAGTTGGAAACATGCCATATTTGTTAAATTTACAGTTAAAAAACTGTGCTGGAAAGCTCCATTTACCTGTACACATACACAATTTTTAAAAATCCAGAAAATATTCCACCCATAAGATATAATGAGTGAAGTAAGGAAGATCACCTTTGACCCTTGCAGGCCCTGGGGTCCTGGTGGTCCTGGTGGTCCCTAAACAGAAACATACAAAGCTCTCAGCTTTTAAATAAACTCCTGAAGAACTTGTCACGTAAGCACAGGGTGAATGTTAATACAGCTACTGTAACAAAATGGGTTAGATTTTTAACACAAGGGGAACCAAGACCAGTTATGGACAAGTTGTTAACCTATGACAGCTCTCAACAACCACAACACTACCACAAAAAACGGTGTTAAAATAACAGTACAACCCATATTTTATAATAAAGTCCTCTGCTCCTATTGATGACATGGCACTGCTTCCCTTAATGGAAGGGAGACCAAAACCCTGTCATATTTGGCAGCCCTCACTGCCTGATCCAAAATAGTCCGAGACCAGGAGAAATCTCCAACCAGTTGTAAAGAGGATTCTGCTAAAAGAATGCCAAGTGCATCTGGGGATACTCAGTGCTTTGTGAAATTGCCATGGAATAAGCTGTAACCATTTCTACCTCAGGCTGTGGACACAGTGTCATGTATCAAACACTGGTCTGGGCAGTGCATAGTGGGGATGCTTTTAAAAAACCCCACAACAACATTTAAAAATTCTCTGTATTAATATAAAGAAAGGGTATGTCCAGGTGGGAAAACACAACTAACAGCAATCTTGCAGAGAAAAAATTGAAACAAAAATTAATGTGTTTTCCCAGTCTTGTATGTAAATGAACTGAAGTTCTGCCATTAATTCAGAAGGAGCAGAATTGGTTCCATTGTTGGCTTTCAACAATGGGTTCTCTCCTATGGAAACACCAAGCAAAGAAATAAATAAATACATGTTGTGATGAACCAGGTTGACATCCAATGAAGACACATCCTGAGCTAGCAGAATTATGAACATGCTGCAGCACAAAGAAGTTCTACAGCACACAGTAAGTCATGCAACAGTAATGAATTACCGTGACAGTCAGGGTGGCAATCCTCTGTTGGCAAAATGTATTAACAAGAGTTGTCAGTAGCAGAATTAAACAACAATATAAATAATTCTGTTTGCTACAGTTATAATCTCCACAGAACCTATGCTGCAAGTGGGAGACACCATGCCTTCAAAAACACAAATAAAACCCCTAAAATAAAAATTTATTTTTATCTCTTGGTGTTGTATTAGCTGCTTGGTTTCTGTGGGAATGAGATGAAGGCAGTACTTTTGTATAATGCAAGAGAGCAAATAAACAATGACTAAATAGCAAAATCTGAGCAGAAGTCTTCAAAAAGGTGTCTCTTAAACTTTTTAAGAAAACATAATGGGTTGGCTGAACAAAGTTGAACAAGTTGAACAAAAGACTAGCACGATGTTTTGCAACGTCTGCAGGTTTTGCACCAACGTTTAACTACTAAATACGACTCCTGGAGTGGAGCTACAACATTAATTTTCATACAAAATTGCAGTTATAAACCCAAAACTGCCAGTCCACAACCCAGCTATGTATACTGCAATTCTGCTTTGAATGCTTGGAAAGACAAAGGGTATTTTCATCACAGAAGGAGTCAAAATACCTCAGCCTGTCACTTTTTTTTTTTTTTTGCAAAAGAGTGTAAAAGCAAGTGGAAAAGTATTTAAATGTAATTTAAATGCTTGTCTATATTTTTAAACAGAGTAAAACCTGCGTTTTCTAACACATGGCTTTAATATACTCATACTATTTGTATTTCAACATATTAATGGAAATATATCCAGAACTTTAAAAATACTAAAAAGTTCAGGCATGAGCATATCTAGGTATGAAAACCTAAAATAACCATTGCAAAGAACTGTTTACACGTTCACAATATGTTATTAATATTGTTATTGATAGATCCCTTTACAGTGGCAGATATTTAATATCTAATGTTGTAGTTCCTACAAAGGTTAAACTTTTTAAAGCTACTGCTTTTTGTCCTGGGAAATTCTGCAGAATAGGTGTAAAGAGCAATTCTGCTAGAGAGATGAATTTTGTATTTGATCCTCCAAGTGAAAGCCACATACTCTCAGCAGGGTTCTTGCTCAAACCACAATGACAATTTTAAGATTGCACATGAGATTGAATAGGAGGCACAAGGCAAAGTAACTAAATTGCTAGACTGCTTTGTGATTTATTACTGAATTCAAGCATGAGACAAGCAGCCCAGATCTTGCAAACTCTTGTCAACTTCTTAAATCTGCAGGGCAAATTCTGTGCAAGTTCACAGTTTGGTGCTGAGCACTGAAGTTCTCATGTACTTTTATGAGAGAACTGCAAATCTCAGAGCCCCTAAGAATTTGGCACCAGGAGACTTAGGAATGGGCGTTTGCCATGTGAAAGGACTGAGCTGAATTTGGCAAGGGTATTTTTGAATGATCCTATATAATCTTACTTGCACCCTCCTTGCACAGCCATTCCCATTAATATCAATTATTTGTTTCCCTGGATCAGAAGGTGATGACATTTGGAATGATTTGCAATGGGATAAAGGCTTTCTAGACTGTTTCAACCACTGCAGAAGGCTTTAGTCCACTTTTAAGGCTTCTTTATGTGCTGCAGCTTTTCTGAGGAAGCTGGAAAATAACGCTGATGCCAGAGTTACAATACAAAGACAGAATATAGGAGATACAGGGGCTAAAGCCCCTGCCAAATCTCTGTCTGGTAATACACAACATTAATTTCAGGCTACTTGAGGCACGTAACTCGGAGAGGGATTTAGATGACTGAAAGTTGTGTGTCTGAATTCCCTTACAAGCAAACCAAATGAGGCAAACATAATGCAGAGCCTCACAACATCTCTGTGCAGCCCTCCCCACAGACACAATGAAAGAGCAGACTCAGCCTCAGTGACATACAAGGCTTTTAGATTTTAGTAAAGGCTGTGAGCTTTTTTTATTTTTTGAAAGCTTCTTGGAAGCCAAATGACTGGTCAGACATTTACCCACTCCCACTGCGTAAATATAAGAAAAAAGTTCAGCAGCTTCACTGAGAAAGTGATCAGATGCACAATGAGCCAAATCCAGTCTTCAGCTCCACACAAGCAAGCCATTCACTTTGGTGGACTTATACTGCACAGAATTTGCATCTGAGTATGCTGCAATGTAAATCACCTTGACTGCAATGACATATGTCATCTTGGTCCTTTGCTTTTATGCAAACACTCATTCATTCTTTTTGTAACCCCACTTTAATCCTCCACACTTTTCTGCACACCAGTCAAAATAGGTTTTCCAGAAATAAATAAGTGAGAAGACTGGTGCTTGGTCTACTTAAAGGACTCTGATTGAATCCACAGCTTGCTAATGGAACCATGTTACATGGTCTCCAAATCTCAAATATTCTGCTCTTTGCATCTTACAAGAAGAGGAGGAGGAAAACAAAGGAAAAAAGAAATTTTAATATTATAATATATAAACTGAAAAGCAGACACTTCTGTTGAACCTATGTATGTGGTTTATTATATTAATTCAGCACTAAACACCAAAGGCAGCAATGAATTAGTTTTGTCCTGATTAGGTGATGTCAGTACTCTCTAGGGAACATGAAACTAATTCACCCAGCTAATTTGTATCAGGGAAACAGTTTTTCTAGCACAGACAACCTGGTTTCCAAATATAGAAAGCGATTCCTGATTCATAAACTCAACAGTTTTGCACACAAAATGTTTTCAAGCTCTAGGCAAAAGAGAAATACAATGCTGTCAAATGACTTTTTCCCAGATCAGACTAAGCCAATTCGGCCTTGTTATGTTTGCATACCTGCAGAGCTTCATGGATATTGCCATTATAATCAATTATCTCTGTGGCACCTTGATCACCCTTCTGTCCAGGTGGGCCCTGTAATACATTTTCCATTAGAATTTTGAGACAACTGCCAAAGACTATTTTAGACTCTTAACTACTGACACCCACTTTGACTTGACTGTGTGGTGTTAGACTCTTACTGTACTTGCAATACACTACTAAACACAGAATTTAAAGGAAGACTTTTTTAAAATAAAGATAAATAAGCAAGTCAGTACAAAGTGACTTGTGCTGAAGTGGGAAAGCAAATACATGAAACCTCTGAGGGAAGACATTTAAGGATGTTCTTCCTACACTCTAGTTCTGTATTGGCAGTGAACAATGTCAGAACACAGAACTTTAACAGAACACAGGCTTTAACATCCTGCCCACAAAGTGTGGACTGGAGACTGCTGCACATAGCAGCAAGTGGTGTTAGTCATATTAAAGTCCAGTTAGCAACCATGTTCCAACTGTGTCAAGCACCCAATTTCACCTGGAGTTTTAACTGGAATTACTGCTACAATTTCAGCTCAAGTGGACTGAATCTAAGGGTACAAAAAGAGCTGAGATGAGAAGTAGACTTACCCGTGGACCTGCAGATCCTGTGTCACCTCTCTCACCTGTATCACCCTATGTAAAAATTATACATGAAAAACCAGATATGCCATTTGACAATACATCACATAGTTCTTCCCTTTTAAACATGTTTTCTTACATCAGCTGGCTTACAGGGCCTCTCATTCTAAACAGAATGTGAATCTTATTTAATGAAAGGGAAAAGTCCTTCAAAATCTGTGCACTGGTAGAATTGACAATGATGCATTTGGTTCTGTGTGAATATTAGAGTATTGTATTGGTTTGCAATAAAAAACTGCTAAGAACCAAAAAATGGGGAGATTATCAATTAAGCAATTTGTGTAACATCTCTGTTCTTAATGACACTACTATCAAAAGCTTGAAGAGAATACTAGAGAAATGAAATTATTTAGTCTGAAAACAGTCAAAAACTTCTTCAAATGCATGTTTAAAAATGTATAAACTTTTCTTTCTGTGATCATGCCCCCACTAACCTTCTGAACTTCCCTGGTCTGAGTCACTGCCTTCCCTACAAACACAACCGTAAAGTCAGATTTAGAGTTTCTGATGCCCTTTCTGTGACAGGCTTAAGATCATTACCATGTTACACACAGCTTTTTATTCCTGGCTATTAGTAATATGTTTCAAATGATGGAGGGAATTTCAAACATGTATGCATTCATATCCCAGCATACACAATTCATTTCACAGTCACTTTCATAGCAAGGTCTTATATTTTAATATTACTCAAAATCAATATGAGTAAGAACTGCAAATTTTGCTCTTGTTGAAATCTAGAGAACTTTGGTAAAAGTCAGGAGAAGAATGATTAATTCACCAGTGGTAACAGAACACACAGAAACCAGAAAACTTCCATAGAGCTAATGAAGGCATATGGAGAGCAGGCTGGTGACAGGGCATAATCAAGGTTGTGCCATCTGCCTTTCCTTTCAGTGCTGCTTTGGCAGAAGCTAGTGAACACTGGAACTGTTAAAAAATGAAGTGCCCCACTACTAGATTGACTTCTGTGGGCCAGATTTTCATGACAGGTATGCAGGTAAAATGAAAATCTGATATAATTTTTTGATAAAAAGGGAATTAAATCTTTGTAATTTTGGTGCATGTGGGAGGTGCCCAGGTACTGCAGTCAAATGAGAGGCTGATTTACTTTTCTGCTCTCACTCTGATACTTTAATTCCCTCATCAGTTCCCTTGCCTTCCAACGCTTTTCTGGTGGGAATGAATGAGGTTAAATGGCACTTGTTTAATCACATCTTTAAGCACTTAAGGCCACTCTTCAAGGACCTTACAAGTACTGCAAACAGTATCACACCAGCCTACACTGTCCTGTCACCCTTATTCTGACAGTAGACCTGTCAACAACCACCTACACAAATACATTTTTATCCATTACACAACATGAAGGAATCCAGTGGGAATAGTATTTGCACAGCAGATGAAGTTATAGAAAAACATACATTTGATCTCTCCATATATGTGAACCAACCACAGGTACAGAAAGATAAACGGGTAGATAGGTACAATCAAAGTTGTCTTTTTAAAGCAGGTAGAACTGTAACACAACCAACAACTCTTGCCTTTGTAGAACTCCTGACATCATACCTCAGCCTGTAGTACTTGGAATACCTCTCATTCCTAGCTCACCAAAGTGTGGATCCATAAAATTATTACAAACTCAGTAACAGCACAGTCAGGCACTGGGCTTTGGCATGTGGGAGGACTAATACACACCAGTTACACAGAGAGAAACCAAGTTGCATGAGGAAAATAACAGCAGAATGGAATTGATGTCATAAAAGAAAAAGGATTAGAATCACAGTGCCCAAAACCCATGTGACTTGACTAAATTTTTTAGCTAAAATTGAAGGTCAGAAGGTTTTACTTATAAAGAACACTGTGGATTGTTACGGTTTCTTTTAAAGAGAAATGTTACAAATGACTGATTCTAAAAATCATCATGTTAGTTACTCCTCTCAAGACAGTTTCTTTACTACTAACCTTTGACCCTTTGGGGCCTCTAGATCCAGGTTCACCTGTTTTCCCCTGTTTGAAGGAAGACAGGAGAAAAATGGAAGCGAAATGGGAGTGCAGAGAAAAAGAAATTAGTAATGACTAACTACAGTTTGGAACAGCAGAAATAGTTTATATTGGTATTACCAAGATAATGAATTTTTAAAGGCATTTATTTTAATAGCACCCAGATCAATATATTCTTTAACACCAGAGTGCAATGGTCACAGATTCCACCCTTCCAAAGGAAAAGTAGCATTGGCATTAGTAAAGATAGGCATCATTATCACTGGCTTTCAGGAATGAGCTGTGTCATTCCATTGCTCCTGAGAAATGATAGCCAAGAGATAGAGAAGATAGTTCAATATTCTAACATAAGGAGATTAAAATAAAGTGTTACCACAACTTATTTTCCCAACAATTTAGGTGAACACGAACTAACTGGCCAAGGAGCACAAAATTAACCTTATTGTTTTCAAAATGCACTAGGAAAGAAAAACTTGACAGTATCAACACCAGGGGAAATACTAAGACAATGCTAAAAGTAGTCAGACTGATCTCTTTCTTAGAGAGTTAGAAAACAGCATGCAAAATGGATTTTCTCTGCATTCAATTGTCACAGTGGTCAAAGAGTTCAAACTCTGATGCTGAAAGTTAGGGACCTGGAGGTCAGCCCTTCAGCTGGAATGAATTAGGCCAATTCCATGACAGTGTATGTAGGTAGTGTCTTTACTTTGTAGACCAAATAGGAGTCCATTCAGACTGCAGCTTCACAGCTGTGAACACAAAACTGCCATTGTGCTCTGGACTGAAGTAGAGCATTTGACACCATTTTCATTTAAAAGTTCACTCACCAAGTTTTGTTCTACTTTTCAGCAGGCAAAGATGTGTTCATAGGTGTAAAACCAACAAAACATTTCCACAGGAAAAAGCAGACTGACCTTTGGTCCAGGGATTCCAGGTTCACCTCGCTCTCCCTTCCCAACAGGGCCTGCCTCTCCTCTGTCACCCTATTGCAACAGACATACATATATCACAAAATATTGGGCAGCCTGTAGCACACCACCAGCTCAGCAGGACCAAAGAAACCAAGCCAATAGAAGAAACAGTGGCTTAGTCTATCTGTATTTTCAGAATCTGGTGCGTAGTATCAAAGTTCTACTTCCTGCACACACTTTCAAGCCATTTTCCTAAAAAAATCCCACATTTATGAAAATATAGTTTCTTCAATCATGCCTATTCTGCTTCTTGAACAACTAAATTTGGGGATTCTAACATGAAAAGAGGTGACTTATTAATTAACATCTGCCTTCAAATTTTTTAGGGCACCAATATGAATATCTATATATCTATCTCACAGCACTGGTCTGTGACTTTTTACATTTTCTCCAATAGTAGCCTCAGTCTCTGCTACTTGCTGAGGGAAGTTGAATTTGGCATCAGCTCAAGGAGCTTCACACCAGAGCACTGGCCCATTACCCTTACCTTTGTTCCTGGTAGCCCTGGCAACCCAGGTTCTCCTTGTGGACCAATGAAACCTGGTTCACCCTTTAAAACAAAATATGAGAGGATTACTTATTTAGCAGTACACAATTACAATAACATGAGTTTATTTTGGGGTAGTATTTTCCCCTGTACTGCTTAGAGCTCTCCAGCTGTGATGTAACCATTACACAGAAGTACTTTTTGTCATGGGTTACTTTCATCAGCACAAATTCCTGTAGCAAGCCACCAGGCAGCAGACGAGGTGCAAATGAAGCAGAAGGTGTCAAACATGGGGTTTATGAGGTTAAAGACTGTTAATATACAACCTGGCCTGTGATGTAACACATCAAACTAATATCCAAGCAAGTCTGAAGGCAGGAGGAGAGATGTGAGTTTTCCTAAATTTAAAAAGGGACAGTTCATTTCAGTCGTGTGCTCTGAGGTGGTTTCCTACTGCAGCATGTGAATAGATGGGCAGAAATGGTGTGTGACACAGCAGTGACAAATGGAGCTGGTACTGTGGGGATGTGCTGCATCTCCTTTCAAGTCAGAGACCTGCAGTACCATGGTACTTTCCCTCCTCATTCTGACAGTAAAATACTTCAGTTCTCTGTACCCAGACAACTTCTCCCATTCATTGGTACAAACAAGACAGACAAACAGCAAGAATCAAGCAGAGTTGCACAGAAGCAGCACTGAGCAGAAGAGGAAGGGCATATTTTATTACCTATCTCCATGCCTGAAGAGAGACAATGCAAGATTAATAAACCATATGCTTTCCTTTACAAATTCTCCTGAATAAGGCTTCCTGCTATTCAATCTTGCTTTTTTTTCCAGATATATTTGAACCAAGAAGATATATCCACAAGATATTGTAAAATTTAAAATCAGTTATGTGACCCAATTAATATTTATTTTATTAGTCTTTTTGCAATAACCCTGAACTTAATGACTAAAAATTACCCATCAAATGCCTCTTAAAATAGCTAAAAGACAGACAGATCACAATCCTGTAATGGTATCATTACTGACAATATACAGAGAGAGTGCATATGAACAGTTGAATTGTATTTCTCTTTATCTCTTCTCCTCTTTAGAAATACAGGTATGCTGCACATGGTGAGCAAGTTAGGAAGTATTCTTGCACATTCATCTGTGCTCTCATCAGCAATCCATCATTAACAGTTCAAAGCCAAAGAAATCTTCCCTGTGGTTATATCAAGGATGACAGCAAGCTCCCAGAGACCTCTATTTAGATTATAAAAAAACACAAGTAAATAATGAGCTTTCTCACATGAAGTTCCAGCTGGCCATGGTTCAAAATATGGTAAAGAAATAAACTGAGACAAGCATGTCACAGAGAAGCAAGTGGGTTTTTTTTGCTCTCAGAAGAAAAAAAACTTAAGAGTTTATATAAATCTTCATATTACTACAACCAGCAAGAGTAACATAAGGTTGTCACTGCAGATGGAAGCACTTTAATGTCAGTAAATGAAGAATAATGCAGCTTCAATTATTTGTTTTAGAATGAGAGGGTACTCAATAGCCCCATGTTGTTTTCAGGCAGAAAAAATATGTAGTGACTACCTGAATCTTTTCAGTGGTAAGGCTTAGAAGTGTCACTCAAAGATTAATGGAGTTTTTGAATCCAATTGTTCTCTTAGCTCAGGACGATACCAGTTGCATACCACAAAAAAACTTCTGGCAAAAGTCCAAGAAGAAGCCCCACCTTCCCCAAAAGCTCTAAAGAGAGAAGAAAAAGATGCTTTGCAAAAGCTAGTGGAATTTATCATGGAATAAGCTGGTGGCTTAATTAGCATGAGTAGAATACAGGTCTTACATGGCACAGAGCTCTAAAATGTTTTGAAATGTGGGGTGTAAGAAGTGGTGTGTCAGCAGAGAGCAGGACCTGACTGGGTGAGCAGCAGCTCTGCTGGGAAAGGCGCAGAAGTTACACTGGATGCCAAGCTGAATGTGATCCAACAGTGTATTCCTGTCACACATGCAACAAACTGCAGTGGTTAAAACCTGGCTACATAAACCAAACATGCAATTCTCCCTCTGTCCAGTGCTAGAGAGGATAAGTAGCTTAAAGGACAGATCTGATTTGCCATCTGAGCCAAGCTTCTAAGTAAAAAGACAATGTGTTTGAATGATTCGAAACTAAGCCATGTCTTCTCTAAGATTTTAAATCTCTTAAGTGTAACCACAGCATAAGGCATTACATAAAATGTTAACTGGGTTTACTCCTGCATCCTGCCATAATATTGATGACTTCATGCTTTATACTATCTTTTATGCCACTCAGATAGCAAAAAAAAAAACCAAACAAAAAAGGAATCAATCAAAATTAGCACTGCCAGTGTTGTGTGAAATGTAAAGAAAACAGTTTCCTCTCAGTAAGGCATGCTGGTGTCCCAGTTATGCAAAGGCACAGGAAAGACCTTTATGATTAGTCCATGACACAAACGAGATTCCAGAGCTGTACAGGAATGTGGTTAGAAAATCAAGAACTAAGGGCTTTAGCTTTTTTTGTAAATATATGACATGTTTGATTTAGCTGGCATATAGCTGCAGGAAAGGAAGAGTAAAGGCTTGCTTGGGAGGGCACTGTGGTTTGACAACATTGCAGCTCTGGTGTTCACTGAAGCACCTCCTGCTCCTAAGTCTCTTGCTTAAATGAGCTCAGCATTTGTTCTAACTACTGTGAAATGCTGAGAGGAATGCAAGGGATCAGTCACCAAGAGTTATAATACTTTTCCAAACATCTCACTACAACTTCTTACAATAAAATCAAAGTTTTATCCAGTTAGAATGTACAGCAATCTTCTTTGCCTGCTAAAGCTGGAACAGGGAACACAAAATCTGTAATACTGTAATCTGAAGTACTGTTTGGCAGCTGTATAGAAAGCCATCAGCAAATGACGACTCTGTCACACATTTTAGTTTAACTCTTTGGTACAGTTATGAAATCACTGCTTAGAAACCACCACATTGCACAAGATGTCAACAAGGCATATTTCAGCATTCAACCTTCACCCACTGTTAGACTTGGAGCAATTAATATTAATCACAATACAGGAAACTTGGTATTTAAAAAAAAAACAAACAAAAAACACCCACAAAAAACCCACCAAAACCAAACAAAAAAAACAACAACAAAAAAACCCCAAGCTTGTGAATTTCTTCCAGTCTATAGAAGTGGTGTGTTGTAATATTAAGAATCATTTTTAGTGACCTAATGTGTTAAATTTTAAGAGACTACCTCCATGCATGCTCATTTTCATTCTCAAGTATCTGCTGATGTATTTCTAGTGGAAATACTAGAGGGTCAGATAAGAAATTATATACTACCATTCACCAACATTGTTAATGCTCATTTTCACCTATTTTAACAGTCTGAAGCAGAAAAGGGCCCTAAAATGCCATAAACCTGGTGTGATGTGAGCACAATCAGAATTTAATATTAAAAAGTCACCTTGTAATTTACTTCAGAGGATAGTCAGATTTTTATGAGGGTTATTATCTAGACATAATTAGAACTGGTTTTCATGATGATCAAAGCTTTCATGGGCTGAAGCAGAGGCTAGCTTTGATATTAGAGGTTAACCCTAAGAAGCACTTTAGTTCACTCTCACTGTCATCTTTAAGTGTTACAGAACCCATAATTGCCTACAACTTGGACTTTTGCTTAAAAAAGGTACAGCAGTTGAAATAACATTTTCACTGCTGGTTTCTGTTTGAAACATCACTGATTTGGCAAATGTTTATTAACAATGTAGTTCTAATACCGTATTTGGTCAGAATTAGCCTCCATTGCACAGCTGGGACACACACCACCATCATTATTTCAGATTTTGTTCTCACAGACACACCTAGTCCTCCCCCAGTGCCTGAAATACAAAGCTTTATGCTGATGCAAGCAATCAGCAGAGAACAGCAGTTGTTGGTACACTGTTTTCCCACAGAAGGTTCTTCCTCCTTTAATCATTTCCCTAATGACTAAATGATACATTTTCACATCCAGATCAATGAATTCCTAAAAAAGAAACCTATGCTGCAGAAAGACATCCAAACCACAACTTTCCTGTAACAATGAAAGAAATTCTCTTCCATTTCTAAAATTACCATGATATTGTAAGTGCCATGGTTACCTTACTTTAGTCCAGCTACATCAGATTATTACAGTATTTTCTCTATGCTACAGAAATGTAAGTAAACCAACCCTTAGACCATGAATTTGAAAGGAGAATGTAATTTCAAGCCTTATTCTTATCTAGTGCAATGCACTAGAATTAGCCAGAGAAATTTAAATGTCTAACTCTGACCTTTATTACATTGTTCACTGGTCCTGAAATATTCTGTGCCTCTTGGGCTGACTGGCTGGAGGAAAACCACAACCATGCTTGAACACGCAGCTTTGGACAGGCTTGGAGATGCCAAACTCCTGCCTGCAAGTCCAGCTGTGCTCCAAAAATTCCTGTCTAGCATGGGCAAGCATGCAAATTCTTCAAGAGTCACAGACTTTGGGAGACCCTGAAGTTCCTTTCTGATGAGGACTGCTATGGAAGGGTCCTCATTTTAATCACATCAAGAGACCAGTGATTGTCTTCAGTGTTACCCTGGCATGAGCATATTTACAATAAAAACAGTATGATGCCACTTCCTTGCCTAACGCTACCAAAAGAACCCTGCCAAGGTGAGGATATATAGAACTATCAAAAATTACCCCAAACCCAGATGCAAGGCAATTTTAAGAACAGCTATGAAGCTGTAATAAATTGGATTTGGTTAATGGGCACCTGTGTTGATTTTCCATAAGTTGCCATCTGCTGTCCTAAAAGACTTTGTTTTTGAGGCTGCTATCTAACCAAAACACTGCAACTCCTCCCCTCTGGAGAGGAGGGAGGGTCAAATTCTCAGGATCCTGTAAGAGAGCAATCCATGGTGGTCTGTGGAGCTGCATTTGCTCATGCCCTCCCTATGCCTGCAGCACTTGGCTCCAGTGAAGCAATTTCTCAGAAACTCAGCTGGCCTTAGACTATACAAGTCAGAGAGTACTTTGTCACTGTGAAGGGCATTAGAGGGACTTTATATATAGTCTGATGTCCATGGGAATTTTCCTCTCAGGATGCCTACACTATTCAGCTCCTAAGAAGGAAATGAACAAGGTACAAGGAAATCTGATTAAAAAAATAACCTTAACCCCATTTAATAAGGTCTTTCTTAAGGCTTTCCATATCACTTTAGAAATGGCTCCAGAAATTGCCAGTAAAAACAGGTTGTCTGGCTCACTCATCGCATTTGAAACAATATCTTTACTGCCTAATCGTTCCCTAAACTTAGAAAAACAATTGTGGTTTAGAATTTCCAAATGCATGTTTAGACTTTATGATTCATTTGGAGTTAGGGAAGTAAAACCTGGCTAAACAACCTGGCTGAAACCCTGAGGTTTCACAAGAAGCCTCACTTTGTATGACATATATTGCTTTTTAGTGAGCCTAATTTTCTTCTTGCTTTTAAGTTCTGTCTGCTTAGAGAGTATGTTGCTTTGGGAGAGTGATATCAGAACCAGTAATGATTCTGATTAATTCTGCATTCATTAATCATATAAAGGACTTCTTACTTTAAGGCTAATTATAATGCAAGTCAGCGTGGTAACTATTTTTGAGGATAGAATAAAAACACTTGTAACGAGTACCCAATTTTTAATTATTTTCTGTGAGCAAACTGCTAAATGATGCAGGGTTTGGCCCCAAAATGTTTCTGTTAAAAAAGACTTACATGGCAAATCTAAAGAATTTTGTTGCTCTTCTGAAAGGTAAGGAGCTTTATTGCATGCCCTCATTTCCGACTTTATAAAAATTTGTATTTGAGAAATAATTCCAGATTACTGATGTCAAGTCTTTGTGGATGACAAAATACTTGATTTCTGAATACAGTAGGGTGTTGGATTATGACATTATTGAACTGTTTTCAAAGTTTTTGATTTGTACTTTTTTTGTCCAATGAAAAATTAAGCTATGCTATAAAGCATATGTTGTGAAGTAGTTCTTATAAACTCAGTCTTCCAACTATTAATGGCTTTAGAGGAAACTATGTTCTGTGTTTCAGTTCCTTATGTTTTGGCTTTTTCCTGGACAGAAAATAAGAGATTTGGAGGATATAGCTTCTGAGAAATTAATAAGAACTTGAAGAATCTATCTAGATCTTACACCCAGGTAAGCACCCCTGACACATGCACACCATCCAATATTAATGATGATTTCATTTTTTGGCCTTGATTCTCAAAATAAATTCTGGGAAATTACATATCCCCCACATGCATCTGATTACTGCTATAATATATGGAAAGGAATCAATGAACAAAGCTAGATGTGCAATATACAGATATTTGTTTGTATATCTATT
The DNA here is from genome assembly GCA_013396995.1 of Dicaeum eximium. Classification (NCBI taxonomy): domain Eukaryota; kingdom Metazoa; phylum Chordata; class Aves; order Passeriformes; family Dicaeidae; genus Dicaeum; species Dicaeum eximium. The sequence goes on along the minus strand of VWZP01001457.1, from coordinate 1,544,458 downwards.
TCCATTATGGAAAGTGAATACTCCAAACACATTGCACAGTCGTGTAATGTATTTTACCTACCAATGCACAGAGATACTTCTGAAACCCAGCCCACCAAAGGTGGGTACTAAGTCCTATTTTTTAGATCAGTTCCCATTTATACCCAGAACCTGCAGAGAGGGGAAGAAAGAGAGAAGCAGAGACAGAGAGAGAGAGACCTCGCAGGTTTCCTATTAACACTATCAAGTAATAAAAACAGGAAGAAGAATGGAAATACAGAAAAGGGAAAATCCATTAGGAAAATGTGAACAGCCTTCCTAATAACTCCTGAGAGAAGAGGAGAAGAGGGGAATTTACCAAACCTTCCTATAGGTGGTAAATGGCATTGACTCCAAACCAACTTAGAACGACCATTCACTTCAGATTTCCTTTCATTTTGCTGCCAGATGGTAAGAGCAGCACTTAAACACATGAGCTTCAACAGTTGCTCTCTTTTCTGGAAGAGTTTAAAGAGACCAACTTCTATGCATCCAGCTGGAAAATTCTCTCTCATTTCCTCCGAAATTTCTCTTTTCTAGCAGAACTAACTGGGTGAAAGTAGTATCAAGTCTTTTAGACATTAAAAAAAATATGTTCTGTGGAGCAGAGAGTATTTTAGTCTTTAGAGGATTAGATGTCTGAGTAGGTACAGAAAAAAAACCAGAAATTTAGGTACAGAAAAAATTAGAACCAATTTGGCTTTCATAAAAAGAAAAATAAAAGGATATAAAATGGATTCAAATTCACATATCCTTATCCAGGTTTTTCTGAAACCTTGCTCAGGCAGAGTCCCAGGGAAGTCAACCCAAAGTAATTGTATAGAAAGATGCAAGACACTGCATACTGTCAAGTCCATTGAATCAGCCACTTCCACTGAATTTCAAAACACAGAAAGCCTTCCATGCTTCCCAAAAGCAGAAGGGCTAAGCAGCCTTTCTCTTCTCATGTCAAACCACTCAATGGTTCAGTTTTCTTCCACATGATAAAATAAAAAATTTGTACATGCTCATGAGCTTTAGTTCAGTATTTGTTTTAAAATCTGAGGGACAAATGCCAGAAATACCATAGAAAATCTAGACCCTGCAAAAGGTGCTGTTACTGAGAAGAGGCTTGTGTTTTGTGAAGGCTTCTCACTGCAGTGAAGAAATTGAGGACTGTACACGTCAAATTCCAGAAAATGCAACACAACAGATTTGAGAGACGTCTGACATTACAGTGAATGAGGGCATGCATGATTTCCATTACAGCATTTGCTGCTTTGTAGGTATCTTCCTGCAAAAGCTACGAGGTAAAACAGATATATGAAGTTTGTGTTTCACAGACAGGCTTCTGTGTCTGCTTGGCATCAGTTGGGGGATAGTAGAGAGATGAGTTAATATTCTGAGTTTAGGTGGAACACATTCGGGGCTCATTAAGTTTCCAGCCATTCCTAAACAGCAACAGGTGCTTGAGAAAAGTTTCTCCAGTATGTCACAGACAGCTTCTACACTGTCCTGGAAATAACTGACTGCACTTGTGTTTCCTTCATGGCACCAAGTGACAAAGGAGGAGAGAAGGAAAAGGAACAGGAAGAACTCCCAAAACATCCGCATGTGCCTAGTGAATGGGTCTAGAAAAGTAAGTCATGAAAGACCCTGCTGCATACCCCGAATTCAGACGTGAAACCTGCATGTCTGTCCAATGTTGCCATTCAGTCAGACTGCAGTATCACATTCAGCCAAGTCCTTACAGGTTCCCAGGAACACTGATTAATTAATTGAAATGGCATTGTAAGAAGCTGAAAGTTTCTCAGTGATTAGTGTTCATTAATCCTTTATTATTAATGTCCATTAATCCTTAAGCTTGTTCAACCATGGGAAGAAAGATGAGTTGTAGCTGGAGAGATATGGTCCACTGCCTGGCACAGCATTTGTATTTGCACAGGTAGGTTTAGCTCTTGTGAAGAGTGCTGTGCATGTGCACAGTCACCTAAAACATTTCATAATACAGCCTGCCACTGCAGAGAAACATTCACAGGGAAGCAATTTTAAGTTCAACTAACAGATTTAAGAAAAACAGGACTTAACATTTAAGAACCACACCCAGGAATTTTCAATGTGTAGAATAAACCTGTATCTTCATCTTTTCCTTACCTCTCGCAAAGTTTGGAAAAAGCCTGAAAAATCTCTGCCAACAGCTACTGGGCTGGCACGCAAATGCATGAGAATGGTACAATCTGTTAGGAAAAATTTTCCTGGTTTTCCTTAAGTTTTTATGAAAACTTAGATTTTGTAACAAGTTCTTAGATGTTGCAATGACATTGTGAGAGGTTTCTGCTATGTATTTGATGTTGCACCACCACTGCATATCACTGTTAAGATGGAGTAGCAAAGATGTATCTTGGAGGGTTTTATAAAGTTCACACGGGAACAGAACCCAAAATTCCCCCCAAAAATTGTAACAAACAACAAGGATCACTCCGGAAAGAAAGAAAAAAAAAAAAAAGGAAAAAGAAGTCACTGCTCCAAGTAAGACTGCTCTTGGTTTTGTACAAGATGACAGCACCAAACTGATTCCAAGTCCTGACAATTGAGTTTTCTCCATGCTCAAGTTTCTCATCCTGTCACTGTTATTTAGAGTAGCTTTTGATCAACACCAGATCACTGGAAATTTATTTCTCCATGAGGTAACTATGATGTTGTTTTTGGAAATCAATGTAATGATCTTACCATGGTGGTAAATAAATCTTTGCTAAAAGGGGGGAAACTGCTACTTTACCTTTGCTGATGAGTGCCCATATTCCTAACTCCAGCCATTCTCTGGTTTCTGCTACCACTTCTCATGCCCCAGACATTGTCTCAGTGGCTCAGAAGAATCTAGGGTTTTTTTACTACAGACAGCTTAATAAAACAGAGCTTACAAATGCCTTGAAATGAACAGCAACCATCCTGCAAGTCTGATGTGACCAGATATGCTTTGCTCTGTCCCGTGCACATTCTGCTTGCTTGTCACCAGCCAGGTTGTAGGGAGCCACCTCAATGCAGAATTGCACTAGATAAAATTTCTTCACTGAAACACCACCAGTCTCCCTCTGGACTGGATTTTGAACAGGAGAAAGTATTTTCCTAAATGATTAATATTTGACCAAATTATTCCAATTTGCTCTGCAGGCAACTGCACTGTTTTTCCAATGTATCCACTGAATTTGGAAACAAATTTTCACTGGGCAAAACTCCCACACTTCATTCATTTTTCACTTCACATTTTGTCTTTCAGGTGATTCTGGAAGCTGCTCTTCTGAGCTGTACTTATTGCCAACAAATAATTTTCCCAGAGCAGCCACTCAGATGTCGACTTTTTTTTTTATTTACTGGTTATATGCATGGACATGTGTTCTGCATGAACATGGAAACCCCAAAGACCAGCCACAGCTCCAGTTGCTTTTGGCAGGTGTCCCTGGGATGAGTGCCTCAGGCAAGTGCCCCACTGACCTCCAAGTGAGCTACCTCTTTGCTCACTGCTAAAGTAAACAGAATAGGGATTGCTGCCAAAGGCCCTAATAAAAATAGTTTAATCACACAAGACTTCTCCTGCATGATCTTCACTACTCAGTATAGCGTTTATTCTTGCAGAAAATGAACAACCTCCACGGGAACTATATTTTAAGCTGTTACAACACACAAAATTTAATACGCACGTTCAATTTTTTCCCATGATTCACCAGTAACACAGAAGGGACATTATGCTTCAATACTGTGGCAATTCACAGGTCCCTTGAGAAAATCACTGCAATGTTACATTCCATGAGATAAGTCCTGAATCCTACCACAGTGGACAAGAGTTTGGTCTCTGACTTATCCTCCTTGTTACGGGGGAAATCCTATAAACTTTCTCCATGAGACATACACAGGCCCATGCTGGAATGCAAAGAAAAAGTTTCAAAGAGATTTTGTTTTCTGAAAGGACAGTCTGACACAAAGGGAGAGTGGCCATTCTGATGTGTGCTCACTCAGGATATGTGAATCTGCTCGCTCTGTGCAGAATTACACAGTTACAGCTGAAGCTGTGCAAGTGTCTGCAGCTCCCAATGCAAGCACTTATGCTAGAACTATACCAACTATGTGCCTTTTGTATCAACTTACCTAAAGATTCCAGACAAACTGGAAGCCAGGGACTAAGCCAGGTATTGTGTCAGGGACTGTAGCTAATACTGAACAGAATATAATTGAAACATTTTGACTTGTCAGTGGAAATCACTGCTGTGTAATGGAGCACAGAGTATTTTTGTCAACAGAGCCAGGTCTCCACTGCCTGTGTACAATTAAGGCAGTTCTCTGGCTGGAGGCTTGGTTAGTTCAGTAGAATATTGCTACTGGAAAGCACACATCGAAGTGGAAACCAAGTAAAACTTTGATGACAAGACTTTGCCATTAAAGAAAAAAAATATAAAAACCTCTACTATTTTCAATTTTTAAAAGAAATAACTAGAATGTTCTGCCTCACATTTTAATGTCAGATATACTGTTTGCCTACTCACTGACACTTCACCAATTTTCCATGTGAGAACTTTCTGTTAAAACCCCCACTTTCATACCAGAGACAGAAAAAGTTGTAAAACAAGTACATTAAGTCCATTTGAGCCACATTTTTGCATTTCCCCTTTCTTTGTGGTATTCCCACCCACTTCAACAGGTACTACAGTTTATTTACCTTTATTCCAGGGAGTCCAGGAAGCCCAGGAAGGCCTGGTTCACCCTACACAGGAAAATTACATAATATTACAGGCATTATCTAGTTAGGGTCACTATCCATTGAACAGCCCTGTAAATTCTGCAGCAAGATAAAAGAGCATGAATGATTGCTAGCCAGCTCCAGCAGGACTGGTTTTTTCAAAATGAGTGACTTAAATGTACAACTAGTAAGAGTCATGTAAAGAACTTAGATATCTTCTGGGAACCTTCAATGTGAAGATGACACACAGGCTGAAAATCCATGTCAGGAAAGCCAAATATGAATTCACATTAGACTTCAGCAAAAGAGAAGAAAACAAGCTGCACTGGTTCATTTTACACACTGCCATTTAAGTTCCATACTTATGACAGATGTTTAATTCTGTTCCATTTTCAACTCTGAGCTAGATACTGTGCTGTGTGACTGTCTGATTTAGCTACAAAGCAATTTAGAGCTTGGTTTAAATTGCACAATTCTTGGTTTAAATTGCACAAGCAGGACTGCCTAATTATAACTGGGCCATCAGTTTTATAGAGCTATCCACAGCATCATTTCAGAGCTTGCTCTTTATCCGTGAACATACACGGTGTCAGGAAGGATAATGGGAATGTAACCTTTTACTGCTTTACCCAGAAAAGCCTTGCTTATTTAAAAATTGCAATGGAAAGACCTACAGAACCCTATTTGCAAGGTAATTTTGTAACAAGTATTGAAAACTGAAAGTATTAATTTTGGAGTTAGTCTACGACAAGAATGACAACATTCTCACAAATGGTCATTTTGAGGTATCAGCTTAAATGGAAAGATGTTGTCTAGGGAAATAAAGATGATGAACAGAAAAAAAAGAGAGCAATAACACATGAATAAAACATTATTTTGAAGGCTGGGGATTTTACTTTAATACAGAGATGGATTCTAACCAGCACCTTGGATCTGAATATTCCATGAACTTTCTGGAAGCTCAGGTTTGAACTCTGAAGCCAACTTTTACCTTTATAATGAATTGAACTATATTCCAGATTTTTTTTACACTCATGAGCTTTACAGAAATCCAGACTTCAGCTCTGTGGCTTGGGCTGATACCTACAGGTTGTGCTATTAAAATATTTTATGTGCCTGTGTACACACACCCTTACATACATCCTTACACTCACATACACATGTGTACACACACACAAACATAAACACAACTACACAGAATATAGGTGCCCATCAAACTGCACTACCCAGAGACACTTCTTTGAGGCAGAGATATTAAATAGACCTGAAACGCTCATAACAAAATGTCATTCTGCCACAAAGTGAAAAACACAATAGAGGGGCTGCAAATCACTTTACCAAATGGAATTATTTTTAGTGGTATAGAAGGATCTGATAACAGCTTCTTTGTCTGTTTTAGTTTCTCCGAAGTTCTAACTGTTCAAATTGCCTAAAAGCACAGGAAATATTCCAGTCTCAAAATATTAACTATAAAATCAGATGAAAGAACAGAGGCTAGGATGCCATTTTCAATAGACACTTTTTTGGTATGTTGACTACCACTTCCTAAAGCAGAAAATGCATTACTACTCTTGCAAAAGAATAATGCTCCACTGCACTAACAAAATTTTAACTCCAAACCCCTACTCTGTCTTTCCACTTTTTGCATGAGCAGCCATACATATGGCACTGCAACCATTGCTTTTTCCCACCTAATTGTGGAAGCACTAAATTTAACCTGTAAGCACAGAACTGGAATATTTAAAATTGATATTATATTAGTGTTGCTGCAGTAGGTTACTCTTCTGAGTTGGGACAGAGCTAACCCCCATACACTCACATAATAACCAGAAAGGATCCACCAAAGCCAGTTCAAAGTCACAGTAATCTAAACCAATTAAAATGACCCTAAAAGATACATCAATATGAAACTCAATGATACATCAATCAATATGATGCATCAATATGAAACAAATGAATATTTGTCCTTAAAAGATGGATAAGGGACAACTAGAAGATAAAAAGGAAAATATAAGAAAGGAAAGAAGACACAGGAAGGAAATATGAATGGGACACGGAGAGGGAGAAAAGCATTGGGATGATGTAGATGGCAGGGATGTGCCTCCAGCTGGAAAAAGAGACTCCCACAACCTCTGGTGGAGTGAAAAAGTCCCTGCTAAGCAGGGTGCAGGGCAGCAGCCATGGGGCACCTGGCTGGAGGAGGCACACTGACTGGGCATGTTATGGGAGCTGATGGCTGGGGCTGGGACACTGGGAAATCTTGAGGGGAATGGAAGGAAGACACTAATCCCCCCCTTTGGTGGGAAAAAGGGGGTGAGAATAAAGGAAGTCTGAACTGCATACCTCTCACTCATCCATGCTGCTTGAATTAGATCAAATCTGAGTGTCTGAGACTGAGAACCAGGAGCCTGCTGATAAATCACTGCTAGTTTTGCCTCCATGGCAGCCACTTAATGAGAGCCTGAATCTCCACAGGCGCTTTAGTGCATTTTCTAGTTTATTACCCAAGCAAAGCATACACTGCAGAATGCACACACTGAACGATTCTGTGGATTAGATAGCTTTAAACTACTTTGATTACCTTTCCTAATTAACACTGCACTTCACTACGGAACTGCATTTGCAACCATAATAGTCTTATTTGGTCTCTGATGAGAGCTATAATTTCTTAAATAAAAATACTTCCTTTCTTATTTATTTCTTATTTATAGGTGGTTTGGGGTTTTGCTTAGTCACCAAAATACCCTGAGTATTAGAAAATGGTTGTCTTGCCATCCTCTATATAGGATTTTAGCTCTTGACTGTCTGTCTGGAATATCTCAACTGGCAGAAGGACTCAGTTCGACTCTGGCAGCAGTGTGCAGTGGAAAATTTTCAATGTTGTAAGAGGCAAGAACAGTGCCAATGGCTCCAGAGGGAAACCAAATATTGCAAAGCACAAATCCAGTTCTCTCATTGTCTCTTTGCTCTCCCTGCAGGACCTGCCCCCTACTCCCACGAAAGGCAGCCTCAGGCACATTATTCGCTGTGTTTGATGCACTGTGGATTCCAAGAGCACATTCCCCAGCTTCCCAGGGCCTCGTGCAGCACAGTTATGGCAACTCCTGCAGGACCTTGCCTTGCAGAAGCAGCCTCAGCCACACAGCACCCAGGGGGATTTCTTATGCTGGAAGGAAGAACAGAGCAGCATTACCTGGTCTGTGTCCTTCCAAACACACCGTGCACCACTGATGGTTTGATTCCCCTCACAGGGTGTGGGGAAGGGATTCCAACCAATATTTATTTTCTTCCTTATGAGATCTAACAGTGTACCACAGTTTGAAGATTAATAGTCAAACATGCAGGGTTAGCTTGTGATCACCCAAGGAGCAGAGCCATTCTTTGTTAGTCTCACCAGCTGCAGCAGGGTAAGCTTTCAGTGCAAGAAGTGTGCTGTGGCTAGAAGGGAAGGTGGGTTAGTCAAAATTGCTTTTCCTGTTAATTAGTATCATCATTCCTGTGCCTTTTTAAAATACACCAAATGTGTACAGCCCTGACCTGCTAAATTGTACTGCCTCATCTCAGTACAGTTAAGTGCCACTGGTAACACAGATGTAACATCATTTATCACAAATCCAGCACAAAAGGAAAACTGAATATTTCCAAGTAGTACCTTTTGTCCAGGCCGTCCAGATTCACCGGGTTCACCCTAGAAGAAAACCAATGAAAGACATGAGCTCTGAGAAAATGAATTAAATGAATTAAAGATGGAGCTGTGGAAAACCATAACATTAATGATACCCAAAATGTCTGTGACACTGTACAATAACATAGACCAACCACCCCTCTGCTCCCTGCACAACTTCTTTAGAACTCCATTACCTTAATTCCAGCCGCAGAAGAGCCAGGGTCACCCTGATACAAAATCCACAAGAAATAATCACTCTTACTACATAAACAATCTTCCAGGAAACACATAAATCATGTAAGAGTATAGCATTATATAGCAAAATAACTGCATAGCAAGACTGCCTGTTTTCTGTGCTGCTACACAGGCATTTAACTAATTGATTACATCAGTGTGATTCAGAAAAGAAACAGTTTTGTTTTCAAGACCATGTAGAGAGAGATTTAGCTTGACTCACCCAACATCTATTATGGTTAACCTCAAATTTCACAACTAATAATGTAGATCTAATAATTGCAGACGTTGTACAAATGTACACATCCAGAATATGGGACATACTTTGACATCTCTAAATTGCTGCTCTACATTAAAAATAATTGACTGTTATTAAAAAATAATATGAGCAACCATTTGACCTAATTTTATAGATGGCAAGTGTCAGGACTCAACTGACAACATTTTTTGTGCTAATGAAGATTCAGATTGAAAAAAAAAACCAGTGACTTTTGAGTTGACCTCCATCAGGACAGGTCATAGCTTTATCTCCTCAACACTCCAGTATATTTAAACAAATAGATTAATGCATAAAGGGCTATACTTTACAGGATGAGACAGCTATGGTGATTTATATATTCAGGTAAGGTCTATGTTCTGAGAGGGCATCTTGCATCCAGAAAGATTTGCCTAAATTTTGCTGGGTTGACTGGACTTCATAGGCACTGATATGCACAGGACAGAGGATCAGTTGATTTTTTTTTTCTTAAACAACACACCCAAGGAAAAAAAAATTACTAAAAAGTTTTCTATTTAGGCTATATACTACCGCAGATGACTAGCATGCTTCTATTTGAAAAACTGTTTAATTATCTGTTATGCAAAATAAATGTACATTGTTCACTGAAAGCAGCAAGCTGCTACACAGCAGCACCTTCAAGCTCCTGAGCAGCCTGCCAGTGATTTACAGGCAGAACAGAAACCAGTACTGCAATACACTGTGAAGATGTATAAGCAGAGTATAAATGTTTAATATTCTCTGTACAAAATACAAATGGGGGACACCCATTCCTGATGTTTCTGTGAATGCCACAGCTTTACAGCTGGTTTGAGCATGGTGTCTTTTTGGTATGGTCTTATAAAATTAAGTTGTACCAGTTAACATGCTCACTGGCCTCTGAAGAATAGGAATACACAGTTACTGCAGCTTGCTCTTGAGTGAAAAAACCACAAAAATCAGTATTATGAGATTGATACATGCATGGAAACCTGAGCCACCTCATTTTAACAGACATGCATGGGTGATCCTGCTAATATCCCTTACAAGCATGAGCAACTGAAAGCCTCAAGAACTTTTTATAGCTGTAAAGGGCCAAAGCAACTAGTAAGACACATTAAACAGCTGAACATTTCAAAGGGCAATGATGGATATGGAGAAAATAAGACACAAAATATTTATAATCCACCTTCATGCAAGAATAAAATTAGATCAATGAAAAAATGATGTACAGTATGTTTACAATTTACTGCTGAGTCAAGACAGTTTGCAAATGAAGAAACTTTAGCAGGGGAACATGTACAAAGCAGGAAGATCCTTGGTAGTCTCTAGGGACCAAGGCTACAGTGGAAGAACAGAAGCAAGAACTCAAGCTTGGCATTGACACTATCTTCAGTGTAGAACAAGGTCAAGAATTAAGGACCCAAGTCCATATTTTTGAGTGTCACTAGGCACAGCAGTTCAGAAAACAAAGCTACATTTTTGCACAAACAGGAACCTGCTCCTAAACCAAGTCTGAATCTATCGTCACATGGTATCTCACTCTCTCACCATATGAATAAAAATTTATTATTTACATCACAGAAGCTCTATTTAAGCTTTCAAATAAATGTTTTTAAGTTTTATGGACTATGCATTAAATCTCCTAAGCAAAAACTTCCCCCTATGCTGAAGAACAGGGAAGAATACAAACCCTGTTAAGTACTCAAGTGTAATGTAATGACACCAAGTTTAATGCTTACTCCTAAATTATCTGTCAAAAACCACCCTTGTAAGCTCTCTAGAAAGTGCTGTTTGCAAAGCTACCTATCAGAAACTTTAAGCTGCAGCTCTCCTCTAAGAACTGTATCTTTATTTTCAGGGTGGCAGATTGTCTTGTAGGCAGGGAAAAAGAAGAAAAATATTGGAAGTCAATGAGGTCACAGCGCTGTAAAGTCTGGCAAAAATGACTGCAGAGGACTCAAACCTATTATGGTTCAAGCAGTACACTCCAAAAAAACCAGAACATATTCCCACGCCACCACTCCACCTCTGAAAATAATATGAAACCTAGAAGAGATGGGAGAATTCTGCATTATGAAGTTCAGGAGGTGTCTTGAAATTTCCTCAGATACAGCAATGTAAGAAGTCTCCTGACAACCTATACTTTCCACAAGTTGATCCCAACTTGAATGCCTAATAGTGGAAAGTTCACACAGCAGTATTTAAAACTTTATACTTGGGCAGAAAGGATTCCCACTGAAAGAAGGAGAGAATTTTTTTCTTTCCTCAAAAAAGATCCCGAACAGGGGGATGTGCCCACTGCTGATCACAGGGCAATGTGGGCATCCTTGTGGATGCAAGCTCCCCCTCAAGGCTCATGAAGTAGAAAAGCAACAGGTGAAGCTGCACCAGGCTTCCCAGAGAGATTATAAACTTACCATTTACTAGTTGTAGAGCTATCTATCTGAACAACAATCTCAATTCATATTTGTAGCACATTATATTCTTAAGTCACATAAAACTGGATCAAGATTATGTACCAGCATACATTGTGTCAGTAAGTAAGGTTCTTAAGACTTTCATCTATGTTAATAAGCATGACTGCAAATAAGGTATTATTTAAATTAACTCCAAGAATCAAGTAACTTGACTATTCTTAAATCTAATGTCTATTTTTAACTGCTGATTTTAGAATATGCCTTAAAATCCTTGTGCTCTTCAAAATACAGATTTACTGTACCCAAATGATAGCTCCTGGGGGATTTGAATGCATTCCTTACCAGCTTGATAAATCCATCATAAATTTCTCCTTGCACTGAAATGTTATAAGTTGGTTAAGCATTACACATGCAGGGGTACAAAAGAAGTGCTTATGCTTCTGCCCAAGCACAGTCACTAAAAGAAGTGATTTTTAGAAGCATATGAGTTCAAAAATGATGGCCAGAAGAGATCAATATGCCTCACCGTTTCTCATGTGCAGCACAGGATTTACCCTGACTCCTAATGACTGGCTTGTGTAAGAAAACCACACTGAAAACTCCAGTTCAATTTTCTGAGTGTGAGTCTCACATAAAAGAAAACGCAGGAAAATAAAAATTTCGACAAAATCTATTTTTTGGTGATTTCTACAACATCTTGGTACAACAATGAACAAAGAAGTTACAAAGTGAGGTTATTGTTGATATCACTTGGAATAAAGATTTAAAGTGTGTTTATCATCAACTCTTGATTTTCCAGGTGCCAATTTTGGAGGGAAGTTGCTTATCACGATACCATAATTTTAGTCCCATATTGGTTTGGTCCCACTCTTTGATGGAAACACAGAAGGGGAGAAGATAAAGGGTATATCAGAAAACATGGCTGTAATTAAAAGGGGCAGTTCCAACTGGCAGGTTGTGACCAAAGCTTCTGTGTGATGCAAATTTCAACAAAGAGGAGTGCTAGCTAGAACCATGCTGATATAGGCTACTGCTGTATAAAGTAAGAAATCTTATGCTTAGTTGGACAGAATATTGAAAATTTTTCTGCTGTTCATAAAAATGAACTGAACTGAATCACTCACCTTTAAAAAAAAAAAAACCAGCCCAAAATGCATTTTTCTTTTGAACAAATAATTATTTTCATTATTTGATTGTACTATAAGCATGCCTAAGGCACACATTGTCTTCTCTGCTAAGAAGTGGTGTTACCTTTTCCCCTGTGTCACCCTTCAGTCCGTTCTCGCCAGCATCCCCCTACAATTGAAACACACATTATATTTTAATGATTTTCTGTAGTCAGCATTCCAACATGATCAACAATGCAAGCTGATTTTGTTAATCAGACAGTCCATCTCTGTGACATGGTCAGGAAGTGGCTATGTCTTTATACAGACTCCACTATAACTGTGATCCCTTTCACAGACCTGTAAAAAACCCCCACCACAAAGTACCAAAATACCCATTGGTATAATCTACCATCTTTCTCAGCTCACTGCAGTTTAGCAAGGAAGGGATGATTTAATGATTTCATGAGGATTCAGCACCTTAAATTACCAACACATTTTTTTCCCCAACACAGAGACGTTCACCTAGATGCACCTAATAAAATTCAGATGACAGTTGGACAATTCCAGTAGTTTTTATTGGGATTTTCAAGTAATTTATAGCATATACCCTCTGAGTCTTAAGTCCTTCATGAATGATTCACAAACTAAAAAAAATTCACTAAATATCACTCTTCCAAGGAGCCACCAAATGACTTTATCTTTACATGAATTCTATGCACTGTTTTCGTTAAAAAAGAGACTTCAGATAACACCTTTTCATGGCTGAGTACACATTTTCTACTCAAAAAATGCCCAAAATTTTAAAATTAAAATTTCACAGTATTTATCTATAAATAGACCTAACTTCCACCTAGTCATGTGACCATATAAAAAGTCCACACTACGTGAAATATGTTATATGTTGTTTTATGTTAAGAATATTGGCTAAAAATTTCTGTGGGACTTGAAGTTCACGTAAAGTGCAAGAAGTATTTAAAATGCCAAAAATATTGATAAAAGCAGACCCTAAGTAGACTAAAAATACATTCCTGGCCTGGGAAAGATAACCAGTATTATTCAAATAACATTATTCAGTATCTGTCATATTGTTCTGAAAACCTTAATGTGAAATTCCATTTGGAGAGGACTTAGCAATTTATAAAGAACAGTCACTGATACAATGGGAACCAGCTAACAATCTAACAGCACTTTAATTAAGGAAACATACATGAAACATGGAAGAGTAACATGGAAGAGTGAGGAATGTCATCCCAAGTTCATTTAACATGATAAAGCCTATTGAGGGGATCTGTAACTACACTTTTCATAAAAAGACAAAGGATAATTAGGGGAAAATAGAATGGTTTTAAGTAACAAAAATTCACTACATATTAAAATTCATTGTTATTCCTTTTATGTCTGAAAACAAACTAAGGATTATGAAGTACTCTAAAATTATCATTTTAAAAGAAGAAATTAGTTCATGATGCATATTTCATGATTACATAGTTCTGCATGTGGGGTACAGACTTTCAAGATTTCCCTAGATTATTTTTATGGTGTGTTTTTGAGAATGTGAAATGAATTGCCTTGGCAAAGCATGCTTCCAGCTGCTATTACACAGATTGACACAGATCTGGAAGTGAAATTCAGTTGTAGCTGCAAAGACACTCTGAACTCACTGTGTTCCTACCAGCCACTGTACCTGGAAGGGCAGAATTATACTCTTCTTTTGCAGCATGGAGCTCCTCCTTGTCTTGCCTTGGTATGACTGGACACCAGAGAAGCAATTTCTTGCTAACTCACTGCAAGTAAGAGCACCATCAGCGTGCCTCTCCAGACAGATCATGGGGGCAGAGTCCCTTGCTCTTACTTAAAACTGACCCAAACACAAATGGAGCATTCCATTTTTATTTCGGCTACATGGAGAGCTTGTTATCCAGGCATCACTTAGAATCTGTGTAGTTTTATCATTCTGTTACCTGACTGTTTTATTCCACACACGTGTCAGAGCATCAAAACCAAGTTGTGAGAAATGTATGGATCTCTAATTTATTCAGACAGGCTCATCATTTTGTGAGACTCGCCATAGATAGGATTAGTGGCCTGATTGCTCAGTTGTGCAGCTTTTAACACACAATCACTGCACTCTGTGACTAATCCCACTGCAGTATTCATGGATCAATAACTTCCATTAGCAGGTATTATCTGACCCTTGGAAAGGATGCACAGTGCCACTCAAGTTCTAGGTAGTAGCTGTGGTTTTTTATTTTTAAACTTGGGATCAGTGCAGTGGCGATTCTCCAAGCAAGTTATCCAAAACAGAACCACAACAAAGGAAGTGAAACATCTCACCTTTTCTCCTCTTTCTCCAGGGTCACCCTAAAGAAAATAATTGGAGCAAAGAAGTCTTAAGTTACTAACTCAGGCAAAAATCAGTGTTAGCCTTACTATCATTAGTTATTACTAATGTTAGTATTACTATCCTCACTAGTAATTATGTCACTACTGATGACAATGTCTCAGATACAATATAACAAGAAAATCTCCAATGAACAATAAAATATGTAAATTTAATAGTTCTCCGTGGACAATACAACTTCAACATGTTTTTTTAAAAGCTTTAATGGTTTGCATGTGAAGACCTCTCTCTCTATTTTGTCCTAGACCCTGACAAACAGGCATATTTCTTTGAGAAGCAGCCTGTAGGGACCTAGGTGGCTCCTACATGTGGTTCTCCTTGTTTTGGGAACAAACAAAGGAAACAAAAAGTCTGAACGTGAAGGGAAAGTCTTATGATTCTGCCAATGGCTCAGAAGAAGAGAGAGAAAATGCCTTAAGTGTCTTGAACAAATTCATAACTGTTCCAGAGTAAAGAGCCTTCAGTGCTCCTTATATTCTCAGTAACAACCCCGGTAACAAAAAGATGGCTTAGGGACATTATTTTTTTCAAAATTAAAACGTGCTTGAGAAACTGCAAAAGCACTTTTGCACACCAGCCTAACCCTGACAACTCATCTCTGCATTTCTGGCTCAGAGCTGTACTCTGGCTCATCTTTGCCCCTTCTGATGGCTGGCAGTCGCTAGGCAACTCAGGGACTACAGCTGTGAATACGAATTAAGCATCAACCACCATAATTTGGCTTCTTCTGTATACCAAGTAAGAAAAGGTCATGCTCCCAAATGGTTTGTTTTCATTCCTGATGGACAAGCAGCCAGTCAGTAAATGTAAAGAGGCTGCCTTGCATGTCTGTCAGCAGCAGCATGATGCACAGGTTCAGCTGAGGAGCACATGTGCACCAGAGACGCTCACTTGCAGCTGATGGGATCAGAATTTAGCATTACCAAGAGCCCCACAGAGCCCATCATCTTGGACATGTCGAGTTTTTTTCTAAATGAAGTTATCACGAGCTTTATGTTCTATTTCTCTTGTTCAATATTAAAACAGCAGAACAAACTATGTAACAAAAAAGTGCAAAGAGTCACCCTGATGTGACAAATACAGGCTGAGACATGCTCCTAATGAGGCTTGTTGCTAACTTCCACAATAGCAGGATCAGCCCTCAAGACTTCACCCTGACATTTGTCAAAGAACTGACCGCAGCAGTTCTTGAAAAGAAGCCTGAAACACATTGTAAGGGGCATAAACAAAGCCTTTCTGAAAAGGTCCCCAGATTCCCAAACACTTGCAGGCATGCTGCATTCAGCTGGCAGTGGATGCCTGTGTGTCAGTGCCACTGACTGGGATTACCCATGCACAGCAGAAGAATGTGCTTCTTTATGGTGAGATGTGTAAAGCCTCTTACAGCACTGATCACTGGAGGGAGCAGATCATTAAAAGCCAGTCAGAACATAAACCCAAGCTGGAAAGCACAACAGATGCACTCACACACTCTGTGCTTCTGTTTGTAATTCATTTTCAATACTGACCTTCAGCCCTGCTTCTCCCTTCTCTCCTGCTATGCCAGGCAAACCAGGTTCACCCTAAAGGCAAAGAAAAAAAGAGATGAAGTTAAAAAAGACATGATGAAATATATGAACCTTCTTATAATGGGTAAGTAATGATAAACAAAATTTTAAAAGACTCTGCAAAGATGTGCTCCACAGCTGGGCACTAAAATGACTTATTTCATCAGTTAGGGTGCATTAACTCTAACTCATGTAAGGTAAGAAATTCTTCTGAAGAAGGTGGAAACACACAGATGTCACACTAAACAGAAAGGAGACCTGTGTCTCCTGAGTCTTAAAAACTGTCCAATTAACCTTAAAAGCACAGTCTTCCCAGCAAGACTGCCAATGCTTTCCTCTTCTCTACAACTGAGAAATGCTGCAAGAAAGGCTTTTCTTAATTTATTTTGACATTTGTGCTTCTGGTCGCAGATGGAAGATAGCTAATGGAAAAAAAAATGAGAAGGCCCTGTTTCGGAAATGGAAGAATTTGGAAAAAACAGAGAGCATTTCAATTTTTAAAATATACTTTGCTTATCCATTTTTTCTACTTTTATACCAGTGGCTGAAAAGTGGTTTTAAAAGATTTAAAAACTGTCAGCATTACATCAATGTTCCAAATTTTGGGTATGTTTAACGGGTAGTATATTATTCTTCTACAGTTTAAGGAGTCACAAATGGTTTTCATAACTCAATCAGCAAATAACAGTTATTTTCAATCTTTTTTCCTATTTTCAATTTAAAGAAAAAAAGCAAACAAAAAACCCTCTAAAAGATATTTATTAGTGTTTATATCCCACATTTATGGGAAAATCACAGATATTCTTATTAGATAAAACAATGCAATGGTTAAACTTAACTGTAAAACAACTACAGCTTATAGTTTCTTATGCAAAAGCTTCTGCAGATGTATATCTCAGTTTCACAAGAAATACCTGTGATAAACCTCACATAGAGAACTGCATCACACTTCTGATGTGGAAAAGCACATTAAAATAACAGCCAAAGAAAGATTTTTAGAAGTCTGCAACTAGGTCCTTCTAAAAACCCTTTGCTATTTAAGTGTATAAAAATGTGGAAAAGTTAAATCCAATAGCTAACATAGCATACAGATTTGGAACAGTAACTTGTATCAGAAACTCAGTGAACAATTTCCACACAGTGCTCAAATTTAGTACACATGATGAATCAAATCCTCTACTCAAAAGTTACAGAGGCATTAAGATAAAGGCTTTTCCAAACACAACCAGATGTATTTTCTAGTCCTCCATAAAAGCCTCCTATTAAGAACTTGTATCTTTCTTACTTCTGCAGGCAGATTTAATCATAGATGTATTAACTCTGATTGTCCATGAAAGCAACTTTCATTGTATTTCTAAATTAGGTAACAGAATCATTAATTACATTTTAATTTCATCAAGAGTTGGACGTTTTCAAAAAACAAACCAAAAGCTAATGGATTCTATCAAAACTCTATCAAAACTCCAGGGAGGCATTTTCCAAGCCAGAGCAAAAAATGTTAGATGGCAATAAGGGCTCAGGGAATTAAAGAGCCACTTGTCAAGGCCCCTTCTCAAGGCCCCTTTGTAGTACAGTAGCTGTGAGGCTGATGAAGTGGCACAGGCATTTGATATGTGAGTGGTCAGGATTTGAAGCTGTTGGAGATTAGGTGTGAGTGTCCTAAAGGATTGACCTAAAAGGCTCTTGAAGAAAACTGCCAGTTGGCAGAATGAAGCAGAAGGGACCAGTGAATATCCACTTGTTACTCCCCATCCCCACACCCCAAACACTCTTGTTTCTGTCCCCTTCATTTTCAAACAGCTGCTGTCAGCTGATGCTTTCAGGGGCTTTAAATCTCTAATCAAAAGGTTGAAGTTCCAAGCTTGCACTTTCCTCCTAGGTTTACATATCAGTGCTATGGGTGCAGAGGGCTACTGCTGTGACAAAAAGGAGACCACAAAAATAGAACAGAAGAATTATTTTCTTTGGAAAAAGTGTAAACCTCAGCCTGACACCTAGTCATAGTAAATCCCCATTCATACCAGCAATTGCATTTCTGACCTATGTGCAACCTTGCTATGCTCAGCACTACACTTAGAGTACTGAAAGTACTAGGCAGAGATATTCAAAGTGCAGAAACTAGCTCTGGGAATGGGAAAATCCTGAAGGCAAACCTAGAAGGATAACACAGAAATGACCTTGTGCCTTTATGTTTTTGAAGTGATTATCATTCTGTTTCTAATGTCCAGAAGAATGGGGAAAATATTTCTTTCCCTGTGTTAGACTTCTATTTTCCCATCTGCACAAGGAATCAGGGAGTATTAAGGTGAAGTGAAAATGTACAGCCCATAAGCTGCTCTATGTCCTACACCTGATGAACATTCCCAGTGCACGGCTAAACAAGCCTTGTGCCAGGCAGCCTCCCTTTGTCACTCCACATGTCTTGTAGGCATGGCAGTCTGGCTTTAAGTGCAGATATTTTTACAATCCAGTAAGCCTTAACATAAACCTCCCCAAAATAAACAAGAAAACCAAACCACAAAACAAAAACTTGAGCTCTTTGCTCAAATGAAGCAAAGAGCTGTTAACTTTTGAAGACGAGTAGATTGATAGCTCTTCCCTACTCAAATACTGTGTCATTTTAGCCATGTTGGTCCCAAAAAATAATTTTGATTCTTGGCATGAAAACAATTTAAAATATTTCTGTTAGGAAGTATAGTTAGTTATTTTTCTTCCATTTATCTATTTATTACTAAAAGCATGTATTAAAATCAGAGTGCAAAATGCTGTAAGAGTAAAGCTGGAGTGCAAAATGCTGCACATACACTTCAGCCCCACAGGTTCTGGACATGAACAAAAAGCACAGCTGACCTTTAAAAGGCTGAAGATGATGCCACTGCTATTCAAGGAGTGATGCATGCAAGGGAACACCAGACATTGAACAATGTCATTTGATGCAACAATTTAAATCAGACTGCTTTTCAACCTGATAAAATGAAAGAAGCTATAAAGCTAAATCCTCAATGTCACATGGTTTTTACATTCACCAGGCCATGGCTAATGTCTTTCCTGACTGCTGTTGTAGTCTCTCTTTAATAGCATTGACAGCAAAGGTGTTAGGTTGCAGAAAAAAATTGTCTTCTGCCCATCAGCTAGCTTTCAAATCAAGGCAGCATATTTTTATTTATTTTTTCTTTCATAGAATCACAGAATGCTTCAACTTAGGAGGCACCTCTGGAGATCATCTTTGAGGCCCTTACTTGGTCTGTCCATGTTTTTATTGTAGTGAGGAGCCCACAGCTGGACACAGTACTCCTAGAGTGGCCTCAACAGTGGTTTTTTCCCATCTAAAGAGTAATTTTTTCTATAGTACATCTAACTTTAGCTCACAGCTCACCTTTCTCCAATTATGAACTCCTGAGAAATTACTACCTGGTAACAGAGTGATGGCAATTGTTCTAAAACTTTCTAGTGTCTATAAAACACAACCCACGATCCCGGTTGGAGAATTAATGAGGGCTAAACTGCACTTTCAGACACAAGAAAAAATATCTAAGACCCAGAGAAATTGTGTGAAGGTACCCTCAGGGCATACCCTTGGAACTTCTCCCTAAAAGGGATGGACAGTGGGGAAGCTGCTGTAGTGAGGTGTGAAGTGTCTCAGTACTCAATTTAAAGGAAATGTTACTTGCCCTTTCTGCCCTTCTGCATTCTTATTCTCAGCTAAACCACACTGCAGAAGCCATCCTGTGCAACAAACATTGTGTGGAGCTACCACAATACACCAAAATAAAAATAAAATTCACCCTCCTGGCACTGAGGTGGTCTGTGGTTTCCAAACACCACCTCAGCAATGTGTGGCTGTGTGACACTGTGATGGAAAGAGCAAGAGCTCTGTGGGATGCTGGGGTAACAGCACCATGCCATCTGAACATCCTGTCCAGCAAGGCTCTGCTGTACCAAAGCAGCAACAAAACTACCAGATGCACCAACGTCACGCCCCACACTGGTAAACATGCAAATATTGCACTAGAAATACTCTTTAGGGAACCCTTGACTTCTTTTTCATATGAAGTTATTTTTATCTTGCCTTTGTGTAACTTGACCAACCCCCTAACTCTTTCCTGTATTTGGGCAAAGAACAACTTTCAGCACCCTGTTTAATAAATATGTGTAGCAGTTTCCTCAAGGGGCAGTCTTAATGCCTACACTGAAGTGAATCTGAATTTGGTGAGTACTCAGGTGTATAGAGCATTGCTTGGGCTCTGCTGGTAATATGAGAAAAAAATCTGTCAATATGAACTCATAAAATCTACTTCAGAACAGCACAGAAAATGTATTACCCACCAGAGTCCATATCAAAGGAGTTGAGGCAGTGGAAAGCATGCTTCTCCTTACTGGAGTGCTTTCTGCCCTTGAGGCATATACCTTCATATCCAGAATTAATCAGCTAAAAATAACATGGCTAGAGGCCCCAGCTTTTCTTGTTTGTAACAGAAAAACAGCCTGGAGGCTGCAGTTCTGAAATAGGTTTTGTTTTGGTGAGATGCATGACTCTGTCTACACCAGCTGGTTGATATCTACCTCACCCTGAAAGAAAGGCTGTCACTGTTGCTATATTTTTCAGTCACTAGAATGTAATCAATTTAAGGATAAGGAAACACAAGAGGCCCCAGACTTAATCCAGTCTAATTTTACTTGAAAATACATAGATGAGGACAGAGGGTAAAAAAGAAGTTTTTCAGATATGTTACTACGATTTCCATTTCAAACCAGGGTTGAATTCAATTCCTTTCAACTTGCTTTTTGCATCCCTCAAAAGTAACTTAAAATTCGTTGTTTAAGGACTGGAAATCTCTCCTGGCCCACTCACCAAATGAAATTAGGTGGAAAGGCTCTCCAACAAGACTCAGCTGGCCTGCAAACCTGTCTGAGAATTCATGAACTACATTTATGATGTTTCTTCCCTTTACCTGAAAAAATGTTAGTACATGCATACCCTTCCTCATTTCACTGAAGAAATTTGATACAGCTACCTTCAATATGTGTTCCTACATAGCACTGTACACAGTAGTATGGAAATATATGTAAATTAGAGAAACAAAAAGCACAAAGGAAGCAGTAAGAAATGTGCCTAACCCAGACTCTGAATATACTGATATGAAGGAAAATTCTTCTGAGGTTTATCAAATTTCTATTGCCAATCTACCAAATGAATTTGAAATGAAGGGATCTATCCTGACCACTCATTCTGTTATCAATATACCCTTACAAAAAACCCCACCAAAATGTCAAGTACTATGTAAGAAAAAGCGATCTATGGAAGTTTAGAGTGAGGGGTTTATGCCCTACAGACAAACTCTTATTTATAACCAAGAGAGTTATTTGCACAAACTCTAGAGACTGGATTCCTTCAGGCCAAATACCATCTTAACCTAAGGAATCCCTGCTTTTCTCCTTGTGTGCTGCTGCAGTCATTGACAGCCCTTATCAAATCAGCACCACTTAACAAATACCAGAATATATATTCTATACTTGCAGAGTTTAACTTTCCAAGAAGCCCTTTGTGGCCATTTCAACATGATTAATGCACGGATATGATATCCTTAGATCACTGCAGCCTCCAGCTCCATGCAGAATAATGCTTTTTTGTACTTTTCAAGTGCCTGAAGTGCTTCTGCCAGGGATGGAGAAAGGGAAGTTTATCTGCCATTGCATTGTGATAGAAAAGAAACCTGTGGATTGCACAACAGTCTGCAGGAAAAGGAGCACTCAGATAGACTCCTTATCTCAGCAGGTTTTGGTCCATCCCAGAAACAACACTCTCTCCAGCTGCAGGTATTATTAAGCAGCTCCTTTCCAGTTACTGTTTTCAAGATAAACTTGCTGTAGTTTCTCAAATGTAGGAACAAATGCAGATTGTAAATGTCCTTTCAAGACTACCTGTAAAGTTTCACTGGATTTGGCCTAATGTGTGAAGGTTTTATGGCAGTGATTTTGCTACTCTGAATACAAGAAAAATCTACTAGTTAACAGTCCTGCAAAAACATGTGGGTTGTGTAAAATTACACTTACTCTAATATCTAGAGACTGTCTAAGAGAAGCAGTTCATATGGTAAGGGATTAGAAAACTGTTCTAAGTGCACTCAGAATTTATGATCTCATTCCCAGACCTGTGGTCAGACTTGTCAATCATCTCCCACAACCCAGTATTTCAATTAAAGAAGAGGTGAAAAGAAAGAAAAAGGAAAATTACAGAGGCATGTAGATGATGGAGATGACCTAACTCTGTTTGGTTCAACTCCTTGAGAACAGAGCAAATCTAATTCACTGCTGACATGCATCGGCTGAAAAATACTTCCTTGTCAAAACGAGAAAAGCGTCACACACTTAATTTTAAACTTCATTTCTACCTCTATTTCCAAGCTAACAGAATTTTTTATCTATTTATTAAAAGAGATAGCAACATTCAACTTTTATCCCCCTAGTATTATATGATAATATATTTTTTGCAATTAATGAAGTGGTTTCTAGTCAATATCGACCAACAGCTGAGAAATCAAACTAAAGAATGCAACAGCAATTTATTTTTATCTGCGTGGCTTTTGTCCTGGTACCTATGTTTCACTTTAGTAATTTAGCTTTTTTCTTAAAGGTCAAAAGTAAAGCAGTCCAGCTAGACTAAAAACATGCTGACATCTTTAATAAAGTGGTAAGTAATTTTTAAATGTCTGCGAAGTTATAGATGTAATGAATGTTGAAGTAAATCAAATAAATAGACACCCATAAATTGAAAATTTTGGAGGTTTTTTAAAAAGCACAATTTAAAATTAATAATCAACATTTTAAAATGTGCTTGCATCTTCCCATAATGTTCAACTGCACATTTATTTTATGCACCCTGAAACATGACAGCAGATAAGTCTATGTGGTCTCCTAAAAATAGGCATGCAACAAACTTGCCATAGAGCTTAAAAAAATTCCCTGTCTCCCAAAATGACACATTAATCACACATTTGACACATTCCGTTAATATAAATTTTTTCTGCTCATCTGAGTGAATTTTTCTGGCTGGAGTTTGTATGATTACTATAAAAATAAAGTTCTCGAATAAAATATGAATCATCAGTTCTGTTCTATTCAAAGTGGTTTCCAACTTCACCCTATCCAGTCTTCCTACATATTCCTACAGATATGCTACAAAGTAAATTTTCACTAGCATTTCAGTCAGGCCCCAAAAATTACTTGAATTATGTACAGCCACAGCATCTCAGTTGGTAAGCACTGTCTACCATTCCTGTTGCAATTGAATGCAGACATAAAACATGAAGGAAAAAAATCTGAGGACTTACTGCAAATTTGTTTTGGATTGTTTTCTTGTAAATTCTGATATTTTTTACATATATATATATATATGTGTGTGTGTGTGTGTGTGCATATATATATATAGTTAATTCTAAATATTCTTATTCTGTTGTTTCACATTAGTTGTAATACTCTGAATAGTTTAAAATCAATTCCTATCACTATTACTAAAGTGAAATAAATGATTATTACATTACTTCTTATTACCACTCTCAAAACCCAGGTCTAATTAGAAAAAATACACTCTTTTTTTTTGTAGGAAAGAAGAATTAAAAGTGAATTATTTGAAACATCTTAACACTAGGGCTCTTGGTGAGGGAAGCAGAAGAGAGGACTGTCTAATACAGCCCTTATACACTACCATCTGCTGCTGCTTGAACCTGGTGAACATATATATCATACATTTTCCTTTTGGCATCCCTTGCCAGTGCTTTTGAAGTTCACTAGGAATGCTAGGGCTTGTGAGAACAACAGATGGGTAATACTCTGTACAGTCAAGGAGGTATACTATTTAAACTTCATCACCCAGATTTGCCAAGAAACCCCAGCAAAGCTGTAACACAGCCCTGCTGCTTTATTGTGACTTCTCCTTATGGAGGGCCCTTCTGAACTCTGACAGTGACTCCCCTAAATTAGCATTTCCTCTTGGTTGTGTTCAAAAATATTTGTTTGATTTCTTCCTCTGTGTTTTCATCCCCAAAATTCAGTTTCAAATTATCCTCCAGCTGCATTTCCATCTCTTTTTATTTCTCTATTTACAGGTAGTGTTAACAATGTACTGGCACCATATCAATACCCAGTATCAACATAAGTGTTTGCATCATGGGACTGAGCTAACAAAAAGTAAAAAACCCTTTGTACTAACTCAAGCAACACCCTATTAATACACATTTCTTTCTACAACCTATCAATCATCATCAAATTTGAACACCAGACTTTCAGCTTAATTAATTACATCTGATGCTTGCTCAGGTAAAACTAGAAAAAAATTACTTCAGAGCATAAAGCACATTATATGGTCTTTTCCATGAAGCCAATTTGAAACCACATTTCTGGATATAAGGTTGCATATTGCTCATGTGAACAAGCCTAAAATTGCTTTAATCCACTACATAAATAATGGCAGTGCTGAAAAAGTCAGAGAACTCACCACTTGTCCATCTCTCCCTGGAACACCAGGCACTCCGACAGAACCCTGGAGGGAAACAGACGCCAGTGTTTAGCAAATTAAACAGGTCATGAAACCTTTCATCTCATAATACAGTATTTAGAAATAATGGTGAATGTTTGCTTATTGGAGCTGCAATAAATTTTTCAAGGACTCATTTTTATCCAAGCTGAGCTCTCCTTCCAGTTGAGATTTTATACTAATTAGACATATTCTCATGTTGTACATTTTAAAGACTGTATGGCCTTTTCCAGAAACAAGCTTCAAGCACATGTTTTGCAATGCTGTGGAAGCTTCACAAGAAATGTAAGAATTAAAATGCTATTCCATTTAATGCTCTCAGTACATTTTGAGAGTGATCCCATGCAATCCAACATAGCACCTGAACAAAACTATATATGCTTCTAGAGTGATCATTCAAGCTCAATAACTTGTAGCACCAAGCAATCTCAAGGCTTTTAAGAGATAATCTGCAGTGATTCAATCTGACAGTACAAATTACAGATAGACTTTTAAACTGCATTAGCACAGTCAAAATTAAAAGGTCAATACAGGCCAAACACAAGTGAAAAAGAAGGAAAAAAAATTAACAATGACATAACATTGGAGGGATCTTTTTTACAAAGATCTCATACTCTAAGTTTCTATGTGATGGGTAATTTTTTTGAAGAATTTTGTGCAACATGCTATGGAAGTTCAGTGAAAACACAAAGCGTGAGGAAAGCAGGAAAGCTGCATCTGCTTGTACAGCATTCTCTAGTTTTACAAAGATGGTGCTGCTCAAGGGAACTGAAAGAATTGCTGCATGGCAATTCCCCCCCTATTTTGGTTAGAGGTGTCAGTAAAATCATCACCAACACCCAAAGGAAATGCGTTCAAAATGGATGCACATATTTGTCAATCAATAGAGTTGGGAAATCCTATAAAACAGGAAAAGGAAGCAACTCATGAGAGTCTCAGAAACCCTCCAAGAGCTAATAACAGAGCTGTGAATCACTAAAAAATAATACACCACATCCCAGCATATTTCCATGACTCACAAGGCTCTTCCCCTCTTTCCAGAAGCTTCCACTTTGGCATCCTTGTTGCCTCTTTTTGCTGGATGCAAGGTCATGGCTTTAAGCTACTGCAAAGGGGCCTAAGTGAACATTTTCACATCTCTGTATCAGTTTTGCAGAAAACTAGAAGGCAAAGCTCAGGAGGGCATTAAACCATCAGGCTCAATAAACTATCCTATGTATAACAGCTCCTCCTCTCAGAGGCAGCTGATTATTTTTCTTATGAAACACAGGATGTTAGAAAGTGTAAAATGAAGCTGACTCTACTGTGATAAGTAAATGATATCCAATATTTATCAGATATTCAAAAGTTCATCAGCACGTGGGTTTTGCTGATGTCATAAATGCAAAATATCCTCCTCCACAATTCTCTAAGGTATAGCTTTATATCAGCAACTTAGACATGAGCCACATTCCTGCATTGCCAAACACAAAGGGTAGTCCTCTCCTTCAGCCTGCAAACTCTATACAGCCCACAGCTGCCAAAATTCCACTTTTTCCACAATTCCGCAATTGTATACTTTGGGATTATGTTTTTAGATATCATGGGTTTTCTCTTTCTTTTGTTAAAAATGTTTCATTTTAACAGTTGCTTCACTCTAAAGGACATTCAGAGGAAGAAAAGCAGACATCCTTCTCACATATGTCAGTACTACTTCTTCCCTNCCCTTTTTTTTTTTTTTTTTTTTTTTTTTTCTTTATACAAATTAGAGCTGTTTTATTAAATATCTTTCACACAACTTTTCAGTCTTTTGAAATCAGCTAGAAAATTACTCACCTTGGTGTTATGCGAGTCAGATGCCGGGAAAGTACCACTCACTAGCTGTTACTGCTGATATTCTGAGGACTGTTTGAATGCTGCAATTCCATAAATCCTAAACTCACTCAATCAAACTGAGGCAGTCAGCTTTAATGAGTGTCAATAACTCTGAAGGCATTCCCAGGAAGTCAGGTCTCAGGTTACCGCAGGAACAGGAAGACACCGGCAGACCACCTGAACACCACCAACCAAGCTCTATTTATCAGCAACACCTACGTCCTTTGTTTCTGCTGGTCAATTCTTTAGTCATATGGCACTGATCTACTCCAGTAAAGACATGCATTTAATCAGAAACCTTATCTCCCCATCTTTCACAACGTTTTAACTCCGGTTTCCTAATCGTACCAGTGTATGAATGAGAAAATTATACTGACCTTTTCACCTGAAAGTTAAGCAGACAGATTGAAAACAGTCTGCTCTGCGTTGCTTGAACTTCTTATGATGGGGGAAATGAGAAATCTTGTGTCTCGCATTATATGGCTCCATTTTGCAAAAACAAAATTCAGAACCTTGGCTAATTGATTCAATGCAGTGTACAGTAGCTTATTCCATTCACCTTTTCTGCTTGCAATTTGGCATAGGAGGAATAATCACTTCCACAGCACTGTTGTTTATACTATACCTTTTGTCCTGGAGGCCCCTGAGGTCCCTGCAAAGGGAAAACAATTCAATTAACATCAAAACTCCAGCCAATTTAAACTGAAATGACTAATTAAGACTGTCTTATTGTGTAAGCACTCTGATACTGGACTGAAACCAGCTGATGTTTTATAAATCAAAGAAAAGCAAAAGTTTATGCTCAAAATGCACAATGAATCTTTTATCTTCATTTTTGGAACTGATCTAATTCCTAACTAGAACACTCAAATTTTCCCCCTTCTAATCTTCTCTCTTCCAAGCCATCTGTTTCTTCTAATACTGACAAATCTCCCAGCATTAACATGACTGTGGTTTTTCTCTTTCTTCTATCAGCTAACAGCCAGTTGAGTGTCCACAGTAATATATCAGCTTGTCAGCATAAAAACAAGGTTTATGCAAACATGTTATTTTTGTGATAGAGAGAGGCATAAACCTCAAAATCTTCTCACCTTCTAAGTATCAGCACACATGACTGTGTTATACCCAACATTACACCCAATGTGTGCCATCATTTGCAAGTGAAGAAAAAAACCTTCAACTTCAGAAACCATTAAGAATGCTCCTGGGAAGCAAAGAACCACCATTTTGTCCCCATGACCTGAGAAGGCAGGAAGAGATACCTCAGTTCAGGAAAGCTAAACTTTCCTTAATGTCATACAGGAGTCAAAGTCTTGTTGATATTAAGAGGACCCATTTCCCATCTGGTGTCTCTGAAGTACCCAGGTGGCCTCAGTGGAGAGGGAAAACAGATGGAAAGCAGATCAACCAGCCATGTCTGGGACACTCTGGCAGTCTGTTTTGGTAACAGCCAGACCACACCCACCACAGTTCTAAGCACTGCTGTCCCCAGGTTCCTACTATGGGCAGTGGTGCAAACTGTGGGTGCTGGTGCTGTATCAAGCACAGTGAATTCAGAGTCCATGAGGGTGCAAAACACAACACAAAAACCGGGGAGTCCAAATATTTCTGATGTGAGAAAGAATAAAAGAATTGATTGATACCAGAACAGCAATTATTCAGGAAAACAAAATGATTCCTGCCTTAAAATGTGACACTGATTTTATTCTTAAATTAGTGTGAAGTTAGGCAGAATCCTCCACTGTTGGTGGATGCAGAGTTTGTTGGAACATTGCTCCGATGCAGCTTTAAACTCCTAACAAGGAAAAGCTCCACTGGTGGTAATTCTGAGTGCTGCACCCACTGATGGGGATGAAAGCCTTGCAGGTTTAAATGTGGACTGGTATGTCTAAGGTTTGGTATAAAACCTTGCAAAAGCATAGATCAATGCTGCTTCTTGAAACTTCTGCCTTTAACAGAAAGAAAATACTGTGGGCATCTCCTTCAGACTGTAGAGACAGATTCTGATAAAGAAAACCCACCTGGGAGGTGGAGGTAACGATTTTACTCCCTTGCCTTCAAAAGAAAGCAGAGGTACCCAAGCACTCAGCACTGGTGATGATCAGAGCAGTGAATACAGTGAGCATCTGCTTTTTCAGATGAAGAAAAATGTCCCCAGCTCACAGTGTCTCACAAACACTGCTGTTTAAATCAAGTCTTCTTTTCAGTAAGTGCCTAAGAGTGAGTGATCTGTTCTAAATAGAACAGCAAGTCCACAAACAGTGCTCTTCCCTTTCTTCAAGTGCCTGACACCCCTCTCTTCTTCCGTGAGAAAGACACAAGTTTGTCTAGCATTTTAAAAAAGGCAAGAAATTAATGCTCAAACTAGTGCTTTCCCTACAGCAATGTTATCAAAATAGGCTCCAAATGTCCATATCCTGGGCATCAGTTGTCTGTTGACCTGTTGCAAACTAACCTGCTACATTTCAGGGTTATTCCAGGCCTTGGGAAAAATCCCTCCATCAGCAGGCCAAAGTGAGTTCAGAACTGAAGACCCCTTCATAGCTCATACCAGTTATTTTTATGTCCAAGGGATGGATATATCAGTTTCTAGCTACTTAAGAAGCTATTAAAGCCTTCTAAAGACCTTCAACTATATTAAATTACCATTTGGGAGCCCTTAATACAATACTACTGTATGAAGGTAAAACGATAATTCACTTACTAATATTAGTCCCCAAAGCAACCTGTTAAATGTACTCTCTGTTGAGGACTTTCTGCCTGGTGCTTGCAGCTGTCAGCCTGGGGGATGGATATAATTCAAGACATTGCAGAAAACAAGTTTTTCTCAGAATTTCCTCTTTCCTCTTCATCCCTGACATCATTCCAGCTTCTCCAGATGAGTTACTGAACATGAAAATATTTACATAATAGCACAGTCTTGCTTTTATGGTGACTTTAAAATGAATCATTCAGAGAAAAGAAGCAGCAGATACTTATCAATCAATATCTTATGCAATTAGTTGTTTTCCATTTCTGGTACTTAAGCCTTTACTGAGACTGGAAGTAGCCCTGGTGTTTCACACCCACTGAGCCACTTGATGACAAGAACCACAGTACAGCTACCTTCAGGAATTGTACAGTATTGACTCAAAAAACCAATTTCAAATAAAAGCTTACCTAAATTGATACATTTCAGAGTTTACACAGCATAACAAGTCCTTCTTATCCTTAGAATGTGCTGACTGCAAAACATACCTGAATAGAAATAATTTTTCTTTAAAGCACTGCTCCCTAGCATTGGGAAAGAAGCTCATTCACTGACAGCTCTTGTCCCTCACCCACATAAGCCAGCAGCCATTTAACAAGAAAACATGAAATCAGGTTACTAACAGAAAACTTTAAAAAAAAAAACAAAAAAACAAAAAAGCCTGTAGAGCACCTCAGAATGGTGCTTCTTTTTCTAGAATCACCTACAATCTCTGATCAAGGCACAGAATGACACTGCAGAGATAAAAACAGGCCAGTAAATAAAATCTGGTAGAAGGAAAAAAAATATGAAAGAACAAAAAAAACCCCAACCAACCAACAACAACAAAAAAACCATTAACAAACAAACAAAAAACCCTAACACACAGAACCTGCTGTAACTTCCAGCAGCTGGAGGCTCCATCTACACCACAGGCAACATATTGCCCCTCTGCCACCAACATCTCTGGGTGTATGAAGGAGGCAAAACAGGAACACACAGCAAAAGAAATCAAAACAATCCCAGAGGTACAGAATTCTTTCACCTCCCAACTGCATATACATATATAGGGTATCTGCCATTGATCAATGACTGATCATGCTGATAGCAAATATTTGTCTTTTGCCTGTATCACTGAAAGCAGCCGGAGTTTCCACAAAGGTATGCTTAGAATCAACTCCTAAACCACTGGCAATTGATGTCAAAAAGCTCTTGTTATAAAGAGCATTTAGGCTTCAAGAATTCCAAAGAAAGTCTGTGGAAACTGTTCAGATGAAGCGACTGCTCAGCCTTTTCAAGGATTATGCCACTTTTCCTCAAACTGACACATATTCACAGAGGAACCTCAATTGAGAAGAGGTTTGAAAATTTTGGTCGCAAGACTTGCCCAGAATAGGAAGATAACTAAATGTAATGAAAATAAAAAATAGTTCTTGCTCTTTCAGACATCATGAACATTTCAGAAGAGCCCTTTGCCATCATGTCCAATTGAATAAATTAGGTAGGCAGGTGTGACAACTTATTGCAGGGATCACTGAACTAGGTTCTCATTCGAATAACTCCACAGTAGGAGGATGGAAAAATAAGATGTCTTGCTCCAAAGAAATTCAACTGCCCTCTGTGTTTCTCTGGAGCAGGAGAATTATTAATAATACCCAAACACTTGGAAAACTGGGTAACTAGGGATAAACACAAATGTGTACAAAAGTCTATGCAATTGTGGTTTTTTAAAAGGTAAAATATTTCCATTATGACCTGCCACTCTTCAATCACTGTTTTTGGAAATCAACCAAACCTCCAGAGATTGTAGCATGTCAAGTCTTCGCATTATAGAAATGATTGAATGAAGTTGGACATTTCAGTTGGTCCTTAACAAGTAACCATTCAGAATAAATTAAAACAATACACACCAAAAACTAACAAAAAGCATACAAACAAGCAAACAAAACCCCAAAATCAAACCAAACTGAAAAGATTTACCTAAGTGTAGTTAAAACAAAGTTTGGGGTCCAGCATTCTTACTACACCTCCTTTATAATGTTAAAATTATATTTTCCTTTTACGTTTCATATGTTCTCTGTGTTTTAGCAAGCTGCAAAATAAGAAAATTCTGTCCTGTAAAGGTTAAAGCTGCAGTTTCAGAGAGTAATTCAGGGTGTGATACATTAGCAACCCTTTCAAGGTACTTTTGTATTCAACTTCTGGGGACTCGGTTGCTTAATGTTTGAAGAAATGTACGAATTAAAAAGTTGGGGCATTTTCAATTTGCAGGTCTGGGGCAGGAATAATGATTTGTTTTACAAGGTGTCAGAGTTCATGGACAATGAGCACAAACACCAAATGAAAATGCCTAACAAAAACATAATGAAAACCTGAATGTTTTTGTATACTAAATTATACAGCAAAATAGGTCACAATGGTGCAATATGCTGTCATACAAAAACTCTCTTATTCCAAAACCTTGCAAACAAAAAAAACCCAAAAAACACAATCAAAGAGGAACAAAACAACCAAAAGAATTTTTTTTTACTTCCATACCTTCTATGAAAGTAAAAGCTCTTTGTAACCAGAAGACGTCTGGGAAGTATTGTGTCTGTATTTCTGTGAAACAAAAGGAGTTTCAGGACTGTTCCTGAGAACAGATATTTTCCCTCTGCTACTTGTAAGAATCATTAAACACTTAGAACAGAATCATGGAATTGTTTGGATTGGAAAATATATTTAAGATCATTGAGCCCAACTGTTAACCTAACACTGCCAAGTCCACCACTAAGCCATGTCCCTGCCTGCCACATCTATGCACCTCCAAAATAACTCCAGGGGTGGGGATTCAACTACTTCCCTGGCAGCCTGGTCCAGTGCTTGACAACTCTTTCCATGCAGAAACTTTTCGTAATAGCCAATCTAAACCTCCACTAACGCAACTTGAGGCACTCTCCTCTTGTCCTATCACTTGTTACTTGGGAGAAGAGATCAAACTCCATCTGGCTGCAACTTCCTCTCAGGCAGACAACAAGAAGGGCCCCCAATGAGTCTCCTTTTCTCCAGGCAAAACACCCCCAGCTCCTTCAGCTGCTCCTCACAGAACCTGTGCTCCAGACCCTCCAGCAGCTCCACTGCCTTTCTCTGAACACTCCACATTGCCCCAATGTCCTCCCTGTAGTGAGTGGCCAAAAACTGGACACAGCACTCTGGGTGTGGCCTCACCAGTGCCAAGTAGAGGGGGATGATCCCTTCCTTTTTCCCACAAACCCATTTCTTACCAGTCTAACAGCACAAAATACTGAAAATGGAAACCTGAACTAGCAAATATACATGAAGACGAAGCACATGTTTCATACAAAGCATTCATCTGCATTTCAGTGGAGCCTGTGTCTGGATCCCATTTGTTTGTGTAAAACTCTGAAAATATGTACCTGCATGGTTGAGGAGTGTTTCATAAAGATTACAGTTTCTAGAATGCTAGTATTGAAATGTTCAATGCTTTAATATTGATACCACCTAGATATAAGAATGATCAGTTAAGAAAACAGATTAACTATGATGAAAAATCTCTTGTAACTTCTTAAAAAGGAGTGACCCCCTCCCACGCTATCTACCTTAATTGATGAAAAGTGCTGCAATAACTGTTAATTAGTACTCAAGAAGAGCTTCTTATCTTCATTCTTTTATTCATCCTTGTGTCAGCCATTACCAAAGTGCAGAGGTTACAAAATGCCTGACTATTTTCCCTGAGATCTCCAGCAAGTTAAGCTCAGTGCAACTATACTGGTGAAAGAAAAAGAATAGCTGCTCTGGTGAAAGAAAAAGAATAGCTGCTGTGAAAGGTACAGGCTGAGAATTTCCATTTCATCTGCTAGTTCTCATAAACTTTTGCAGCTAAACAGCTTAAGAACAACACCTTATAAAATTTACTAAGAACATGCTACCAGAATAAAACAAAGAAGGCACCTACAGAACTCCGGCCATTGAAAACAAAATCACAATTAGCACCTTTCCCAGAGGAGCTATGAAGATTCACAGCAGCTGAGAATCTGGCCTTGACCACTGGCCTTAAAGGCTGGATTGAAACCAGCAGAACTTCCAGACCATTCTGCCTGGTCCCTGAGAATTCATTTTAACCTAAGATGAAAAATAGTAGTAATTCATTTTAAAGATGTGACATTGTGCAGACTTAACTGCAAGGTTCCACTGTCTTTCACAAATGTGGCTATATCCTTTGGAAGAACAGCCTCTTTTTTCTGAACAACCAGTGAAAGCAATATTACGTTTTACTTTCTTGAACAGATGCCCAGCAAGTCTGTATAAGCACAAATGTACTAGTTTGGAAAACAATGTATCTTAAAGAAGAGGGATTTTGCATTTGGGTTAATAATCATAATATAGATTTCTTTTGCAAAGACACCTTTACCTGAATTCTCTGGTTATTCTGGAGTGTTCTGTTCATGTAGAGCACATGTGAAATTACTTATCTGTCTTTAAGGCCCATTTTTGGGAGGAAAATAATACAATGAGGTTTTCTTTCACTGACAAGGAGTGGCTGTACACTAAACATGTTTAAAATTCACTTCTGAAAAAGGGAGCTGAAAACATAGCATATTTTAATATTCCAGATTTTTACTAGTATGAACTAGTTTAAAATACTTTACACATAAAAGCACAAAAAAACTCTCCCATGGAAATTAGTAACATCCCATGCACACCTTCTATCCCACTGCAGTTCATGAATCTGAACACGTTCATCTGCCAGTGTCAGCCTTTAATATTTTCCATCACTGACTCTAAGTTCTCATGAACAGTCTGCAACCAGAAATCCTAACTCTTGGGTAGAAAAGAATCACAAAACCATCTATTATTCACTCTGAAAATGAGAAAATAAACTGGAAAAACTCTTGTATGGTATTTAAGTGTCCTTATCACCAAGAATTGCAGACAAATGGGAGGAAAGCAAGATGAATTATGGGGGGCAGGACACAATTTTAACTGAAAAGGCTGAAAAGCTATGGAAACTACTGGCTTTCTCTCTTGAGTAGCACACATTTTTCTAGCTCCACATAATATTTCAAAACTTAATCCCTTTGGTCACCCCACTTGGCCTCCCTCTGAATTCTCTTAATCCTTTCTGCACAGAGGAATGATACCTTCAGCTCTTGAAGAAAGTACATCTGCAGGCCTTTCAAATGTCATGGAAACCAGACACAAATCTCAACTATTGGTCGTTCTTTCATTCTCTTCTAACATTAAAGAGACATACAGCCATATCTTTATAACCTAAACCTCCATCTCACCTAAAAAGGAACTGCAATTTCTTGGCTCAAAGAGCAAACATATTCTTCCTGACACAGCAACATACAGAGTCAAAAAACCCTTGCAAAGAGTCCTCCCAAACATCTCAACAGCAAGGACAGACCAGCAAAAGAAGGATGCTGGCCCTTAGACAACCTGGAATGATTTTTAACAGAGACTCCTGTAAGAAACTAAAGAATCTCCCACATCCTAACCTGTCCCACCACCATGCCATAACCCACACATTTTTTTACAATGGAAATAGGGAAAAGGAAAGGCCATTCCTTGTCTTGAAGATGAACTCTCTTGAGCCAAAGCAGAATTCATATCAGAGAGCTCAAACACTGTCATTCTCTGTATATGGTCCAAGCAAAACTCTCCTGCCTGAGAGGGAGGAAAGTTATTACTGCCCTCTCTCAAAACATCACCCTGAAACATTATTTTTTATTTACTAACACAGAACTTCATTAAATATGAAGAAAAGCATGGCAGCAGATTCTCAGTTGCAGCAAATTGCCATCTTTTCACTTGAGTCACTGGATTTCCTGTTTCGTTGAAAGGAGAACATGAACGTTCCCGGAATTCCAAATGCACTAAAATAATTTCAACTTTCTGCAAACCAAGGTACACATTGTTGCAGGTGTTGGGAGGAAAGGGTTAAACCCACAAGATTTGTTAAGGAGGAGATAATTTCACTCAGAGTGACCTTGCAGCTGGTAACGCTGAGAATTTTGGTGTGGGGAAAACTCCAGTTATTGTGTCTGCTGTTGTTCATCCTCTGCCTGTTTTGAGAAGCAGAATTCCTGAGTGGAGATAACACACTGTCACAGACATGCTTGGGCCTTCTTTCTGCTGGGAGAGAAGTGACCATAGAAGCACAGCCTTGTGACAAATTGCTCCTGCAGGAAACCTTTGATATATTGGGGCCAGCAGCAGCTCCACCCCAGCCCTGCTGTGTGCTAGGATGAACTGAGCCTAAAGGAGCCTGCATCCCTGTGTGCCTCTTTTCACTGAGATAAACTGAGCCTAACTGAGCTGTGTCTCTGTATGTCTCAGCCCAGTGCAGTTAGTGAGGTGATGAAATAAATCCACTCTTTGCACTTCAGCTGAGGCTCCATGGTTGCCCTGGTTACCTGTAAGTATTGATTCACACTGGAGGTCACACATCACTCAGGCTCATGTGTCACAGGCTCATGGTACATCCTCAGGAGCAGGCTGGAAAACACTGCTACCCATTTCTGTTGCTGTATCCTCTACTCTTCAAGAAATCTATTCCCCTTCTTTTGTGAGAAAATAGAAAACTCAGTAATTTCAAGCCATGCCACTGTTGGTTCACAGGTTCATACTAAAATTGCCAGCCCTATCAATAACATGTACATTCATCTAGAAATACCAAGGCATGCTACCAAATACAAGTGTAAAAATGCTTTTGAAAGAGGAAAATGTTCTGTCCCCATTATTATAATCCAGAGGTCGGGCTTGCTGCTGTCCTTAACTTGAACAGGACTGTAGGATTTAAAGCCTCAGAGAGTGTGACCCTATGGGCCATAAATAGCCTTCATCTTCCACAACCTTTAGCGTGTCACCCAAACTGTATAGATTCTCTCCCAGCATTTAGTGCTCTTCTTGGCAGCATCCTGCCTCCATCTCAGAGGAAAAATCAGAATATATGGCACAGCACTCCCTTCTTACTGGAAAGGGCCTTGGACAGGTGGGCAAGTAGGAAACCACAGCACACTCCAATATATAGATTTTTGGGAGACCAGGACTGGTAGTACTTTATGTTACTCATTGAAATCCGGGTTTCAATTTCATCAAGAAGAAAAGCAGGAAGCTAACTCAGACTGGAGACTCTTGGTGTGAAACAAAGGCAAGTCCTTACAAAATAATTCCACCCAGAAATAACGTAGAAGCTCCTCTGGACAGACATCTCAATTTTCTTTCACTTTAAAAGATAATAGGTGAAAAATGCACAAAAAGAAACTCAGGCAGGAAAAGGCCTGTGTTCCTCACCACATATCATACTATTTTTTCTAGCAATGCAATCTTATAACATACATGTTGGGAAATAAGCTAGGCCTAGAGCAGTAACTGAATTTCCAGTATGGAAATTCATGAAATGCATGACGGAAGTTGCAGAAACAGCTGAAAAGTCCCTGAATAATTGTAACATTTTCGACAGGGAAGAGAAGTCTGCAAATCTGTACTGGCATAAAGAGTATGTCAAAAGCACCAAGAAGAATAAAAAGAAACTAATTACCTCCCTGATACTCAGATGCTCTTTACTTGATCTATACATAACCTAACATTTAAGCCGTCAGACTGACTTTTCAAGCAGCCATTTGGAGTTGGACACCCTTGTAAGCTGGCATCTTTCTCCAACTCAAGCTTGCTGATTTGATTTTTAAACACCTTTTCTTCCTATCTAAACATACCTGTATTTAGAGAAACAGAGTAGTAATAGTTTTTTAGTTCTTACACACACTAAGGACTATAAGCTGATGGATTAA
The DNA here is from genome assembly GCA_013396995.1 of Dicaeum eximium. Taxonomy (NCBI): domain Eukaryota; kingdom Metazoa; phylum Chordata; class Aves; order Passeriformes; family Dicaeidae; genus Dicaeum; species Dicaeum eximium. The sequence continues at coordinate 1,507,184 of VWZP01001457.1, read as the reverse complement.
AAGCCCTCAAGGATTCTGTGACTCTGCAGATCTTGTCCTGAATAGAAAGACACTTTTGCAGAACCTTAGTGAGTTCTGTCCAGAGGTCAAATTGGAGAATATTCCAAATACAAGAAAGCAAACCAGAAAAGCTCCCTTCCTAGCTATTGCATCTATTCTTCACAGGCACTCAGAAACCAAAAGAACAGAGTAAAAAAGAGCCCAGAAGCATGCTAAAACACGAGGTAGTATCTTTGGGAGGCTTTGATTTTAAAACTGATAAACCTTTACTGACAAACGAAAAAGTACAGGACTTTAACTACCTGATCACAGCAGATCCTTCCAAGTCTCAGAATCCTCATTTTTTTCTTTCAAAAGATATTGGCTTTTGTCAATTGAAAATATTTTGCAATTTATCACTGTAAAGTATCATCGCACCTGTTTAAATCTTCACAAATTCAGATAGCAATCAAAGCTGCACTGATTGTTGAGCTGATTATTACTGATAATCTTTCTCCTCAGAAGCACTCAGGAACCAAAACCACATGCCCCGAGCTACAATCTGTCATCTCTCATAAAAATAAAAACAACTGTGTTTAGAGAGATCTTAAGGGAGAAGAAGCACTGCACATTCCACCATTCTGGGAATATGTGACAGGCAGAAACTTATGATGCCTTAACCTGTGGCTAAAGCTGATTTACAACCAGTGGAGCTTCAATTTAATTCCAGCTGTTTTATTTCTTCTGCTTCTCCAAACTTAAAGAAGCTGCCCTTATGTGACAGGTGACTGTATTTAAACAGAGGATGTTTTCTTTCTTGTGTTTTCTTCACAAATAAGGCCTCAAATACCCTGTGACAAAGGAAGGTCAGGAAATACACAGCCATAAAGCTTTATGGAATTTCTCATTTTAAAAGGTATATGTCATGTTACATTTCTTAGAAAACTGGAAGGATACTTACTGTCAATCCTTGTTCTCCTGGTTTTCCTGGCTCACCCTTTGAATAAAAAAAGGAGTGAATAATTTCAGCAACACATCTTGAATCCAGTTTTCTATCTAGTAATAAAGTATCTTTAAAATTTCATTCTTAAATCGGTATGGCAGCTAACTGCACATTAAACATATTAATTTTTTGCTTTTTAATCTGGTAGTCCAAATCACAGACATCTTAAGAAGTACTACTTCACAATCATGTAATGGTATAGTTCTAAAGGCAAGAGTTAAGTAATGGTGTTCTGACTTTGTCCCTTGGTTCCAAACATAATATTCCATTCCACTGTGCTAAAGGACACAGAAAAAAGGTTATTTTCACATATATATTCCAGGATTACTGGTTTGTGTCATCACCTTAGTCAGCAGGCACAACTTACTGTTGTCAATTACCATGTTCCATAAAACCATGAACACTGGTATTTTGAAGCCATGAAATAATTACTCAGCAGTTGAATACCTGGACTGGCTTTCAAAATGGTAACTCATCATTTCTCTAATGTATTGTCTTTCTGTTGGCACAACTCCACATACAGTCAGAATCTATCTTCTCCCCTTTTCTCCCATATGAACAAATACATCTGTCTGTAGAGACAGTAAAACATATCAGTCATACAGTAGGGGTTAAAATACCCATCCAAAAAACCCAGAGCTTCTATCATTTTAGTGGTCTGGTTTATACATCACTCCCTTGAAAACCCAACTGAGCACAGGGCAGTCCATGCACTATTGTATCAGCACAGCTGCAGGGTCTTTAGCAGCTTTGCCATAAAATTGATGAGAACTGTTCTGATGAGGTTGTTCCTGGCAGCTGAAAAGAATCAGAGTTGCTCCTCTGGGTACGCGTGCGTCGCACTCAGGAGCAAACACGCAGCATCTGCAAACACACCAAGGACAGCTGGGACAGAGAAGCCATGGAGGCACACACTTCTGCCCATCACTGCCCCAAAACACCTTCTTACAGCTGTGGCAAGTGTAAACCTCCTTGCCTGGGAAGGACAGGCTGGAACAGAAGCCCTGCTTTGTCTAACCCTGCAAAAAGGTGATGTCTGCCTAATGGTCACTGGTCAGTCTGAGGACATCCTCCCACAGCTGTGTGATGCTGCAATGCCCCAGCTCATAGCACAGTGCAGCTCCTCATTCCAGCTCACGAGCTCTAAGGTCCACACAAGTCTTTACCTCAAAGACAAAGCTGTCCTTCCCTCTCAGCTAAGTTTCCCCTTCACAGCTCTGCTATTTGAGTGTGTATCACACAGCCATGGAGGAACAAGCCTTCTGAGGATCAGGAACATTAACCCAGGGGTACAGAGCATTAATGAGGGGCAGCCAACTGCATGGTTTTTACCTGAGTGCTTGTTTGTATCTGATTCTAAAGCAGTATTATGAACTGATTTTACATAATGTTATAGGGCTTAAGATAGCCACAGCTTAAAAACTATAAAAAGAAACTCTCTCTTGCCATCTGAAGTCAAAATCACTACAGAACTATTATAAAATGGAATGACCTCATTGCATAAAATGCATGACTTTCCTGTTATGAAAAACAGTAATGATCCCTTTGCTAAAAAGCACAAAGCAACACGCAGCCACACTGTCTTGCCCCTACTAGATCAAACCAGCACCAACTCCGCTGACCACAGTTCATTTAACCACAATAAAAGAACACAAGGGAGACCCAGAAGAGGCCCAGAGCCTGATGTGCCACAGGACTAACAAGAAATGAGAAGGTTGCCAAAGTAAAGCATCATGACAGCCACAGACTTCTAATGTCATTTCATAACCTTGAGCTAGAACTTATGAGGGCAGGAGTGGTAAAAAAAACAAGCCAAAACAACAACAGCAGCAGCAGCTCTAGAGTCCTAGATGTCTCAAACAGCCAGCTTTGCTCGATTTTCACAGGAAATTTTAGCAGCATTTCACTATTATCATGCTATATTACATTTAGTTAGTCAATACCTGAATAGGGTTAGAACAGGAGTGTAGGCATTTTCTTTCTTGGTTTTAGCTAAGAAGGCCCTGCAGGAAAAATTTATGCTGTCCTGGCCTCATGTAACAAGGGATACTTTTCCTTTAAAAAAACAGTTTCTGTTTCCAGTGCTGGTCCTCACCTTGCTGGCTCCCCATGTGTCTTCTTGGCCACATTTTCACTTTTCATGGATGTGAATATGTGTGTGCATTTGTACATGTGCCATTTCATTTTTCACGTCTCTCTCCTGTCTGTGATTTCCATACTGATAACACAGTGGCATTCATGGTGAAAAGAGAGATACTTCTTTCAAAGGAATAAAAATTAAGGAGGCCACAAAATATGAAACTAAAATCAAACACATAATTTTCTAAAAAGTCATGTGTTTAGGCATCTGTTTAAAAAATGTGGGACCCATCCTGTGCCTAAAACAAACAATACACAATATACTGGATTCTGCTGTTTGTCCTAATGAAGTATGGGGGCCGAGCCAAAGAAAATGGTACTGTTCTTCTTGTTTAAAGATGGCAGAATCTAACTCCAAACTTCATCATACCTTGGGCAGCTTTAGCAATTTATTACTTTATTCCATGACTTTTGAGGTTAAACCATTAAGAAGTGAGAAGTCAAGCACATCCATGCTATGAGTCCTCAAATTCAGTTTTATCTCGAAGTTTGAATAGAAACATTTATTACTAGTGGAAAGGGGCAGACTCTCCTCACATAGCTATTAAACATCAGTGAGTGACTGAGAAACCTTAGAAAGTGTAGGGAAGCTGCCAGGGGTGGGAGGCAAGGAACCCTGGTGTTACTTCTGGCCCTGCTATACACTTGTTCCGTGTGTGTGGGACTTTGGGTACACCTTGAAACCTGCCTGTGGTTCAGCTTCTGCATATTTGCCAATCTTACCTCAGAAACTGTCTTTGACACTGTGCTGGCATACACTTGAGAGAAATGTGCACACCAAAGCAGGAGCAGAGTAACTCACCGTTAAGCCAGGCATCCCACGGGGACCATCTTTGCCAGTGTCTCCTGGGGGACCTCTGGGTCCTGGTGGGCCTGGAGGTCCAGGGGGTCCAGCTTGTCCTTGGTCCCCCTAAACCAATAAAAAACTCATCACAGATTTGCTTTAGAGGCATCAACCACATAAAACCACATCAATTCACCCACAAAGAGTGCAAGACAGGCTGGAAGAAGCTGCCATGAATTGGACAGTGGCTTCTTCACTGCTTATGGCAGAAACAGCACTTTGCCTTGAAGACCAACAGTTTGTATCTGTCTGGTGCCATAGAGCAGAAGGTTTAGATTCTAAACTGCTTGTTTTACCACAGCACATATGCCAAAATTTGGGATGGTCTTGAAATATTTTACTCATCTAGCTCTCCAGAGCAAGTGACTGTTTTCGATAAGCATCTGTTTGCTTCATGATTTGCATAATCATAACAAAGCTGAGGTGAAAAAGAGAAGTCGCATCTGAGAATATAAAGATTTGCACAGCAATTTTCCAAGCCCATGAATGATACATGCATAGATTTCAAAATTGAGCATGGAAAATAACTGCTTCTTTATGAAGTTGCACATAATTTTCCATCTGTTTTGGGAGGCCGTTTTATAGTGACAATTAGCTAACTCTCTTCATTTTTGCCTATTAATTTGCAAAAGATAATTTTCAAGAGAGTTGTCAAAACATATTACCTTCCACTCTAAAAAAGAGAAGACATCCCAAAATGGTGCTTTTGTTATTTCCAGCACATCACTGCAAACAGCTGGAAAAAGCTGCTGGCATCTCAAAGTGGATCACTTAGCAAAGCCACCCATTGCCTTTTAACTGTTAATACCATTAACAGTTTCTTAATTTCACAGCATTTTCAAGTGAACAACCTGCTATAAGAAGGCATCTGACAAAAAGGTACAGCAAAGAGTAAACTGAATGTAAAGAAGAACCAGACTCCAGTGAGATGAAGCACTACCTTAATGAGGCGGCGTTTAATGAGCTGCTGATCAGCAGAGAGAAACCCATGATTGATTTTAGGAAACACCATCTGATCAGGCAGGTGAGGTCAAAGGTTGAAGATCAGAGATGAGAGAATTGAAGAATAGACATCAGAAGGCCCGAGAAAGAAATAAAGACATATTCATTAGATTTGTAATAGATTATATAATATGAACTGGTGCTTCTGTCTGAAAGAAACTGTGCATTTTTCTTTTGGAAAAAGATTATCTCTATTGTATAGGACATACTGCTATGATTTAAATCATATACAATTACTTAAATGCGTAACTGTTTTCTCCCCAGATTTTGCATGAAAATTCTGCGTGTGTATTAGAAAAAAAGGTGACTTTTTTTCATTACCTAGGCTCTAAAAATCAGTATTTTTAAATGTTGTTCTTTCAGCAAAGCTTCTAGAGACAAAGCACCAGTTCAACTTTCAGTCAGATTTTCTAACCAGCATAGTGTGCCATGAAGAATGGTGTTATTTTTATAAGGTCTGAAGTTCCAGCTTGACCAGATTGCTTCCTGCTTAATTTGCAAATCCACTTTTGAAAAAATCTGGATATACAAATTAAACCTCTGAAATCTAACACAAGTACCTGACTCTACATGTAACCAGTATAGAGTTCACTGACATTTTCCACACTCATGTATGCCTAAGGAAAGCAGAAAACAGGAAAAAATCATCTGAAAATAAAATACTGACCAAGACCATGGGGAATGTAGGCATTTCCAGGGGTACACGGTTATAGATTTGACTCCATGCTCTGCATCAGGAGTATTTAGATCAATGCAAAGGCAGTGAGGGTTTGCTTAGATCCACCATAAGAACTCACTGGTATTCCATGTTAAAAACAATTTTTCATGTGCACTTTTATGCTGATACAGAGAGACCTGACTGAACAGGCACATGTCAGCCACAAACCTTGACGGTGAGGATCTGATTACTGTGCAGAGCAGCAACTGTGGGGAAGCCTGGCAGACCCTAGGGACACAGCACAACATGGTACAAGAACAGCACAACACAAACATCACAGAGACAGCTTACCAACAGACAAACAGAACAAACACCACGTTCAGTACACCCCACACTGCCAACAGACAGGAAATGCCTCTCTGTCATATGGGAAACAGAGTTAGGTCTGCACTGCACTGCAGATGCAAGCTGATCCTTGACAATGAGAATATTAAGAGATTTTAAGAAGGAGCAATCCCATGAAGGTGTCTTTCCTTAAAATTACAATGAATTGTTATGATCATGTGAAAATTGTTAAGACTGTCAGCCAGCAGATGGTTGAGCCATTTTCAATGGAAATGTACTCCAGCACTTCGAGATCTGTGTAGAAAGCCTTGACTCTGGATTGCTGCAGAAGCTGACAGCAATCTGACAGTATACTCTGAAGTGCTTTGCATAATTAATATCCTGCTCCTCACATTCTGTTTCACACGTGACATTCAGCACATAAACTGGTAGCACATACACAGCTATGAACACTGAACATAAATCTACTGCTAGATCTTGGGTAGCCCATAATGGCTATGGTCAAAGTTTTCAAGACATATATAGCAGTATTTTCACATCCATTTCTACCCCTCAATTGCTGTAAGCCACATATGGTTTCTCATATCCTACTCTACTGAGATGTGCAGAACGTGAACTGTACTGGCACAAAAAGGGAAGAGTGTGGTGATTGTGGCCTGCTGTTACAATGTAAGGGGGTGAATTTTGCTCTCAGTTCAACACCTTTCTCAAGCTGCCTTGTAGGGTGTTAATTAAGCCTTCTGATAAACCAAAACCTTATTGAGGTTGCAGTTAAGCAGTGACTTCCTCAAGAGGAGGAATCCCTCTCCTTGTCTTTAGCACAGCACACTGCCAGAAGCAGAGCCTTGTCCAATGGCAGAGAGACATTAGGCTCAGGAACATTAAATAAAATACACCCAGGAGCTCTAAGCCCCCTGTGTGCCCACAGACCACCTTTATGAGGTGGAGCTGGTAGCACAGCCCCTCTGGGGGCTCCTCCTGGAGCAAACAGATGCACCAAGCCAGCTCAGCACCTCCTGAAGGGAAGGCTGTGCCTGGCTCGTGCAGCCCCTGCTGCTGCAGCACACGAGCTCTGGGCAGCCCAGCTGGCCTACTGGGCAGCACCAACAGGCCAGGGCAGCCTGCCAGATTCTTTTAATGGGCAAATACTTGCTCTGCTCATCACAGCAGAGAGCCCTGTGGATCACAAAGACTGCACCAGTATTTACAAAAAAGGCAGAATAACTTTTTGATGCATACATGTTCTTCACTAGCATCTTGGAGCTGCATTTAGCATCTTTGTTCCTGCTATACATCCAGGAGATAAAGCTGAGACCCTGTAGGTTGATCCCATAAAGCCAGTGGCTAAATGCAGCTCTCCCACTTCATTGGGATGAACTGCAGTGTGGCTAAGTGCATTGCTCAGTGACCTGAAACCTCCTCTTTAGAAACAAAGAAACAGAAAACAAAACCAAAAAAGGCTAAAACTCACAACATATAAAGAGACTCACTCCTGAGACACTGATAAGACTGGAATGATACATCATTTAGGAAACAGATGTATCAAGTTTTCATTTATCTTATTATGGAATATAAGTTAAAGAAGTTATTAGATAGTAACGTGTCAGAATCTTTACATCTGTGACTCATTAGCCCTGCTGTGCACATGATCCACTTCTCCTCTACATAAAACTACAATACCCATCTAATGGAAATGAACACAAACAAAAAACCTCCATAAGAAGTAAAATCTGAATAGCAAGCAATAAAAGACATTTATTGAAAAAATGGATAAACAGAAAATTTTTAAACATTTTACTTATAATTTTTACTTATCAGCCTTTAGAATTACAGCACAGTAATTTCCAATTACCTCTAAATTAGCATATTTGCAGTTTGATGTTTTAAACTCATATTGATTTTGATTTATTTAATCTTCAACATGAAGGAGAACTGAGAATTAATTAAGAAAGGCACTTATTCAGAAAATGTAGTGATTTGTCATGAAAGATTTTCCTTGAGAAAAAAATGAAAGACTTTGGAAATATTTGTGTAGCTATACACAGAACCATTTACATTCAGCACTTCACAGTCCAGCCCCAGCACTCCCAAAGCTTCCCAACACCACACAGGCAAGTTCAAGATCAGCTGTCAGTACTGCAGTTTTCTGCCTATATAAACAACAAATGAGAAAAGGGTCAATCCTATTCTTCCATCTGCAGCTTAGTTACTTCTTCCAGCCTGTTCCCAAGTAGGACAAAGCTTTCCTTCCTTTGCCCAAAGTGGTCATAATCTTAGACATAATCTTAGACCTAAGAGTCAGATACATGCAATGCCAGTTTGGACCTGGATCATCTCCCCATGAGTAACACGTATCTTTGGACAGAGCCAAAACATGGGAACACTAAATGGAAACCAGCAAAGACACTACAATAGGTCCATAGTTTTTGCATGTGTGGGAGGCTTTAGAAGGCATTGTACCCTCTGGCATCCATGAAAGATAATGTTGGCACACAATGAGCTTCTAAAAAGGCAAGAAAAGAGCTATCCTTCCCATAAAATGAGTTCTCTTCCTTTGCTGTCACTCTGCTATAAATATAGCCACAAATATCCCCTGGATCTGTTTTATTTTTTCCCTATCGAAAGCTGCTCTGAATGACGGATTCAAAGTTACTCAATTTTCTCTTTATTTGGTTTGATTCTTGAGCTGCACATAGGAAGGGTTCTTGTTCTACACCCTGGGAGGCCCTAACAGCACACAAAACACACAGTCATCAACAGAGACCACTGGTCTACTAAATTCCTCTGCTGACAGCTACTCAAGCTCACCCTGAAATGCTAGCTGCTTACAATTTCTAAATTAGCACAGTTGCTGCATGCCTCACTGCCATTTTTGCCCAAATGCCAAGCAAAACACGATGCCTGATGGAGGCCAACATGGGACAACATTACCCACCTGAAATGTAGGTAAAGCCTACTTGCCCCATACAATGGCTGTTGAGAAAATTAAGGGGTGCTGAACATCGTATCCTTCCCCTATCTGATTTTTTAACTTGGATGAAATAGTTCTCCCGTCACATTCATCACAGCCTTGAAGGATGTAATTCCCACTAGCTGTCCTAGATTTTTTACAGTACTCTCAGCTTTGTCCATTGGTCCACACGAGGTCAATATTTAAGGTCATCATAACCTTGTCAGAGGCAAGTATGATAACGTTAAGCAACAGCGTTACTGGTTTTACACGGTGCTGCACACACCCCAGTTTGACTACTGCACTTGCTCAGGATAGCAAATGTCACACTCCTCTCTAGGATTTTCCTTCTGACCTGCCAATAAACCCAAGCTGCACAAGCTTGCATGTTCCTGTGAAGACATGGTAAATGAGATAGGAATTACCACCTGCTGTTCCCTTGCACTTCCTAAGGTTACAGCCAGCTGCTGCTATTTCACATCAAATCACACAGGCTTCAGACCAGAGTGATCCTGACACTCTTTATGGCTGCTCTGCCTCTCTCCAACACCACCTCCAGCTCTAATTAATCCCTCAGACTGAGTGCCAGTCCTGTGGCTAATTATTGTACCTGCCCTGGGGAATACAGTGTTTGGTATCACCCTGTACAGTGCCACAGACTCTCAGCAGGAGCTCTCTTATATAATCCCTTTTATCATAACTGCTGCTTTCTCCAGCAGCCAATCTGCTAACAAAAACAATATACCACAACAAGACAAGAATCCAGAAATTTCTTTTCACTTAGGTAAACATTCAGCAAAGAGTTCTTATTTGAATACATTATATAATGATTCAGACTTTGGAAAAAAATAGTTAAAATGCAGTATTTAAGATTTATCATAATCAGATCACTGTAAAACATTATTTCCTATGATGACTTCTGTGAAATCTACCTGACACTGCATTCAAACTGAATAAAACTGGACAAAGCCAACACTTCTCTACTTTGGTCCTATTATTAGATGGATTTTTAGTGAGGCAAATGTCTTTTCTACAGAACTCAATTATGTGTTCTGATGCATGTTCACACATCTGACCTCCATAAAATATCCTTCCTGAAGGCAAGCCTGCTACTCTCACTGAAAGTGGTGGTAGGCATCCAGTTAACTGCAAGATGGGCTGGTCCATAACCAAGCTGGTTCTCAAAATAAAAATCTTCTCTCCTGGTTTAGATTTATCTTCATTTTTTTTTACCTGCTGCAGTCATGTGATGCAGCTAAGTGGTTCAAGCTTCTTCTCTGATGTTTATTTGGACTGGCCTGACTTTTTTAGGAGTTGTTTTCAATCAAATTTGTCCAATTCAAACCTTCAGTGCTGCAGCACTTCTGTGTGACAGCTGTAGCTTGAGATACAACAACTACATGATGTATTTTCAGCCACAGGACAGGGCTGTAGAAAAAGGAACAGGATGTACAGAGACTTCCTTCCTCACCATTCCTCTGGCATTACTAAAAAGGGGCAAACCAACTGGTGGAGGGCAAAGACACGCACTGCTCTTAAGACAGGAATGACAACATCCTCATCTCAGGAGCAGGTATGTGGCACTTTCTCTGGAGGGTCACAGCTGTTCTGCATTCCCCAAGGGAACCTCAGGAGATGGACATCAAAGGCATAGCTTGGCCCTAGAGGGTCATTCACAGCCAAAAGGACACTCCTGTGAACTCTCACTCTCAAGTCTGAGTGTCCCCATGCTTTAGACAAAGTTGGCAGCCAGCACCATCTGAGTTCTTCCCTAACCCCTCCTGGATACAGAGCACCAAGTTACCTTGCTCCAATTTGTTTCCCTAGTTTTGCCTTAATGGAAAACAGGGCAGCCACAACAGCCCAATGCCAGTGAAGTGCAGATAATTAATCCCAGGAATAGAGTAGGTAAATACCTCTGTTGCCTTCTGGCAGATAAGGAAATAAAGTTGTAGGAATTAAATTACCTGCTCACAGACAAATTGGCATTAAACCGGATGGCCAGAGGTTTTCTCAATGATTCTGCTTCAGTGAAAGTTGTGTTAACAGAAGAAATCAATAATGCTTTTTAAATATTCTTATTGTGGCCCACTTAGAGTGCAATCTGAAACAGTAGCTAGGTATAGCTTATAACTTGATCTATAATTTCATTTTAACAGGTCAATTAACAACAGAAGAAACAACCATGAGTGTAATCACCCTGGTAAAGTATGAACTTAAAGCAGCACTCTTTGTCTGCTGTATGTTTGAAGTACTATACAATAGAACAGAAAATATGCTTTTAGACATAAATAAGAATCATCAAGAGCAAAAGAAATTCATAGCATTAAATACAATTTAGATTATGCAATGTTGAGTTTAATTAACATAGTATTTTTACTCTAATACTATACATTTTTGCTTTGACAAGATGTGGAATGAGGATAAAAATTATCAGCATGAAACTTTTCGGAACAAATCTTCCTGTAACGTAATTGATTTACCTACATTCCTTACAGTTAGCAATGTCAACCTGACCTCACTCCAAAAACCTCAGTTTTGCTTTTGGGGAAGGCAAGAAATCTGTTTAGTTTGTATACTACTATTTATTTTATGAAGCAAACCTGTTCCTTTCTTTAAAAAAACCCCAGCAACAACAACCAACAAACCAAAACCAAAATCCCTCATATAGTACAAAATAGGATGGCTTTAAATGGGGGGTGAAAAGTTAATGGTCATGGTTTAATCATCATTCAGTAGCTAGTATTTTCTAATTTATGATTGAGGCACTGATTCTAAGAACATGAATACAGGTTTTCCATGCACTGTCACTAAGAGCAGGAAAAGGCTCAAAATACTTACTATATATTCACTAGAAATACATTAACTAATAATACTGCACATGTATTTAAAAAAAGGCTTTTTAAAATTTTCATTTTAAAAAACCAGGTCAAAATTTTGCACACCTTTAATTTCCCTTTCATAGGGCATAGTTTATAAAAGTTGTGTCTAGAATAGAACAAGTGAAGCAATACTTAATTTTATATATTATATAAAAATATAATATATAAAAATATTGTATCGTATTACGTTACATTATATAATATCATATCATATTATATTATATATTATTTTATGTTATGTACACATACACATTTGTATTTGATTATTTCAGTAAATAGACTGCTTCCAGGACTACTTTTGTCTATATTAGGTAATTTTGAAATAGTCTATCAGCATAGAAGAGTAGAACTTGCATAGCAATGATTTCTCTCTACCAGGTAGCAAATAAGTAGCAAATATATTAAAAGTAAACAGGGGAAATGGTTAACTAGAACATTACATCTCTATTGGAATCTAACTGTTTTAATAGGACTCAAGGAATGTTTTTAACCTTCAAGTCAATAAAGGTTAACAAAATAAAATAAACTTCTGAGTTCCTGTCTCTTCTAGAACTTCATCTTTCCTGCTTAAGATATTTTAGAGATATTATCAGTTCTGTGCCCTCTCAGCCAACAGGAAAATTTATTTAAGCATACCAAAATTAGAAAATAATTTTATGGATATACTTAAGTATGGCTTCTGGGTGGTATCTCATTTCACCTAGACCAAAACCAACTTAAAACCAGCTTCTAGCTAATGATTTCTAGCCCTGATAAGCAAGAAATCTCTCATGTATCTGAACTAAAGGACAGAAGATATTTATTATGTAATTTAAAGACTAAGAATCATAGAGTCACTAAAGTTGGAAAACACCTCCAAGATCATCAAGCCCAATTTTCAACTGAACACCACCCTCATCCACTAGGCAGGTCACCTGGTCACAGAAGAGCAGGTTGGCCAAGCAGGACCTGCCTTTGCTAAACCCTTGCTGGCTGAGCCCAGTCCTTGGTTGTCCTGTACATGCTGAGTGACCACACTCAGGGTGATCTGTTCTGTAACTTGTCCTGGCACTGAGGTCAGGCTGACAGGCCTGCTGCTCTCTCCATCCTCCTCTAACCATTCTGGTGTCACCTGGCCAACCTCCAGTCACTGGGACCCCCACAGTTAGCCAGGACTGATGAGAAATGATGGACAGGGGCTTGGCCAGCTCCTCCAGAAGCTCCCTCTGTACCTTCATGTGAGCCCCATCTGGCCCCAGAGACCTGGGAGTTTCCAAGTGGCACAGCAGGTCTAACTACTCCCTCCTGGATTGCAGGGGGTCTGGTCAGCTCCCTATCCCTGTCTACCAGATCAGGGGGCTGGTTGCCCTTGGAACAACCAGTCTTTCTGTTGAAGACTGAGGCAAAGAAGGCATTAAGTCCAAGTCTCTACTTGGACAATACATCCTTTGAAATCCTACCATCATGAAATTTTCAAAGGCTTTATTTTAATTGGACTAGAGCTGAACAACTGGAACTGAGCAGCCTGGTATCACCATTTATTCTAACAGTCCACAGGCTAAACTCCATCATTTTTAATTTTCTCATGGCTCAGTAGAGTAAAGCAAATCTCCATGGACATTTAATGAAGCCATGCCCTCTGCAAAAAGAAGAGCATCCAAAAGATATACTAACATTACCATTTCTTACACTGGTATCAAAGAAAGCTAGTTCTGCATTTGACCTAAATGTTTAGTCAACCAGAGCTTTGGAGTAATTAGAGATCTGATATAAAAATACATAAAGAGACAAAAAAAAAGAGTTTTTCCAAATAAGATGAGGAGTCACCATCACTACCTTATTGGTGGTCTTGTGATTAAAAGCTATATTAACTTCCTGCTCAAACTCACACTCAGGGTATGAATTTCTATATCCCTCACACTACTAGAATGTGCTTTGGTTCATATTTTCTACAAAGTATGGACATTGGTAGATCAAGCCACATGGCATTATGAACTAAACCCTTATGCTATCTCTGCACAATGAAGGAGACTGATTCACAGATTACTTCTGAATACTCAAGAAAACTCCTCCGAGTCTTAAAAAAACCCAAAAACCAACAACAAAAAAACATAAAACCCCAGCCACATTATTCTAAAAATTCAAGTGCCTGACCTCTGGCTGGTATTTGAAGGGCTGAGCTCTTAGTGTATGACTCTATTGAAGGTATTTTCAAGAAAACCTGAACTTCAAAGCAGTTCAGTATATATTCTACATGTCCAGTAACTGTGAACATTTTCAGATAACTGATTACTATTTTTACGGTTTTGAAATTATTTCAGGAAGAAGGATCCCTCAAAAATCTCAAGGTGAAAAAACTTGAGTGGGACAGAAAACAACAATATCTTTGCCTCTTGCAAAATATTTTCTCAAATAACTTTCTATTTTCTTTTCAGGAGATTTTTGGAAGTTTAAGGTCTCATATTGACTTGGACAGTCGTTACATTTTATTTTGATTTCTTTTACAACAATGCCTGGAGGAAAGAAAGCAGCTTTTCTAAAGAAAAAGGGTAATTTTGAAATTTCAGTCATAGCTTGGAACACTAACAGTTTTTGCTAAGTTAAATGCTTGTTTCAGGCCAGTACGTAAAATAGAAACCCAAAGAAACGTCAGTCTCCTTACCTGTAAAAGATGAACTAGCATTAAAACTTTCACTGCTCTTAGATATTATATCCAATCTGTCTGCAAACTTGTCAAATCCAAGTATTAATGTCATGCCCCAGTTACTTTCAGGTACAATATTTCTCAAAAATAATATTGTTATGCCATTACCTCCAAACCCATTTAGTTTACACACGCAGTGATGGAAAACCACGTGCAAAGGTAACCAACCAGGACTAAATGGGTTTAGTTTCATTTGGTGCATGAGTGGCTTACACATAAAAATTCCATTAATTATATTGTAAATCCCCTGGCACAGCAGGTTGAGCAGACTCACCCTGAAGACAGTTATCAGAAGAGATAACTGCTGGACCATGAAACATAAATAGTCAGAAGCTTCATGGTACTTATTACTTGTGAAATATGGAGGGGAAAGAAGGAGAAGAGGCTGGGGAACACATACAAAACAGATTAAGAGAAAACCAACAACACTGGGCAAATTTCCAAAGTTTGACCCATATACTTGAAAAGAAGGTATGTTACTACAACCTGCATTGACTAAAGAGTTGCTAAGGTTTCAGCTTGCCCACAAGATGCTAGTCACCACCTCTTTCTCTCCACTGTTGACCTTATTAAATTCCTTTTCTGTAATCAGATACAGAATTCAGTCTCAAGTGCCAGCTGCTACTGCAGATACAACTTTGTGATGTCCTTATATATGAATTCCTCAGGTTGGCTATTTTCTGCTTTTTATCTGCACTTGATTTACCAAATCCACAAATGGTCATAACCATGATTTGTATGGCTCAGTAAGGACTCTACTCCCTATGGGTACATGGAGTATGTCTTGGCAAAGCAGGACTCAACAATCTCTGTGTAGCAGAGGTCCCATTGCAGTAACACTGACCAAACCTCCATCTTCTTATTGGGCTTTGCCAACACTTCCAGACCAGGGACTGAAAGCCACATATGCTTAACCACTTATAGTTCTTACATCTCTTCAACATTTTGCCAACATTTCTGCATCATCATTCCCTTGTGTTGATACCACTTTGTTTGTTCTCCCAAGTTCAGACTTCTGAGTCTTTCCCTGGAAACTTCTCTGACAGTCGTAAATTCCAGATTCTTATCCTCAGCTATATAAGGCTCTTCACAACACTGCTCTTCCATATTTGTTATTGCATCCCTCTCTGATACTTCCTTCAAGTTTCCTTCCTTCCTGCATGTAAGTGCAGACACTTAGTGCAAGCACTTGCACTCGAGCCTGTCTTACACCTCCTGAGAGGAGCATCCTCTCCTAAGCCACAGGCACTGCACTGCTCTCCTCCCCTGCATCTCTCTCCTCACATTCCCTGTGCAGCTCTGAGCCAGACAAAATACACAGCCCAGCATGGCCTCTGGGAGACACTAAATTTGCTTACAAGTTAGAAGGAAATTTTCGCATTATTCAGAACCTTTAGTTTGTGTACCAGTAACCTACAAAAAACCCATGTTGCTCTCGTTGTTACTCTCTACTTTCTTTATATGTATTTAAGTAGTTTTCCAACTCTTACTGAGTTTCAACTGAAATAATATTTAAAGCTGTTCACTTTCAGGCTGCTATCTTTGTGATGTGCAGCCCAGCCCTAGCACCAAGCATAACAGAACACCCTGGCAGTTACTGGAACATCAAAATCAGCTCTAAAAGCATGTTGTGACTTTAGATAATCTTATTGGCTGAAAAAAAAAAGTAAAATCCAATTAAGCTAAATAATATGAACCAAAACAGTAGAATGAAATAAAACTGCAATTCAAAATATTTAACATAGTTAACAGAAGAAAATAATCCATGGAACATACTGTTATGGGAAAAAATTATAAACATGTAACCCAAGAGAGTTACTATATCATCCAAACAATGTAATCAAGCGTTTTCTAATGAAGCACAGATGTAAAGGAGAGTGAACTAGCACAGCCAATCCATTCGAACTTACACTCCTGTATTCCTCTATTTCTCTGTTAAAATAAACATGACATTTAGAAATTAAAAGAACCTTCTCATTTCCTAAACTGAACCATGTTCTAACTGTCTAGATTGTAACTACAAGGTGATAATAATATTATTATTAAAAATATTAAATACATATATGTCAGGAAAAAAGCTAATACATGCATACATTATATTTGTTTCTAATTCACTAAATATCAGCTACATTTTAGATGAAATCCAGACGTATATTTATTAGAAACCCACTGGCCCTCTGCATTGTGGAAGCCCATGCACGGCATGAACACATTGCTGGGGAAACGGAATGGTTTGGTTAGGAAAGCCAGCTTTATACAGCAGAGCAAAATCACTGTGGAACCTGCTTCCACCCATGATGGAAACTGTACACTGTGGAATCACTCAGATCTTCCCAGACACTTCCTGCTCACGTTCAGCATCACTGTCCTGCAGACACTTCAACATGCAGGGAAATGCAGCTAATAAGCATAATTAGCTCAGACAGTGTATTTTAATTTAGTTTTGCACTAAAGACTAATTGCCTACTCAGCGAAGGGGAAGTGTAACATTTTTTTAAGATGCTTACCCGAGGGCCCTGATCACCTTGATCTCCCTGCAAAGTGGAAAGATGAGATGATAGGTTTAACACAGCATCTGTGTGCTACCCAGCTCTCTTACAGAATCTAACATTTCACTGCATCAATACAAACAGTCTCTCGAGTTCATGCTGGGAGGGCTTTCCAGTCACCTTGTAAGAATCACATCAACTCACCTTCTCGCCTTTTGGACCAGGAGGGCCCTGAAAGAAACAAAGGCAAAGATTAATTACTGATGCTGATGAAGTCCTGGGACACAGCAAGAAACAGGTCTGTGCCAATCTGCAATTTCTTCCCAACAATGTATTTCCTTATCATTTTTAACTGCAAATACCGGTGCTATTCCAGAGATGGCTTCTTCACTGTACTAATAATAGGAACTGCACACTATCTCTTGAATAGTTTACTAATGTATGTTCAATCAGTCTACTTAGACAAGCACAACTATGCCTGAAATGGCAAAATATCTACAGATTTCAGTTAGGGACAATAGTTTATCTCCTATCAGATAATAAAAGTTTTCTTGGACTGTAAAAGTTCTTTGCAAGTGCACTTAATAAATTCAAAGATATGTAAATCTGTCATGTATTTTGGCACCCTCCTTGTCTTACATTGCCAAAGAAAAATGGATTCGAAATTCTAAAAGTAGGGTTTTTATTCCTTTCTTTGGCAATACTGATTTTTAGTCTCGAGCAAACTGTTTAGGCAAAATGAGCTCTTTGTGTAACATGATTTTGCAGGAGTATTACTTTTTGATACTTACCACCCAACAAACAGTAAGGTGACAGAATCACAAATAGGAGGCCCTTTCATATTCCATTTTTATTGAGCACTTTCCCGAAAGCCAGCAGCAGGTTTCTAAACCATTAGTTTTCCATGTTAGTATCTTGTGAATAAAAATGCCACCAGTCTGCAAAAAACTGTCTGCTTACACAGTGCAGACTCCACCTCCAGCTTTCTGAAAGATGTGCAGGTGTTTCATTACAAAGAAGGACCTGAGATACACATGAAAGCAGCTGTAAACAGAGAAGGAGCCATTCTAGCCAGCATGGTTCACTGTGATAACACAAAAGGAGTGTGTGGCAGTGTGTGTGTGTTTGTGAGGGTGTATGCAGAACAAGAAAAGATTGTCACTAACAACACTGGTAAAAATTCCTGTGGTTCACATAAATGCAATGGGAGGGAGGTCAGTCTGCTGTGTATTAAAGACGTGATCAACCACAGGCAAGTCTTTGAGAACCTCCGTTGTAGCCAATTTTCTGCTTAGTTTTAAGGGCTTCTGATGCATGCCAGAGAAGAGCATCTGCTGCTAAATCTTTCAAGGAATTAAAGCATATGCCTCTCCTTCCATGGCTTCCATGGCCTGCCATCTCTTCTGTCTGCTGCAGAGGACACAGAAACAAGTCTGCCTCCTGATGTCCTCACATCTCCTTCAGGAAGGGCAGTGCTCACTGCCAGCTGAGTGGAAACTATCTGTTCAATTAACTATGAACCCTGACCACTTTGCATTGCCCTGAAAGCACTTGGCCTCTTTAAAAACAAATAAAACAAAATAAATTAATGAAGAGATACAACCTGGCTGCACCTTTAAGGTCTCTCCATTTTTTTTTTGATGCTTTAACCCCTACTGTCCTTGCCCAGTTCACATGTTCACATAAATACATACTGAAAACTAAGTGCAGTGCTGTCTACTTTTAGCTACAGTCTCCAAATACATGTACTGTGACATTACAGCAGAGCAAGTCTGCTTTAGAACTTACACATACATACCACTGAGCTTGTGAGTCTGTAAACTCATACCATCAGTAACAGAGGAATTGCAAGATGGGAAGAACTAAAACCAGTCAGTGCAGGCTGCTGCTGCCTTCTCCACAGTGAACATGAAGCACAAGCGAAGGGCTGTGCTCACGTGTTCCACCTCCTTGAATTATCAAGCCATTACTGGCTCTGAATATCTTACTGCCTGCAAAGTGCAAATACCATGACCCCTATCTGCTACAGTCAGAATCCTATTTCTCGGGCCTTAGGCATGAAATTATAGATAACATGACACGACTGAGACTGTAAACAGACGCTGTCCTGTGGGAGCTGTTGCTGCCTTCATTTAGATGCTCCACACGGCTCTGAAGCCCAGGAGTGGCCCTGCTTCTGATGGGTTTTGGCTCAGAACTTTTCTGAAGCGTGCTTTGCACAGCTCTGCCTGTTGGTAGAAACTACAGCAGGAGAGATCACATCAGCTGCCTGAACTAAGCTGGCTCAGTGGAGTTAGAGCTCACACGAGGGGCTCAGCCTGCAGAGCTGCTGCACTCCCTGGTACGACTGCTGGCAATATGTGCAGCCATCTCCAATGCACAAGTGGCTCCCTCCCCTACCCTACATATTTTCCTCTGCTTAAGAGTTCTCTGAAAGTACAATCTATATCCAAACATGCTTTTTAAAAAGACTGAACCATGTATCTCTTTTTTTTTTTTCTCCTTTCTCTGTGCAGGATTTTCTGAAAACGATCTGCGCACATCATCAACAGAATTTGTTTTGTTTTTTACTGCTTGGTGTTTTCTTTCCCTGAGTGGCACCATCATCTCTAACAAGTCACCCTTGCAGCACACAAATTTTTCATGAAAGTCTTCAGAAACATCTGACAATTTTATTGTACCAGGGGTTAAAAAAAGCTTTTCAAAAGCCTGCAAAAACACTTCTGGTGTGAACATTCTCACAAGTCTCTTCACTTGTATTTGCAATGCTTTTGCTTTTTGCAAGAGTCTTGAAAAACAAACAAACAAATGCAAATAAAAATGGCTCTTTTGGATGCAAGTGTAGAGAACCACTTGGGTTTCATCAAAATAAAAATTAATGGAATACTTTCATGGCTTGTTCACCCATTTCTGGCTTTTCCCCCACTGTTTCAATTGTCCTCTATTGTTTTTGCAGCTTTAAACAGAAAATTCCTATCCTCAGCCTTTGACATCTTCTTTCCATTTGTGCTGAGAAATTCTCCCAAGGTTTTTACTGCAGAGTTTATTAGTGTGTGTACACTGAGTGGAGGCAGGGAGGAAGAAAAATCTGAGGGAAAGTTGAGTTTGTGGGGGTGGGTGTGATTAGGAGACAGATTTGTTTAAAGGAGGGCAAGGTTTCTTCTGTTTAAGGGTACAGACACAAAGCACAGAGTGAGTAAAATATCACTAGTTTTGTAGGCCACAGCATGGACTTGCTGCTTTTTTTCCCAGGGAGACTTCTGTGCTTTCATTTATGAGATGGCAGAGATCAAGCCACGAGCTGCTGAACAAATGTGAAAGCATTTTGTGTAAGTTATATGAAACGTCTGAGGTCAGAGCATTTCTGAAATAACTTCACAGTGTTTTCACTGGAAACAGAGGGTCTTTTCTCAAAGTGTAATTATCTACTCCAGACTACTATACATTTCCACGGAGAGTTTACAGCCTGTTTCACATAAGCAAGGCCTTGTAAATCTCAAACACATGCAAAATCTGTGTTCATAATTAGGCAAAAAATACTACTGTTTTAAAAACAAGGTCTCCTAAAGCAGACTGAAAGGCCTCCAGGCACCTGCCAGCCAAGAACAGAGCTGAAATCAGGGTCAAATCCAAAAAACAGCCATATTCAGGATTATTAATGACAAGTGATCCCCTCCCTTTGGTTTGGTTTTTTTTTTTGGTTGGGTTTTTTGTTGTTTTTGTTTTGTTTTGTTTCCTATCAAAATCCCATTTCCATACTCTGATGAAATTTTACATTATTAGAAATATGCGTACAGGAATAGCAAGGCAAGAGAATGCAATACTAGAAAACAGGAGACTGATCCTTGCAGTCTTCATCAGGCAACATTCCCTTAGAATTAACTTAGTGTGATCAGCATGATTTTTTCCACACAGCTGATATTCTACAATTCATTCCCTGAAAGATGTTAATTTTGTATTCCACCCCTGAGGCCATTGCCACCTATATAGTTTTGCAAAAGTTACATCCAGAGACCTCTTAAAAAGCCAGTAATTGACTTATATTGGTTTTGCAAACATTCATAATTGTCAAGATTCTCTTACAGATATATTCTTTCCACATATCTATTGCTACAGATCTGTTTCCAGCCATAATACAGGAAGTTCTGCTGCAAACTCACCCAAAAGGCTCCAAGCATTGATGGGCTAGTAGAACTGAAAATAGTAAGGGATTCTCAGTACAGAGTACAAAGAAACAGCAGCGCTGATGGTTCTGTAAAAAGCTCCACAGTCAGTACAGAGGAGCACAGATTTTTCCTGACTCTTGGACAGCCCATATGATGCCTCTGTAAAAAGCACCAGCCAGTCCCCAGCACAAGCTGGTGACAACCAACCAACCAATAGAATCAGCTGGACTGTGACAGTCCCAGGTCCCACTGGGACCATCCACCCTCACAGCTCCTAAGGAACACGACACGTCAAACCTGACAGCTCCCATCCGACAGAGCTGCCACAGAGGACACAGGTGACAATAACCTGTCAGACACAGTCACTGCTTTCCTACATTCCCACCACAACAGCCAGGTGGCAGCTGGAGGACAATGTAGTCTGCAAGGCTCAGCCCTCATTTCCATTTGGGATGGAGGGGCACAGTGCAGCCGTCCCTACCAGCAGCTGCAGCACCCACAGTGGCACTGGCAGCCCACGGCAACAGCAGCCTGCAGAAATGAGCAGAAAAGTGAACCAGCTATTCCAATGTCACCCAGACAAACCCAAAAAGGAAAGCAATTTGCCAGCTTAGTTTAATCATGGTTTCACCACTAAACAGTGTGCCATACATTGCCTAAGTTAATTCAATACTGCAGATTACTTTAAGGGTAAAAGGTGGCTTTATCACGTAACAACAAAATAATCAGATTCAAAAGCTGAACTTCCTTTCTCTGAGACTTGACTCATGGCTTCGATAAATCACAAGAATCTGACTGGAACTACAGCCCCCAGTCTATCCTATAATTGCTGCAAAATATTAGGATCAGGTATGCTGAATCATAGGAGGTTTTGCAGAGCATTATGAAACACCGCTGTGTTTCATAACTATTTCAAAGTTCCTACACTCATTTCAGTCTTGTGTCCACCATGCAAACTCTGAACTACTGAGGCAATGTGGTCTTGGCATCAGCTGAGCTTGGCCATGTGTTCAGCCAGTGTTTACATATGCTAGTTTACAATGCCAACATTTCACCTTGCAACGATTTTACAAGTACTCAGAAGAATTTTCAGGGAATCTAAACAGTTTCTACTGCTGAAGTGCCCTTCTTTTTACTGGTTTTATTCCTCTCCTGTAATATGACTGACTTATGGTGAAAACTTCAACCAACCACCTCTCAAAAGCCTCTTACTAATATCTCATTTCGTCCCCTTATACTTTTAAAGTTTTTGTTAAAAATCCTAAGGCAGAGAAAAAGAAACCTGAATTTTTGACACAGTAATGGTGACTGCCTTAAACAACATTATGTAAATGATTTAAGCTGAGAAACATAAAACTGATTTATATAGCAATCTAGATAAACAGCTCTGTTAACATTCACAACAAGCAAATTATAAATGACTCCTGCTGTAAATTCATACAACTGTGTTCAAAAGTCAGTGATTTATAACAATAGATAAATCAGACAAGTTTATAAACTACAGGCAGGAGAACACAGTCTATCCAAAATGTGTCAAGAAACCATTTAGACTGTAATTTAGACATTCATTTCTCATGCAGTGCTCTAGCTGAGGTTGGGATGGGGTGCTTTTTTTTGAAACTCATAATGCTGCTCACAAAAACCACCAGCTCACATCAGAAGCTGCAGAAGGGTCGCTGCTAACTCACTAACCCAGTACCCAGGAAAAATCACAAGGCCAGTGCTTTACTATTTGCACTACTTAATTTAAGTAAACATTATTATTCGAATCTGCTGAGTTTCTTGTGATTTGAGTAGCTGCTGTATGTGACAGTAAGACCAATTATATGGCAGCAGGAAAAACTGGCACATTCTTAAAGAAAAGAAAATGGCTTCTGGTAAAGTCAAAAGCCTTCTGACTTTCCCTTACTGCTCAATGCACTGTAATACATCTATTTCCTGAATCTCAGCCTTCATTGCCTTGTCCACAATGCACATTCCTGTTCTCCTACTTGTCAGATAAGCCGAAATTCACTGATAATGTTAAAGATTTGGTGCAATACTGTAAAAAAAACACACAAAGAAAACCAAAACCCAAAAACCAACCACAAAGGAAATGCCATTCTTAAACTGGTAAAACAGGACATAAAAATACAGATGAGAGAAAACCTAATATTGCTGTATGTATCATGTTATAAGAAAACAACCAGAGCTTCTGATTTCAGTAACAGGAAGGAAGGAAGATTGTGAGGAAGATAAAAACACAATCTTCGTTACTTCAAAACCACAGAAACACACAAATTTTTGGCTGGAACTCAGAACAGCGGGAAAACATAATAAAACACAACTGATTTGGGCCCTACAGAATCAGAATTCAGAAAGCAGACTGAAGAGGAAGCCTTTTTTACTACTATAATGACTATTATATTTGCTATTTCCACTTCAGTTTCACATTTTTTTGAAGTTCAATCTATGATTGTAAACAATATTTTAAATTATAACATAGTATCAACTTCAGTGTTCATATTTGGTTTATAAAGCATTTCAAACATGAGGCATTTTTGATACAGACTGATTGAGGGTTCCTACTCTTCCATCCAATCTCCAGCAGATCCCTGTCTCATTAGATGTCCACCTGAGACTTGAAAAAGCATCACATGCTATCTTAGAATCACCAAACAGTTTGGGTTAGAAGGGTTTAAAGGTCCATCTCCCTTGCAATGAGCAGGAGACACTTCAACTTGACCATCAAGTAAGTACTTTTTATACTTCCTTTGGTAGATTTTTATCAATAGGCCAGTTCTCCTGTTTATTCCTAAAAGATTAGTAAGAAAAAAGCTCCTCACTGGGAGTTAACAGCTTCTTTTATTTTCAGAAACAGTAGCTCCTATTCCAATGTTCCAGCAATTTTTAACCTAAAACTTGAACAGTGGCTTCTGTAATTCAAACATCTCTGGTGCTTCCCTGATTGTTTACTAGCCTGGTAGATAAGTCAGGTAAAGTGACAGCGCCCTTTGCTCATTTAATCTTTTTTTGTTTGACTTAAAAGAACGTTTTTGATGAGGATGGCAGGCTGAAGTTCAGATATTTTGAAGGAAACAGACAAAGGATGAAAGCAAGGGAACGGGGGAGTTTCAGAGCAATGGAGATTCACCACTGCCACTCACTACCTACAGAAGTACCTGTGGTCATCAAAATACATCTTCCAAGCTCCCTAGCCTTTTGGATATTTTAACTTTGCTGTCTGCATTACTACTGTGTGAGGAAATAGCATCAAAATATCTACCAGGCAGATCCCCCTTTGACCAGCAGCTGAGTCTAGGAGATTCATGTACTTCTTTAACAGATGCTGCACATGGTCCAGCTCTACAAAAAAAGTAGTAACTACACACAAATAGATGACTGAAATTTAAAAAAAAACCCTCTCTGCTCATCTATCTGAAATAAGGGCTAGATTCATAATCAGGCTGGTTTTTGAAGGATTTTGGCCTCTATCTGCCACCATATCAAGGCAAATTTATAAAGTAATAAAGGCTGAACTTCCACAAACAAGCCAACCTGCACAGCTCACATCTGAATAAGGTTTTGCAGATAACATGTGTCTGCTGTATTTTAACACTAAACCTATTTTTAGCATGAAGATTTTAACACAGACTTTGAAAAGGAAGGCCAACTCCATTCTTCCATTTACTGTGGTGACTCCACACCAGTTTCAGTAGCAATGCTCCAAGTTTCACTCAGGATTTCAAAGGCAAGGCATACTGTCTACACACTGTTTCTTCTTTGCCAAATTTTGCTACTAAGTACAGGAGATCTCTTCTCATTCAGGGTAGTAGAATGTCATAGGAAGATTTAGATATTCCTTTAGTGTTGTCTGCAAATTCTACTATAAAATGCTACCTTTCTGAAAGGTGTGTGTTAGATTACTTAAATCATGAATGGTTAAAAGAAAATGGCAGTAAAATAGTAGTATAAAGCCACAGCCATGTAAAAAAATAGCACCAGGAGTAGAAAGGCTTCTGAGATATCCAACAGATTAAGAGCAATGGAGTTATTTCAGAAACTAGGTAACTTTTTAAACTTCAGGGTATGCTAATGCTTGGGAAGAATCTATTTCAGCAAAATACAATCCATTCCTCTGAGAACCATTCTTCTTTCTTCTTCCTATGACCCCTGGCAAGCTCTGTAGTCCCTTGAATTGCTCCTGTGCATTGGCTCAATTGGTACCCAAAAAAGCCTTTTTACAAGAACTGTCTGACAAATGTAATGACAAAAGTTACACTGCACAAACCCACCTGAAATGACCTGCAAGTATCAGGTTACTGCAAACATTTCTGAACTATCTCAGGTACAAAACATTGCTAAAAGAGGCAAAGCCTGACACTCTTAAGTCAAAACTCTAGTTTGATGGGGATGTGTCAACCCTTATTTAACATCATAGTATATAGAAAGAAAAGCACCAAAAAAGCATATAAAACAATATTTATGTCACAGTAAGAGAAAAAAATGTCAGTGCAAGAACTAAATCCTTCACTTATGGCCACCAATTCCCTTATCTGCAAAGGGGGAAAACTACAATGACGTATCGCATAGAGCTATTTTGAGAACTCATCAGATTTGTGAAGTTTGAGATGGAACACCAGATAAATGCATTTTTATATCAACTACAAACATACACATACTTTTATATGCAGACATATGTAAAAGTGAAATGACTGAATATATTTTTGTAACCTCTAAGGCTGGAAACATCTTTATACAGGAAGCAATTTAAGGCAACATAAAGTTTATTAAAAACAAAACTGTTTTCTCCTCAAGATTAAGAGTATGGACTACAAAATTCAGAACATCTTCAGGGGAAATTAAACACATATGTATATTTATACTTAAATGGATATTCATCCTTTTTGGCAAATGATCACTAGCAGACATACTGGGCAATATAGCTGGATTGTATTTCTGAAAATACGTGACTCTCTTACATGTTTCTCAGCAGCTCACAACTCTTGAATATTGCTGATGGATCTCAGTAAAAAAACTATATTAGGAAATCCTACAGTATTGTAGGGACAGACAAAGCATTTTTGAAATTGGCAATCTGGATTAAAGCTGACAAACAGAATGGACACTTCCATGCCGTGCTCATTAGTAACACTACTGGCAGTACACAAAATATTCCAGTGAAAGTAACTGCTGCATTTTCTGCCTTTTTCTTCCTTCTCAAAACTTGACTCATACTTACAGGAAAGAGTAACACATCAGCACAGCTCTTCATGCCAGCATCAATTCAATATAAAAAAAAAATCTAAAGCATTTCTACTAACACATAAATTTACTTGAAGTAAAATTTCAGTCCATAAGAGTGTCACTTTATAAAGGGAAATATAAATTTTGAAGGTTTCCTCTACCACCCTGAGATCCAAATCTCCCAGGTCTGCTCAAGTTTACAGGACTTTCAAGCAACTAGCACAAAGCACCACCAGTGTCTCAAATGATAATGGCTTTCAGAGGAGCTCTGATATTTTGAAAATCTTGTGAAAAACTAATGTCTTAGACATCACAGCATTATCTTCAAGTCACAATAAACTTGATGAAATACACATTTTTATAACTCCTAATTTTTTTTATTAAAGCTAGTGAAACTACTGGGATCTGCAACAAATTGAACTGGAATTCAAAGCTAAAACACAGCATGAAGATCACTAAAACAATAAGCCAGCATGAGTTTAATATCAAATTAGAAACATGTGCAGGATAGTAAAATACTATACAATATTCCTGACCACAGTTCAATATGTTGCTTTGACATAATCCCTAACAGAACACAGAACACACCAGTGTATTTCTGCCATATGTAGAATAAGAGGAAGAAAATACAAAGGTCATTTGATAAAGAAATGATTTAGGAATACAAGAAATATTTCAGAGTCCTTAATTATATTCTGACAACCCTTTGTAATGTCATAATGGAACCACAATACTAACTTTGCAATTGCTTTTTTGTACTCATATGTACTCTGTTAAGCTAAGCCATGCTTTACCAAATTAAGGCTTGCAAATAATTTTTGCTTCACAGTTTCTCACTTGCTGTTAGAAGATCTACTATGCCCTGGTGACAGCTGGAACTTCTAGATGAATAGATGGAATGCTAATGTGTGATTCCCCATCACATTTATACTGGCATATGTAATCAGTCAATCAGATCTTCATGTTTATTTTATGAAAACAAACCCAATTCTTTTAAAAAATTAATGATGCCACCATGAAGAAAAGTTGGTAACATCCTACAAATAGAAAGCTCTCATGCATATTTTCTTTTAGAGTTTTAAATATTAGTTTTATGTATTGCCTAATTTTAGGGCTTGTTTTTTCAGACTAACAGTATCAAAAATTTTTGCTATGTGAACTATGAAATGAAGAGGTCAACTTCTAAAAGTTTTGCATCCAACTGTTTTCAAAGCCCATCTTCCAAGCTTTCTTTATCTTTTGCATACAGCTACTCCCAAAGGACATCTTCAGATTCAGTAAAAGAAGCCACCTTCATAGGAGCAGAATTCATTTTACAAGCACATCCAGAGCTGATAATTATGTTGCATAAAGAGCCCTTTTCACAGAACTCTGTATAATGAGTATTCTTATTTTTCTGTTTATAGAAAATCAAAACCTAGACTAAATTAGTAATTGTAAAATTAACAGAATTCGAGTCTGATACTTTCTGAATCAAGCAAGAAAATAAGAATCAAATTATCTGTTCCAGGAAATGCTGTGGGACATCTGAACATCTTGCTATTTCAGCACCAGATAGTTACTGAAATTGTAACTCAAAAGCTTGCCTACCAGAGTAACTAAAAGAGCACAGTAGCACAGTTGGGGTAGGAGTCTGGCTTCCTCTTGGTGTCTGACAGAGCCTGATGAGCAGAGCTCTAAAAGTCTCATTATCCCCAACTAAATCCACTTAGCAGGGTACTGTAGGGAAGTCATCAATCTGCCATAAGAGGTTCCTTTGCAATTAGTGACAAAAGGGTGGGAAAAGACAAGTAAAATATGCTGAAAGCAGAGCATAGTATCAAACTGTACAAGAATTTTGTTTGTTGATGCTTGGAACTTTTACTCTCCTCTGCCTTTTTAAATTATGTGTGGTGCTTCCTTAGTCTTGGTACTATAGATAGTTCAGAACAATTTGCCTCTTAATCTGCAATTCTGTGCTCTCTTTACACAGCAAAGAATCCTCCTACTTGCACTAATACTGCCTGCTTAGCCAAGAAAACCATTTAATATTCACAGCTCTTCTGGTTTACACATGTGCATAAGTCTACCAGGGGAAACTGAAGTGTTTTACATTTAAAAGTGCTCATTGTTGCTGTCAATGCCTTTTAACAAAATTAACTTCTATTTTATTACATAAGAAGCTGAGAAAGCATCATACTTAAAAGCAGTTAAATGCACAATCTCCTTCTGAGAAGACATTTCTGGCTTCTTTTGTGTCATAAACACTTATGCATACACTAAATGAAGTTTTGAGCACGATTTCTCCTCTTAATACTCTCTGATGTGGTTCATTTTAGCAACTATCATAAAATGAAAAGCCATGAAAATGGCATTTGTTTCTTCTTGTTCACAAATCAGTATGGGCTGTTTCCTAAAAAGGTCTCACAATTTCAATAGTGTTCGCAAATGCTACTACCATTTAAGAAAGGAGAATGGAAACTAAACTAAAGTTCTGCCTGCTTAAACACATATGAAACTCAGAACAAGCTTGTTTATTTATGTGATGGCCTCAGATTAATTTCTGATCTCATAATTTACAGTAAATTGTTATTAGCAGTGAAGACATCAAGGATTTATCTTTGTTATTTGTACAAAGAAAGTAAGAAACAGACTTTTACAAGTCTGCTACCTAATGTTAATAAGCTAATTGTTGAAGTTTGACAGCAAAATCTGACCTGCAACTTGTAACTCAAAAGCAGATTAGCATTTGTATGATTGGACTGAGTCATACAATTCTTCAGCCAGATCGCAAGTTTAAAAAGAAGAATAGGGTATGAGGTATTTTTTCCTAGGAGAAAACCCCCACAAGATCATTCTCAACAGTGAAAACAGCTGATGGCCTGGGTATAGCCACTGGGATTCTCCCAGGAGCAGTAACTTTACTGCACTGTGTATCTGCAAGTGAACTATTCCTTCAGTCTTTGGCTGATTTTGCCCTTCATAAGTGTATTTCTTGCCTCCTTCACCCACTCTCCATTCAAGGAAAGAGTCTTGAGGCATTCATGAGAGCAAAGTGCTAGAAAAAAAGCAATGTGGAGTTTACACTTCAATTTATGGTGATGAGAACAAAAGAAACCTGTCCAACTCTAACGATGTTACAGGCAGAGACCACTCTGCAGTACTGCTCAATAGGACATGATGTACTTTACCCATAGCTTAAAGAGCCATGAAAACACCTACACAATCACTTGATGTTACCAACTGCCCCACTACTGAATGGCATGCATTGAGAGCAATATTTAACAGGCTGGGGAATGCAGATGGCTATCCAAACTACCAAAACTGAAAGGGAAGCTCAGCAGGAATTAAAATACTTTTTATTCATACACCCCCTTTCTCATCCTTCCTGCTGTTAGATGCTCTTTTCTAAGATCTAGGAGTCTCCTTGCCATCACAGTGTTTTGTAGGAAGTGATAAATATCTTCCCTAGACTGCTGCTTTCCAAACCCACTCAAAACGAGGGCTTGCTGTGTTTCTCTGCCCTTTGACAAAAACCAGAAAACTAAAAGTTATAATGGTTCCCACCAGCACTGCTGACAGCACAAACCAGTAATGGCCAGTTTAACCACGAATCAGAATCTCTGTCATCAGAAATTAAAAATACTCCAGTCACATACCCTGATGCTCGATGGTGAAAAAAAAGACACACATACATTTTTCCCTGGAATCGCTATGGAAACCCTTTATGAGGCACCAGGCACTGGAAAATCTCAGGCTGTTACAACATCACATCCACAAACGTGTCACACAAAGGAAAACAAGAATCTCATGAAAACAAATATCAATCATTAATACTTTGTCCATTCCTAACACGGACTTGGACAGCTGCCAAAGAGAAAGGAGAAGCATCTGTGAGGCTGCTGCATCTCCAAATCCCACACAGAGTCTGCTCATGTGTGCTGACATGAGGGACAAAGTATGTCCTGCTACAGATAGGCCAGGGAGAGGAGATTGTCCTCAAGAAGGAAACAGCTGGCTGTTTCCAGTCACAACCAAGTCACACCAAAACACCACCTTGCCCCACGCCTACAGCCTTTAACAGTTTTAGTTCAGCAAGATTTTTTTATAGGATTGTTTTGTCTTCCCTCACCATAATATTAAAAGCACAGCTTCTGGTATTTACATGAACCTTACCTCTAAACAACAAAAAAAGTTTAAAATAGCCAGCCTTCTCTCTTTACCCAGTTAGTACATTTCTTATGGAATTAACATTAGACTGAAAGCTGAACTTTGTGCTCTGAAAAGCAGGAATACTTCCATTACTTAAGAAAGAGAACGTAGGGGCAGAACTTGGCTGTATAGATTTACTGTGGGAAGAAACCTTTCTGGTTCAAGCTAATCTAAATACATATTTATATTCCAGATAAGAAAAAGCAGATTTTTTTGGGTCACTCAAAACTGACATTTTAATTTCAGCATTTCAGCATTTCATTAATATTAAATATTTTATTACTTGCTCTTCTACAGAAGAACACAGCTTACATGTCATTTAAAATAGCTTTCTTTTTTAACAGAAAACCAAAATCATAAGAAGGAACTTAATTTTTTTAAAGATTAGACTAGAAATTCTTTAGTTTCTTATTGTGGTCTTTACTTTTCAGAGATACAATAGAACCATAAGCTTTTTCTGGGAAAAAAAAAAAGTTGTCTGTAAGTTGTAATAAAGCTTTTTGTTACTTAAATTGGGAAAACGTGAAGTAAAATTATCTGTTGCCATCTATTTTAGTAAAAAATAAACAGTAAAAAAATTAAAATGATAGGAGGTTGTGCCCAGTAATTAGGTGTGTGTGATAGTAATTAGGAATTCAGTGTGTATGTTGTAGAACTGTAGCGAAAAAGAATAGGGGTTAGTAAAACAGTGAGTATAGAAACAATTAGAATTTATCCCTGATCTTAGCATGGACTTGCATGGCTTTCAGAAACTTTCTCAGTGCTTCTCCAGTCAGCACAACAATTTTGTTCTTTGAAGCCAGGAAGCTTTTACTTACTAGCCAAACTAATCGATACTTTAAATTTTTAACCTCTCACGGACGCAGTTAAGACCAGAGAAATTGCTGACAATCGGAATAGGCTGGAATTTATGCATTACTTAATGACATGACAAGGGGTTTTGGATTAATTTCAGCCTATATATATATATACATATATATATATATGTATTTTATCTGTATATGAACAGATTCTGTTTTTTGTGGATACTCTTGATTTTTAAAAGTCTTGAGATTTTCAACCACAGCTTCCAATATATAAAAAACCTTGCTTTCAATATTTTAAAAATGCTGTCTCACCAAGTTATCTGGATCTGAGTTTCAGTTTAAGGGGATAAACTTCTATAAGCACAGCCTCCATGTAGCAGCCTGAGACACGCAGATGCCAACAATGACTAGAAAGCAATCTGGCAGAATAGTTATCTGATTCAGGAGCTGCCTACAGCCAGAACCTGGAATTAGGGGGCACAGCTAGTGTCACGTGAGAGATTCCCTAGGTACCCAAGACAGCTGTCTGTGACTGACAGCTACAACCACAGCCCAGCCAGACTCCAGCCCATAAAACAGCCAGCGGATAAGGACGGAGACGCTGGATCAATTCACACAGCAACAAGTGCCTGAATGCAGACAATGCCTCCTATAATTTTAATTTTTTTACCACGAGCTGAACAGGTTTCTAGGTGCACTGAATATTGACTTAAACTTCACTGACCGCAAGGAGTGCTTAGACACCTTGTAGGTCAGCACCTACACAACACAAGATTCGGGGTTTAGGCATTTAATGTAAAGCTGAACACAGCTCTGACTGTTTCGTGCCCTCATGTCTTCCCCAGCAGTGCTCCCAAAGAATTATTCCTGGACTCAACCAGCCAGTCGAAATGACTGAGTACACACATCCTCCTGACACAATAAGAGCATCTTGAGCTGAAAAGGAGGAAAAGGCATTATTAAAAATAATGGTACGTGTTGCTGAGGACAAGGGTGATGACCCAGAGGCGAGCATTTCCACTGGGAGTAATTACTGAAATTAACATGTAAGAATTCTCTCTTAAAACAATATGGGGAACATTTTTAGAGGGCTTTTTCTTTGGTTTGCACCTCACTTCTCTTACACCCGTGACGAGATTTCTCTGCCTTTTTGCCCTTGAAACAGCACTGAACGCTGCCATCTCCATGGTGGTTCCTTGCCTACAGCTACCCCAGGGCATTTCATGTAGAAATATGAGCTCCAAAGACTGAGCAGCTGTTTACAAGCAATAGGCAAGAGACACCCTCTAAGCAACTGAAATGTGGGAGGTGGGGGGCCAAACCCAGAAGGAAAGGACACGGGTGGCAGCACAAGTTAACATCAACCAGAGGGCAGCCCACAGGCTCAAGAATCAGCCTCAGGTCCTCAACAGAGCTTGTTCAGAGCTGCAGTGCCATACAGAATTACAGTCTGTCTCTTCATCAACCCCCAGCAGCACAGAGGCTGAGGATACTCCTCTGTATAGTCAACACATCAAGAGCCTGTTGTGAAGCATAAGTGCCATGGCCGTGGTCATCTCTGGTATAATATGGACTTCTTATACAGCTCTATTAAACACAGCCTGGCACTGCAAAGATACTGTGCATTCAGGCCAAGTGGTTTGAGGGTCTGTAAATCCATCTGTCTTTCAACAGAAAATGATGTTTAGAAACTAAAAAAATCTAAAATAAATGCTCGCATCTCATAATGAAAATCTTAACTTAAAAAAATTTCCAGCCAATAAGGTGGTAAAGCTTTATCTTTAAATCGTGATACTGAAATATAAAATGCCCTCACAGAAATCCTGGTTTGGGCAACTAACTTGTGCTAAGACAGTTCCACAGACCAAAGCTTACTTCCCACAAAGCATATGGAGCACACAAAAAGGCTGAGTTTCTCAACTGATGTCACTAAGTATGGCATCGCTACTGGCTTTGTAATTTTTTTTTTCTTTCATATTTCCTTGCTCTGGCATATTTTTATAGCTCTCAATTCACATTTAATTTTTGCTATATGTAATGTTTCCTTTCTGCTGGTCTATTTCTTCCTTAGAACTGAAGTTAGGTCCCTCGATTTCCACGTCTTCAACTACAGCTCACAAGACAAAGTTCTACTATTCTTAAATAAAGCAGAACTAATTCAAAGCAGTGTATCTAATTAATCAAAATAGCTAGCAGTGCAATATTTAAAATAACTGAGGGCTGCCTGGATTACAGCAACATTATTAGCATGTGATTAATAAGCAGTTGAAGTATTACATTTGCTACACATTTGCTCAGTTATTTTATCTTGCTTTAAAGTTTGGTGGCGAAGTTTCAAGCCATAGTTAGGAGATTTGCTCTATTCAGTATTATGTTGTTAACCCCACCATCTGGTCAGACAGCTGAGGGAACTTAACCATATGTGGGGGGCATACTTCTCTCTTGGGAAATATTTTTCTTACAGAATTATGCAATGATCACCAGTTTCTATGTTATTACAGTAGGATCAAAAAATATAGTAAAATACTTTGTAGACAACCTGAGCTCAGTGGGCCCTGTATTTAACTGTTAATTATGTAAGAAAATAAGATGGCACTTACTTGAGGACCAGGCTGACCCTGAAAAAAAACCAAGAAAAACAAAAGGTTATGGAAAGTTATGACAAGGATGAACTCCTTAAATAGTACAAAATAGTTACAGTGCTCTCTAGTAAGGAGCTAACAAAATATACAGTGACTGCATTGAAGTCAGATTTTGGACTCTTAAATTGATATTGAATTTGAGTGTTTTAATTCAAACTGATGAACTTTCTTGCAACTAACTGATTCTAGAAATAAATTACAATAACATATCAAAACTGCATTTGAGAAACTTCTTATTTTAGACAGTCTTAACAATTTGGAAATGATAGGAAGACCTAACTGACAGTTCTCCAGTGAGAAAGAAGCCAGAGGTGCTGAGCTGATTCAGAGCAAGCATTATGGTTTTTTTCTCTTTCATTTCTCTATTATGGCTCACCTCCATGCTTCAAGGAGATGCTAACTATTTCCTATCACTGCTTATTGAATGAACAAAGTCTCAAAACTGGAGGAACACACTGCTGGACAAACAATAGTCTTTTTGCCACTGCTACAGGCACCACAGTTTTTAGCAGGTATAAACCAGTATTTAAACCAGCAATTGTGAGATGAGCTATTGTCAGTCAATCCAAGAAAACAGCTGATAGATTTCCTCTCTCTTATTTATCAACATCCCCTTTAGATCACCCCTGGACAAGTGGAGAGGAACCCTTTGCACACTGAGGAACTGCATTTCTTCTTGCTGCAAGCCCTTACAGAATAGAATTCCTACCCCTAATTTCCCTAGACTGGAAAAGCCAGTGCAAGTCATGAACTATTTTAGTGCCCTTAACAGAAATTACTTGCACAAAGTAGAATTATTTTAGCAAACAGTGCAGTAGCTGTGACTATAAACAACATGACCCGGACAATCAGCTCACACTGTAAGACAGAGAAAAATAATTACAGATTTCTCCCTGGAGAGAATTCCTTTAAATGCCTAGGGCTAGCTTAGCTTCTGGTGTTTTATGTCAATTAAAATAATACTTCAGCTAAACTGAAACTATGTTTCCTTTTGTTGAGAGAAACTGAGCGTGGAGACTTCTTTTAAATTTTATAAAACCACTTCAGCTGGAAGGTACTTCTACAGAGAGTTGAAACTTTTCTGTCTGAGCATCAGGAAACACTTTTTTTTTACTGTTAACCAGGCACAGGACCATGGGAGATTGTGGAGTTTCCATTCTTTAAGACACTCAAAAAGCCTAGACATGATCCTGGGCAAACTGCTGGAGACAGCTCAATTTGAGCAGAGAGGTTACACCAGAGGAACTCCAGAGATCCCTTCCAACTTCAACCATCCTCTGATTCTGGCTGATTTTAGCTGGGTGGGGGGCAAAAAAGCACTTCAACTGGGAATCATTACCAACAGGAAAAGCAAATGAAGAAATGCTTTTTATAGTACCTAACAACTTTTTGTGACAATTAAAAACCAGAATAAAACGGTATTTAAATTGACAGAAAGGTTTTAAAATACTTTTTAAAATATATGGAATATATGGAATCACGTTACAGAGGAATAATGTTAAAATACAGTATTATTGTGGCTATCTAACCTTTACACTGAATGCAGCATAAAGCATTCCTTGCTGTAGATGCTGCAGTTTGCTATCCATCCCTTAGAACAAAACTGCACCATTGAGGATATAAAAAACAACAATTTTACTGGCTGAGGTTTGTCAGTTCAAATATTAGCTAAAGCTTTCTGAGTTGGTGAGCTCTATGAAGGTACACATCACACTGGGTTAATGAATCTGATTGAGACTCCTCAGCACTCATATATTACCTCAATCTTCCCCTCACCGCAGGTTTTAAGCTATTTTATATTATACCTGATCTTAAAATCATCAGGAATTGCTTATTGATGCAGTACTGGGCAGCCAGTACAATGAAATTGTATAGATTATCTAAACTGAGGTCTGTGTCTGCAAACTTCATACAGAAAATTCAGAATACATTTGCCCACAAGAATATCTCAAGTTGCAATAGATTTTCACCAGATCATTAAAGGCTGTCTGTCTGCAGCATACATATATATTAAAAAAGCCAAAACTTAAATGAAGGTCTGAAATTGCCAAAATATTTCAACAAAGAGTTGATTTAAAGCAGTAGAAAGCAAATAAACCGAATATATACATATATATTTTAACAATGAGATTTGAAAAATGACTTTTTTCTTTCATCTAAGACATAGAAGCTGCTAAGTGTCCACATGGTACAAGCCACATGTATGTTACAAGAGACATATACACATAACACAAACATATCCTGATTTGAATATGAGGTGAGGGTTGCAATCATGCTCCCACAAAAGTGTTTTCTACTCTCAATCTCAACAGCATCACTACTTGCCCTTTCTGGCACTGAGCATTTATAATTACTCTTCTTTCATGTCTCCAATACAGAAAAAGCTGGAAAATGAATTATTATAGGACAATGATTTTTCATATAGACAGAAAACTCCATGAGATATTAGGGAATGTAATAGCTGCATTACTCTTTAATTTATATATGCTGCCAATGTTACAATTATCCTGCATTTAGCTATAAATTCAGATGCTGAATACAAAAGTACTCAAAGCAGGATGATTTTAACCCCTTGGCTATTAGCTCCTTCAGCATGGAAGGAAATTTGCGTTAGTGAAGGTAATTATTAGTGAAGGTTTTTACAATGGTTCCCAATCCTTCAATATTTCTGAGTGGTCTTATCTACTCCTTGCCCTACTATCCACTGCAGTTACAGTAGGATATTCCCTTCTCACAAATTATCCAGTAAGTGACACGACCCAGAGGGTGCAGCAAACACCAAATTATGGAACTCATCAGCTCTTCTTACAAAGGAATGGGCAGAAAAGCATCACAACACTGACATTTTTAATTCTAAAGGGTTATTGTCACACAACAGCAACTCAAAGTGTGGGACTCAAAAAAGGGGCTGTTAATTCTGCCTTCTCTCATTTTTGCATGTTGTGAAAGGGTCAGGAATAAAGCTCCTGGAGTTATTTGGGTGTTCACTAAAAAACCCTCTAACATGAATTCAATCTGATACTACAACTTATTGGAGCAAGCTCAATCTCAATTTATCTGCTTGTGTTCCCAAAATGGCCCCAGGACTGCTGAAATCAGTCTGGTTCATTGCTGCATAAATCACTCTCAGTTCATGTTACTTGTGGATTAAAATGTTTTAGCTGTAAGTCTTTATCTAAATTTTAGATAACCAACGGGGAGACTGTTCAAGACTGAAAAGCCAGTATTACTCTGATTTTTGTCTAATGAATATCTCTTTATTCAAGTCTTTTACATACTCCAAAATTCATTCCTAGATTCTAGCTACCAACTAATTGTTGTCTTTGCAGGCATTTAGGGATCAGTCCCAACACCACTGACTGATTAGGTACATCTTGGTGGCTGCTGTTTGAACCCCAGATTATTGCTCATGTACTTGATTATCCCAACTGAATGCTGCTCTTTATTTATTTTTTAAATCTAAATTACTACAGTGGCTATAGCTGCATAATATGTCATGTTTTCAGTAAAATCTCCAGAACAATTGTCCCTATCTATTCCTATTTACCAGCTTAATACACTATTTTGAGACAAACAAAGGGAATTGGCAACCTCTTCTAATTGCCATGATGGAAGGTCTTCTACTGTTGTCAGTTAATCCCTTCCTAGCAACTGAACCCAATATTAGCTGCTGATATATAAATGATATTAAAACAAAAAGAAAATATCCATGGTGTAACTGAAGTCAACAAGTAAGTTATCAATCTCCTAAAAGAGATTAAAGAAAAAGCTTAATGACTGCATGTTGCAAACTTTACAAACAAGTTACTTAACAGTAGAAAGAAACCTCAAAGAGCACAGGAAAGAAAGAGGAGAAAATGAAAGCTGGCACAGCAAGTTAACAAGTTGAGCTTGCAAAGGAAAAGGAGCTTGAAGTAAGTAAAATGATACAAAACAGGTATCCATGGTATCAGTGAAAAGGGGTGCCCTGGGAAGGGAGAAAAGAGAGGGAGCAAAAGGAATAGCACAAGTAAGTGCCAAAACTGGATTTTCACACCTTTGCCATGGTGTTAATCTTTAAAGAGCTGGGAACATAAACTTCTAGTCTCATACATCTAAACATAAAGCTATACAAATGTACACACAAGTACAAATGCATTAACAAATGCGTAATTGTAAAAAAATTAAATGTTATTTCTAACTTAATTCCAGCAGCATATCCCTGACAACTCTCTGGAATATCATACAAATGCATTTATTATGGTATATGAGGCTGTTCAGATTTCACCAGCCAACACAATCCAGGCAAAGAAATTAAAACACAAAAATTAAGAACTTGTGAAAGAAGGAAGAGTCACAGAAATGAAGTCAGAAGTGATATCCTGCTGTTTGAAAGGCACCACCAAACTACCCTTGGACAAAGCACCCAAGGAGGAACATCTGCCTTCCAATCTAATTCAGGTAGAAAATGATAAGTAGACAGGAAGAGCAGAGCTGACCTCTGTTTCCTTGCAGAGGCACAAAAGACTGGAGTGGCTTTTCAGCAACCTGTTAAAAATCCATGCTACTGGAGTTGAACTAAGTCATGCTGAAGGAAGACAGTGTTTGACTAAATGTAAATTTCAGCACAAGTGATTTTAAAAAGCAAAGAGGGGAATATGTGAAAGACCTAAATTACACTGGTTTTGAACAAATCACCTACCAGCTTTCCATCCATACCAATCGGACCCTGGGATAATCAAAAGTCAAAACAAAATGGAACAGTTAAATCAGAGAAACACTGAAGACGAGGGGAAATAAACAGACTTGGGGAATACTGTGGGCTTTAGAAGATGAGTAACTATGTCAGCAGCTAAATGCAATACATTTTGAGAATGAAGGCACAGAAAAGAAACAACAAAAAAGCAGACTAAGACAGAATTAATAAAAACAGCGTGGTGGGAAGTAGCCAGGCAATAACTGATGTTTAACAAAAGACAGGTTCAACGTGCAATGAAGGAATTGTTAGTCTGGCAAATCACAGTGGTCCAATAGAACCAAACATATGAAATAATGCATCTTGCTTGTTTGTTTTTCTTCAAATACCAGAAAACAGGTACTTACTCAGCCTATTAATTTATGTGGTTGCTACATAAAATCTCATAACTAATCTGTATTTAAACTGACGTTATAGAAATGATTCTTAAGAAGAAACTTTAGCTCACACTGTTCTCAGGGATTCTAAAAGTTTCCACCTACACCTTGTCTGAGAAGTCCTGTGCCTTACTCCCCTTTCTCTTTTTTCCCTTGGGCAACATGGAATTTTCTTCACTTGTACTTTGCAAGTTACTTCTTTTCTTAAGAGTCCAGAAGCTGGTTGCAGTTATTTGAATTCAAATTATACAAAAGATTTAAAGTGGATGTATACTGCTATAACTGAGTAATTGGTCTTGTATCAACTGCCTGTTTAGGTGATCAGAGGAGAGAGAAGAGGGCTAAAGAAAGTTGGATTAATTTTAAATGTGATGTTTATTTGCTATGTCTTCTGACAATGAGCAGTCAGGTTAACTTTCACTGGCAATGGAGTAAGAGCAGGCAGAGTAGGGGGTTTTTTCTGCCATTAATGTTTTAGGCTGAAATTGTGAGCTCTCAGGTATTTGCCCTATGCAAATGGGACACTACTTTGTGTCTGCTGAAAAGAAGCTTTCTCTTAAATGCATCCAGACTTTCCCCCTGGAGCTTCCCAGGCACCCCTCTGCAGTCTGCCCCTCCTAAGCATAGAGCCCCTTAGGGCTGACTGCTCACTGCTAGATGTGGATCACTGCTGCTGAGAAGAGAGCACATAACAGATTTGTTGGTTTTATGTTGATCTACTTTATCCTTGCTGCATTTAGCCCCCTTTCTAAGCACTACTTCAGTGTAAAAGTTTAGTCTAAATCAGGTGTTCAGGGGTTCTGGTGACTACTTCATCCAGGAGTGTATATTCACTCCTTCTGCACTATGACTAATATGTACTACAAATAGGTAGATATATACTGAGCTAATTGAACAAGCTATCAAGAAAACAATAAGCACTATGAAAAACTGCTGCCATATAATCTGGTGAGTTCCTTAAGTATCTGTCCTCTCCCACCCTAGATCCTGGACTATGCCAAAAATTCCAGACATACTTAACATGAACAGGGACATCAGTTGGATGCACACATTGTCAAACTCATTATTTTTGGTACAGTATTGGCTTTGTAAGAAGCCTGTGCACTAACCTACTTGTCAGATCCAATAACAAGTTACTGTGTCTGGGAAGCCCTGTGGGAAAAAAATGCCTTACCTCACTTTCCTGCCAGCCCTTGCTGTGGTTTCCTGTCACATCATGAGAGGATGACATGCTGAGAGTGTAAAACGGGTCATCAGTATCCTGGCTGTCTGCATGGCCAGCTCCTTATTTATGTGCTGACATCCTGGGGGAGTTTGTGACTGTTGGGACAACCTACACTGTCTTTCAGATGTTATCTCTGAACAGTCCTTCCCTGGCAGCAAGGAAGAAGAAAGAAACACTGTCCAATGGATTAAAATGGTAGAGCTTTTTTTATTATTATGTTTCCTCTGTGCCTCCTGATTCCACACATGCAGCACACATATTACACTAATTTTCTCATATTATTTAGCAAATTTCTAAATGTGGATCTATACACCCCAAAAATGAAGGCATTTCCAAGTTATTAGTTATCTCAGATTTTTTCTAGCACTGGGTACTACAGGATATTTACCTAGTAATATTTACACACACAGTCTGCTGCAGGTACAGAAACAAAGGCTGAGCTAAACTCTGGCTATGAATAACTTTAATTCTCGAAAACAAGCTAGAGATATCACCAGTTAAAACACTCAACAGTGAGGTCAGGGTAAGTATATAAAGTTCCTCACAGGACTTCACAGGACAGCAAAGTTTAACTGTTAGGTCCACTGCAAGCTTAGCCCAAAAGATTTAATTATTCTTATGATGAATGAATACAGAAAATGATTATACAAGTATTTGTAGAAGGAAGATTATGGGGTTAAACTGGCTTACAGGGACCATTCAACAGCTCTTGCACCTGTATTAGTGCTTGCATTGTGAATATAAGCACTGGTTTTAGGGAATGTTTCTTTATCATAGGAAAAAAGTACTATTTGTGCTCCTTTACAATGACAGGTGTTTCAAAACTACAATTGGATTTTTGCCTGCTCTTTATCCATGCTACACAGCTCCTGTACTTGAATTAAAGGACTGTATGTAGCATCTCAAAGAGTCTGTGAGAGAAGATTCAGAAATTCTCAGCAGACTGTAGAGAAGCATTTGCAGGATGGAAAATAATAGGAATTTCTCCCATGACTCCATTTGTATCAGGGCTATTTGGTCTGACATCTCAAAATGTCTTCAGGGACTTGCTTTGTAGAATACAGGAAGAAAGCAAAACTGTCTTGAGACACACTGCGTTCCAGAAGAAAAAAAATACTGTGAAACAGAACACTATTTCTTCATTATAATAATACTGACTCTTTAACAGCCAAACATGGTAATTTCTTTCTTTCCTCAATTACTTCTTTCTAGTGTTAGAAAGAGAGAGAAAGCACTTTTTAAAAAATAGAAAATATTAGAATCTCCACAACAAATACAGGCTGGATGAGGAAGATGAACTGAAAAGAGGCCATGATGTTTCTTCAGGATGCACTGAGAAAAATCCTACACATGACAATATTGAAATTCATTACAAGATTGCACTGGAATTCCAAGTAATTTTTTTGAGATAAGGACAGTTTAATTTTTTCATTCATTTTTAGAGACAAAACCCAAGCCACAGTCTGTCTTTAACTTAAACCTGAATGTTTTCAGAGCCATGCTAAGTAGATCAAACTTCTTTCTGCTCTGTTCTACAAAATAACTGCCACTACAGATTAGCAAGTAATTTTTGACAAGAAGTACCAAATACATGGTCTTCCTCTAACACAATCCCTGTAGTGCATTTTAGAAAACTAGACAAGACAATGAATCATGAAGAAGAACTGGATGAGTAGGTTCAGGCAACACATGTACACTAAATATTTTTCCACTTACTGTAGAGAGTACAGCTGGTATTGAAAGTGTTTCTTCTGGACTGTGAGTTTCCCCTCTTAGGTTTACTCAGCACTTAATTACCTGTCTAACAACCCTATTATGGACAGAGACAACCCATAAGAGGTAGGAGAGTATGAGTGGCATTTCAGTCCGGTTTTGCACAAAGTAGCTTTCACTCCTTAAGAATACTGAAAATAGAATGTCTCTCAAAGAAAAATATTTTTAAGCAGATTTTCAATGCTTCACAAAATCAGTTGTTTTCCATTTAATCAATATTTTTTTTTTTCTTTTTTGTTACTCTGCAAGTAAATATTTTAAGGATTTTAGGGGGTTTTGTTAGAAAGTGACTATTTTAAGCAAGGGCATCAGAAACCTTTGGAGAGTGTCTGTCAAATACATGGTAAATGTTATTACTTAAGGCAGCTTTAATGTGATAATAATTTCTTCAGAAATTTCTCACTGAAAAGGCAAGAAAAAGTATCCTATGTTGAAATTTATTGTGTGATAAAAGAATCCTCCCAGCAAAGAAAAAGAAGAAGGTATGGATTATCTTCTTACTCTTAACTTCTCCACTCATACTTCAGTGATCTTTTTCAATTAAGGAATACTGTCAGAACACTGAGCTGTGAACCAGAACAAATAATAAACAGAAAACTGATTTGATTCCTTCTTTATAAGCTAAAAAACCACACTCCATATAAAGAAAGGTGCTTTTAAATTTGATTTTTTGTTTGTTTTGGTTTGATTTTTTCAGAAATAAGAAGCTCTTATCCTGACAAAATTATGTGACTGAATTTTTCCACATTTATAAACTATCTACTATAAATTCAATTGTCAGACTGTTACTTGCAGGTGTCTGAAAATCTCTTATGTTAATACACACACAATTGGAGATTCAGGAGAAAGAATGAATCAGCTTCACAGCAACTTTATGAGCTGCATGCCAGTTATTATGTCAGACTGAGCTTAAAAATACCTATGTGGAGGGGGGGGGAAAAAAAAGAAAATCTGTCTCAAGCCTCAAGCTGCAGGTTTGCACATCATCCCCACTAAGCTCTGGTGAGGTGAAAGATGACACATTGCCTTTTCAAAACACCTATTTCGGTTTTAGATTGATGTAAGTCAAAAAACCCACCACTGTCAGGTTTCCTCATCATGATACTATTAAAATGATGCATTTCTTTCTTTCTTTAAATGATGTATTTCTTTCTCTTTTTTTCCCTTTTGTTTAATTACAG
This sequence comes from Dicaeum eximium, assembly GCA_013396995.1. Taxonomy (NCBI): domain Eukaryota; kingdom Metazoa; phylum Chordata; class Aves; order Passeriformes; family Dicaeidae; genus Dicaeum; species Dicaeum eximium. The sequence goes on along the minus strand of VWZP01001457.1, from coordinate 1,463,888 downwards.
GTTTATCAAGGCTGAGTTTATTAGATTTAATATAGTATTCCTAGGAAGGATGTATAATTCCTAGCAAGTCTGATGAAATTTCTTTCCAGTGAAGTTTTGCTTTAGAGGTATATGAACAATGAGCACAGTTAAGATCACCAACAAGCTGAATCTCTTCTATTGATGAAACATTATTGCTTCTTTTTCAATGACTGAAAATGATTACTGTTAAGATCAGTGGGAGACAACAGCCCAGGTACAGAAGTCACTTGCTGCAGATCTGGGAGAAGAAAAGTGCATTAAATCTACCTGCAACAAGTCTCTCTGGCCAGCAGTCAGGATATTACTGAAAAAAACCCCAATTGAACCAAAGAAAAATAATCCAGATTGTTTGGGCATGAGAAAAATTTACTGTAAAAAGAACAGACCAAAAGAGTACAAGAAAGATGAGCTCAGCCTCTCTAAAACCCCTCTACTGCAAAAAGCAAAATTACTGATAATGACAAATGAAGCACTACAAGCCTCCTTCAAAAAAGTCCATTTCAGAGTTTCCTGAATTCTTCCCTCATGCAGTTTGTATCAGTTACTACCTTAGACATAAAATTCAGCTAGATGCATGATCACATGGAGATTGCAAAGTATAGCTGTGTTCTGAGGTAGAGATGTTTAAATGAACTGGGTTTCTTTAAAAACAAAATTAACAGTGCTGTTAGGCTGCTTGACTTTCTTGACCAGAAACTTATGTATCCCATCTTAACTACTAGAGACTTGATCACCTTCAGCCTTCAGAAACATCTTGCTTTTCCTAGACTCGTTCATAACACTGGTGAAAAATTAATCATTCAAGATCTGAACTACAAACCCTCCCAAAAACACCTCACTGCTTTCATTCCCATGGAAAGGCTTTCTTAACACCTTGATGGAATTATCCTGTAATCCCAGCCATCTCTCACTTGTTTGCAAGCCATGTATCAACTCTCTCATTAAAACAATTCCTACAAGATCATCTTTACCAAACCAACAAGTTTCTCAAAGCATACTGTGGAAGCACAGAAGAGTCCTGGAAGCCAGGTCCTGATAAAAACCTGGAGAGATGAATTGCAGCACCATGATTAAGGTTCCATCAACCAGAAAAGTTACATCATGCCTAAACTAGCTTCTAAATATTGAGACTTCAGTTCCTGAACATAACCAGAAGTTACTCAAATTTATATTTTAATCCACCTGTCAAGTGGAGTGCCTTTAGTGCAGAGAAATATGCAGCATGCTCATGTAAAGCAATATGCCAATGCTAATAGTTATCTGCTCAGCAAAAGTGGCAGCCATCTAACACAGATTTTGCTGATGTTGTGACAAAAGAAGATGTTTATGTTTTTCTGTACTTTTTAGGTACTTTGAATTTAAAGAAACAAATGGACATGTGACCAGAAGCTATGAATTTCATTAAGTGGCTCTAGTGTCCATATTAACCTAAATTAGATTATGAAAATTATCAATAATAGAATAAGATGGAAGATGAGGAACAGTTTTAAATACTCCAAAGTAAACCAGAAGTGCCAAGTACCATTTCCAAAACTTTTTCTTGAAGCAACATCACTCTAAATTGCAAGACTCTTAGCTGAGAGCCCTCCTTGCAGTCTGAATACTCTTAATAGCTCCTTTGCAATTGTAAGATGGACTGGTTATGTCTAGAAGTAAGCAAGTTAAAAACAAAAAATAATTGTTCAGAGTTTGGCTATTTCAGGGAGTGGCCAAGCTACAAAAAAGCTCTGCATAATGTAACAATAAGGGAGTACAAAGAGTTCTGTGCAAGAAAAATTATAGTCACAGCTTTACAAAAGCATGTTTCACAGATGAAAAATAATTGCCAAGATACTTTTCACTTGTATAGTTTATGCAAGAGATCTGAAAGGCAGTTTCTTGTGGTACAGATGCATTTTTTTAGTATCTCAGCACTATGGCTCCTCTTGCTGCTGAAATTCATATGAAAAAGAATCATGAGAAAGAGCTGGACAGATCCAAGTTGGAAGGAACTTTCTTTTCTCAAAGACTGTGGGTGGACATGCTTCTGTTTATCATGGCCAACACTGTATATGTTGCAAATATATATTTAAAAAGGGCCCTGTAAGGCTGTGAATCCCAAACTGTGGAGTACCTCTGTTGTCTTCACACATCAGACTAGCAAGAAGATTATTTCCAGACAGTTTTCCTCCTTGCAACCTGCACCTCTTACCAGCATCTACTACATTTGTACAGTCATATCTGTATGACAAATTACTGCAGAGGGAAACTATGTTGACCTCAGAAAGAGTAAGAGCAATGTAGTTCAAGTCATGGTAAAGAATGGAGCCAAAATGCTTCACTAATCCATAATCTACTGAAACAGTCTAGTGAAGTTTTGCAGAACTATGTGTTTCTGTAAAAACAGTCAGTTATGCTACTGAATTCCAGCATAGCTTAAACAGTACTTGAACATGGAAAACATTCACGCAGACCAGAGAGAAAACTCCCACATTCTACCTAAAACTTCTCTTTTCACCCAAAGAAATTGAAACTCCTGTATCTGTAAATAGAAAGCACATGGCTAATTCATCAATGCCAACATCACTGGGTGATTATATTTGATGTGGCTGGTGCCATGTTGATGAGAAAACAATAAACTGTGAAAAATGTCACTTCTCAAAAATTAGTTGGCTAGCATTCAGTAAGAGATAGATTGTTGTAACAGCTGTGGCATGATGACTTTGATGAATTACATTTTTGTTCTTCTGGAATAATTCTGAAGAATGTGTCTCCCTCCGCACACCACCATGGAAGCAAATCCATTTGCTCACTGAGACCCTTTTAAAGAACCATCATTCTTATTACCCCTGCTTCGATGGCTTTACAGAATGTGAAATAAAACCCACTTCAGTTCTTTCAGTCAACCTGTTTTTTGGCTCCTATAAATCTTTCTTTTTTTTTTTTTTTTTTTAGGGGAATAAAGTCTATTAAGGAAAAATAAAAATATAGTGGGTACATAACGCAGTGTCCTATGGACATAACCTTCAGAGACCAATTTTTTCACCTTGCCTCAGTGGAAACATCAGCTTTTGAAGGTTGACAAACCCAGGAGCAGGAAAATAAAACAATTTTTGCTCCATTAGGACAAAGGAATCCTATCATCATGCTCCAATTTTATCTGCCTATAGAGGCAAATATTCTGAATTAGTCTCCCAGGGAATTAAGAAAAAACACAAGTGCCACTTCTCATTTGAGTTGCAATGAAGAACATCAACGGGAGTGGATACATCTCCATAAAAGAGAACAGTCACAACAAAGGGCTTAAAAGAGAACAAAAATAAGAGCCAAGGTACTGAAGTATTTAAGAATAAACACACCAAAGATAAAACCCCAATCTCTTTCAACTATCATGAGGTTGAAGAAAGCTTTGTTTGAAGAATTCCAGGATAAGGAAAAAAAGCCTGTGCAGATACACTACATTAAAATTAAACTGCAAAGCAGGTGCTTTCAAGCCATATGTGGTCAAATACTGGAACATAAAATTCCCTATATGCAAGTCTATTCAGATACTCCTGGCATTTACCTGTGAGATTTAAAAGGCACAAATATGCACGCAGCTAATGTAAAGACACTCCAGTTGTTCTAATTACTTTATACCTAAATCACTTGTTAATGGTTGGTGCTGTACACAACTATGCCACCTCCAAAATGACTTGGAATCAGTAAATTCTCAAAAAGCATAAAGCATCATGGAAAAAACCACAGGAAGCACACTTACAGAAATTATGTCAATCACAGAAATAAAGCAGAATTCAGGGATGTAATACAGATTTTTTCACTTTTTCTTGCTGAAACAATTCCCCATATATTTTTTATTGATGCACCACCTGTTCTATTTCCCCAGTTTAACAAGGAAAGAGGGATGAAGCAAAGAAAAGAATTTGTATTTCAAGAAAAGATTATGTCTAGTTCTTGGAAAAAAAAATCACACAAATCAGTTTCCATAAGGAACTTCTATTACTGTGACTTCGAAAATGAAACCATTAAGCCTGTGAAGTGCTCAGACAGGCATACAGCAGCTTTATTTCCAAGTCTGTGCTTTTATTAGATATATTAACTGGGGAGCTGCATAGTACCTCACTTACCATCTTAATACCCTGTGCCATCAATCTAAGACCTCAGTCCTAATGGCCTGCCACAAAAAACACTGGAATTCTTTGACTCTAAATTCCCTTTAAACTCCAAGTACAGCCTTATTGCACAAAGAGAAATCTATCTTCCTTCCTTGACAACTCCTGCACAGAAACAAGCAAATTCAACCAACAAAACATTTAACCAGGGAAGCAAAATTACCAAAATCTGACCTACAACAGCACATGGGCTACCCCCAGCCAAGAAAACTTGAAAATCCAAGAATGTTATACCTGTGCCTTTCTGAGCCATACTCCAGCAAATCATACACTCCTCTCAGCTATTTCCTAGTTTCAGTCAAATTATGCAAGCTAAATTGAAGTCCACCAGAGCTGAACAGGTGAATCCAAAGGCAGAATATAGTTCAGTGTAAGAACTTAAAATCTCCAAGCATTTACCAAACTCATTAATTCATTTAATCTCAAACTCTCTAGACTATTCTCTTACATTTTGTGGATCCACACATGAATACCTCCAAATAAAAAATATTCATTACTTTCTTCTGACATAACTGGTTTTCAAGATTATAAAAGGATTTTGGCAGAAGCTGACAGCATAAAGAAAAAAAAAAAAGTGGTTCTTTGCATTCCCATCTAGGGAGAAAAAAATTTGGATTTGATGGCAATACCAGATTATGCTTAACATACCCTAAGGGCAGAGACCTAGTATTCAGAGTGGATTAGAAAAAAATCAGGATAATTGATCCCCACAGCTGGAAGTGGAAATGTTGAGGTAATTTTGTCTTTGGAGACTGGCTAATCAGTCAGAGTACCTGAATGAAAACCACAGGCCTGACTCGTGCCTTTTTCCTATTAAAAAAAGGAAGCTACAGTTGCACTTTCTCAATGACTAGGAATGCAAATACCACATTATGCATAACAAAAGTTACTGAACTGCTGTATGCTACTCTTGGTTCTTCTGGAGTACTTTCTTTCAGTGTTCTCTCTCACCCATGGAAAACTGGACCATTATTAATATCACCCTAGGGATATTAATAATGTGAAACTAGCTGCAAGTGGCAAACTAAGATCATTGCAACTGCTGGGATCCACAACCTCAGTGTACATTTCTAATACTACTGAACTAAAACGTGCAATTAAATGTAAGCTGAAGTCCAGTAGAGTGATACAACTCCTGTTTCACAACAGTCCATGTACTAAGAAGAATCTACCCTTAAAACTTGGCTTTTCTTAGTTGCAATTGGTCTGTAAAATGTTACAGATAAATAGTGTAACTTCTGAAAATTTACAGATTTTTCCTAGGCTTATTCACTTGCTAGAATTTCAGCCTTCCAGCAACAGTTTATTTTCATTAGAGTATCATGCTGCAGAAAGAAACTACAGAAAGAAACTACAGAAAGATTTCTACATCAAACTCATGAGTGCTCACACACGAGTCAAAGCAGCAAAGAGCTAAATTCCTCTCTGGAGTTACACTGGGAGTAGCCACCATGAAAATGTAAAAAATAATCCAAAAAGCATTTTTAACTCAGTAGTTCTCTGTTAGATTATCAGTACTTTGTAGTACTTTCTCAATACTAGCAAAAATAATAAATGTTAACTGCTTTACCTAAAGCCAAACTGGGCAGGCAGGGAGAGGAAACCAACAAAATAAAAACAACAACAACAACAAAAATCCCAAAACCATTTTCTGAGGGTGATTTATGATCTGTATCTACACAGTCATGGAAAAACCTTCCAACTGACATTCCATATTGCTTGAATACATTTTTCCTTTGAGATAACTATGTTTGCTTTCAGAAATGTCTTTAGCTAATCTTGATTTCAATATGCACAGCTAGAAAGGTGAAAAAACGAAAGTAAGAACAGTCCAAGAAACAGCCTAGAGTCTCCCCTGTGCTTCAAGAGGCAAAGTTAGACACTAAATGTGCCCATCTCAAGACCCTCATAATGGAGGAAAAAGTACTTAAAGGCTTTGATCTGCCAGCTAACTCCTGGCCTTGGAAAAGGAATCCAAAACCATAGAGCTGAGAACCTTATTAAAGTGGACAAACATTAGCCAAATAATTTCTGTGTGATTACTGAATGATGCTGTCCAGTGTGGGGCCCAGTTGAGGTGCATCAGAGAATGATTTGATTCCCAGCTGGGAAGTAGTTCCTCACTCAGCTTTGTAAAGAAGAGCCAGTTCAGGTGACTGCCTGCTCCTGATGTTCCTCTCCTCACATCCCCTCTCTCTTCAATGGAATCTGAACACTGACTGCAGAGGGAAGCAGAAGTGCTTCAAGGAAAAACTTCCCCCTGCACTTTCTGGAAATCACAGAATCCAACCACCCAGTCTAATGATTCAGGAACAAGTTTCTACAATGAAATGTTACACCCCTTGACCTCAGCTAGGATTAACAATGCACTTAAACTCCCACATAGGATTAGTCATCTGGGAGCTGTATGGCTAATACAGTTTTACACATCACTCAGAGTATCATAAATCAAAATTAAAAATCCAGCATGAAACAAAATCTCAGAATCATCTGTGTAACCCCCCTTCCAGGGAAGGAACTGATGACTTAAGAATTCTTAAAGGGTAGCTTAGGATTTTCCTTAGCATCTGTGACAGATATAACCTGAACCATAGCATCATTTAGGTTGGAAAAGACCTTTCAGATTGTCAAGCCCAACCATTATGTAATTAAAGACAAGATTTCTACTGTAATTGATTTAACCTTGTCTTTCAGTTTCTAAGCTTTTTGTGAGAAAGTGATGGTTCAGACAAATTCAAAGAGGCATTTTTAACCACCGCTGGTTAATCACTCCACATCCACCTGCAACTGTCAAGCACAAATAGAAAAATGAGATATAGAATTAAAAATCTTTTGGAACACAGAATTTTGCTCCAAGGTAGTTTATTTCATAAATAAAGCTTGTTCTGTTCCACCAGAGAGCTACATCAAGGACTGTGAGGAAATGACTGGAAAATATCAAGTGGCAGGCCTGACAAAAAGCAAGTATGAATTATCCTAGGTACAGTTCGAGCATTAATTAAGCCTATCAAAGCATAAATGTGAAGATGTTAACCACAGCCTTCTGCATGGCACCTGCTAAGCTGCCAAGCTGAACTCAGTGGAGTAGCCCAGAGAGACCAGAAATCTATGTATGCCGTCAAAAAAATGACAAACCAGCTTAATTCCTTTCTCTATCTACACATGCTTTATTATGAAAGAGAAGAAGGAAATTTCTAAGTCTGTAGAGGAAAGAACTGAAAAAATACATTTAATTCTTAAATTACACCTACCCCCCTATCTATCTACCATCAGCTATAAATCTTTATTTATCTGATAGATATATGGGTTTGTGTCATTTTGAATTGACGTCAGCTGTGAATCAAAACTGTACTGACTCACACTAGCTTTCAATATCCTAGCACTTTGTGCTCAGATTTTAATCACACACTGACATTTAGAAAGCCCCATGCAGGGATGGGGATTTTATGCTAACACAGTCCATGAATCCAAGATGGAAATTGCTAGTTCAAAGAGGGTCTTGGTGGATCCAGCATATGGCAACAATTGTCTGTGTTATTAATCATTCACTGAGGTTATTTATTATAATGTTGTTTTATTTTTCTATTAGTTTTCTACATCTTTGTAATGCTATGTATAAAATGGACTCAAATAATTTAGAAAGTTTAATGCATTTAAACCATGTAGGCAGGCATTTACTGTGGCACAAATAATTTTCTTAAATCACCATGTGGACTTCAGCTTATCTATGGCAATTTATTTTTATAATTTTCAGTGAAGAAATAGGTAGAGATATCTTTTTATATTGCTGGCTTTTGCAGATGAGGCTGTTCACTATCATAGTCACAGAAAAGGAATACCCTGGGGCTCTCTGAGTTTCCTCCAGGTAGCTGCAGAAATAAACACTGCCTGCTCTTATTTATGCAGTCAGCATTACACAAATGTAATGAATGAGAGGATTTAGCCCACAGTTTATTCAAAATGGCAACTGCCTTGGAAGTGGCTAATAAATGTGTTCTGATGTGTAGCTTCGTTCCCATGACACAGAATTAACAGCAACTGTAATTTTAAGAGGTCTCAAAATTTTCTGTTAGAATCATCTTTTATAATTATCTTCAGTCACTGTGAAAATATTGCCATACAAAAAAAATTAAGCTCACAAATTGCAATACATATTATTAATAGAACCGAAGGTCATAAAAACACATTACTGTATGAATGTGACTGATGTGATTACAAAGGCCACACTTAGTACTTAGCCATGCAGATTTAGAGAGCCTCTCACAATTTGTAGGAAGTACTGGAAGTTTATTTGCTGAACATTAGGATATGTCCTCAGCGACAGTATGTTTACAAAAATGACCACATTTTTACAACCTTCCTCTGGTTCTCATTGCACAGAAATACTACCAAGTTAACCTGCAAGGTAGCAAGCTTAACACTGCACTTGTTTAACCTGAAGCATCTATCTGAGGTTTGTTGAGGATGCTGTTACTGTATGTGATTCCAAACAAAGGAATCTGCAAACCCAGGTATCTTTTAAGATGGACAGCTGAGCACTCCTATCTCTTTCCACTCCCTAAGAACAAAAAAGGAGTCTGAGACAAATGGATCAACTGAAAACCTCCTGCCTCCTAAGCCAATCACCTCTGTTGTCACTGAAGACAAGGATAAAGCAAATAAACTGAGAAAACACATACTAAAATCACAGTACAAAAAAGCTGGTGAGACTCCGTATGTTTTGAATTTTCTGTTCATTGAAAAGGGAAAAAAAAAATTAAAACCTGAAATAGTTATCAGTGTTTCACTACCAAACCTGAAATTTATTGCAAAAGTTTTGCTGCCATATGCGTAAGAGTTACTTTGGACAAATGCCAGAAATAAAAGGTGGTCTGTGAAGACACCTGTTGAGAAAGAAAAAAAATTGCTGTGAAGTGGGAAATTTCTATAGGATCACCAAGCCAGATCCTCAGGGTAGGGTCAGGAATTTAGATAGCTGCTCCTTGAGCTTAGACATTTATACTTTAGTACAATTCTGAAAAAGACGAGCTCTGACCAGCTATTAGAAATACAACAACTGTTGCAAAAATGCTTAATATTGCCATAGGCTATGTTTAATCACAGATGAAAAATGCATGATCTTTGCTCATTTCTTCTCTTTTAGTGACTCAACTGAGTCACTACTGTATCTGAGGTTGAAAAACTTGCACTTGGATGAGATCAATTTTATGTACAGCCAGAGACATTGCTACTTATCACACATTTGCCCAGGCAGCCCCAGTCTCTAACTGGAGACACAGAAGAAAACAAAATATGAAGCACCATCAACGACAAATCAACACAGCAGGATAAAATAAAGCCTTCTACCAATTTCTCACAAGGGTGCTTTTCATGTTCTTCCCCACCAGGACTATTTCTCCTAACTCAAGTGCCCTTCACTGTTTTACCTGGAATTCTCTTTGCTTTTTGCAATATAGGAACAGAAAATGAGGTGAGGAAAAATCAGAGCAACCTGAAATTCCTTACAGATCAGGAAAACAGCTTTTCTCATGGTATATTGGGACAAGCTTTTATGGGTGCAAAAATCAGAAGTGTGATGACAAAGACATTTTGTAATCTAGAAGGAATTATATCAGGCTAAAGAATAATTGAAATTCTCTACCTGCAGTCCTAAGCTTTGCCTCTTTGTTATCTTGAGGCAAGTCTTTTGAGAGCTAGGAAATTTTAAATTAATTGACAGGTGAAATTTCAAATATCTACATTTCAGGTTTTATCAAGTGATGATATTTGACACTTACAGAACAATAATGTCCCATTCAGACACTTTTTTCATTCAAGAGAGGAATCTGTCTATATTTCTTGAAGATGAAACAAGGACATTAGAAGAAATGGGATTTAATAGAAGACATGGTCACCTGGAGCAGCCGTGACCCTCCACGGCTCCTCAAAGCCTTGTAAATGCGTAAAGTGATCTGCAGACTGTCATGGAGAGAAGAAGGAGGAATTTCCCCATTTCTCTGTTTATAAAGAAATGCTCTGTGGGTATTTCCATATTCTGAGTCTTAATTCTGAAGAAGTGAAGCTTTATCACCACCCAAGTGGCAACTTCCAGGATGGTTTACTTGGATGTTGAGCTTGATCTGCGCCCCAGCTTGGGAAAAGTGGTAGGCAAAAATATTCTGTTTGTTTCAATTTTTCAATGGAAAACAGTAAAGATATGCTACCCATTTAACCTACAGAGGTTTACAAAACCCCATAGTTTGTGTATTTGGCCTCCTCGCTGCACTCACAAGATAATATTCTTTTTTAGCGGCCGAGTAATTTTGGGGTAAAAGGTTCGCGTGGATTTTCTTTAGGCAGCATGTGTTTGCACACTTTTTTCCAAGTCCTAGCATTTCTAAAATTAAAAAAAAATTCAAAATGAAAAAAAAAAAGAAATTTCCAAGGTGACCTTGTCATACAAAATGCCTGCAAAAACTGCCTGTCATCTCATTCTCCAATGTTTGTGCACTCTTTCCCCTTTTTTATTTGATTTTATGTGATAGTCTATTTCACTTTTAAACTCAAGCTGAAAGAGTCACAACTCTGAATTTGCTCACTGTCTGTTTTACAAAGCTTGTTATGAGGAAAGAAAAGAGTTGTACCAGTGTGCACTTCTTTTAGCATTCCTGGTGCCTTAAATAATAACCAGTTAATCGTGGTTTTGTAAACCCCTTAATAACTGTGTTACTTAGCAGTAAACCCCACTTATTTTATTGAATTTTGATGCTGTATCTTCCTGGGAACTTAAGATTTCTCACTGTATCTCCTTTCACTGTTGTAATTATTCTTAAAATATCTTTAAAAACTAGAATGAACACAGGCAAAGAAAACGTAAACCTTGGAGAAAACAGCCACTTGCTTTTGCAAGAGAGCTACACCAGTTTAGGTTATATGTGGCAGTTAGACCTCACTATCCTCACAGAATATTCCATAAAATCCAATACAGATTTAAGCAAAAAGGCTTCCACAGGAGCTAAATTAGACTCTGGAGAAAGAACACTAATAGCCTTCTCCTAGACCTCTACAGGGCTGTAAAAGTACTTTTAAAGTACATGGCACTTGCAGTTCCATATTTCCCATTCAAAGGAGGAAGGTATGACTGCAACTGAAAAGATTAAGACATTCAGCCACCTGACAGCTTTCAGGAAGCAAAGCCAAATTTTATTCCCAGTCATTTTCAAGCAGGAAGAAGCAGCCCTCAGTCAAGTGCTAAGCACTACTGACAGCTCACAGTATACATGAGGAGAAATGCATTCAGACTAAGTTTGCCCATAACAACACCATTAGAACCAGCAATTTCAATACCATGGCTCTGAAGCACCTTCATTGTTTTCAGATCCCACAAGGAATCTCTTAAGAAAACACTGACTTGTGTACTCACTACACAGATCAATCACTCTAAGAGAAACTGAAAGGGGCACTGAAAAAAAGGTGTGGAGAAATATACTGGTTTTTTTACCAAGGCTTGTACTGACAGGACAAGGGGTAATGACTTTTAACCAAAAGAAAGTTTATACTGGATATAAGAAAGAATTTTTTAATTATGAGAGTGGTGAAATACTGGAACAGATTGTCCAGAGAAGTTACGGATGATTCATCCCTAGAAGTCTTCTCAATCCCTGTAAGAGTTCAAGGCCAGGCTGGATGGGGCTTTGAGCAACCTGGTCTAGTGGAAGATGTCCCTGCCCATGGCAGAGTGACTGAACTAAATGATCCAATCATTTCCTTTCTCACCCAAACCATTTTGAGAGTCTGTGATTCTACAAAATTGTCTTCTAATTGCAGGTGCCCAAGGTATACAATTTATATTTTACCAATGGGAACATTTTTAAAACTCATTGAAAAATTATGTACCTTTTGCCTAAAAAACAAAAGCAAATCAATCTGGGAGGGCCCTTTAAGCTACACTATTAAGTGCTATAAATAAGATCATTACTATACTTCAACTGTCACTATGTTGAGCACATATATTATCACATTTAGTCACTTGGTTTCTAATACCCATGTGACAGCAGGCATATATTTCTTTCAATGAATGGGACCCTGCAGACAGTTTGCCTGACTACTAAAAAGAAATGTCTTATTAATAGATTTTAGAAAGATGCATTATTTCATATATATTTTTTCAGGCAATAAATCCTAAAGATATGAATGAAACTGACAGAAAAATGAATTGTATCCATTATCAAAAATTACTCTGTGATAGTCACTGCAGCCAAATCCTAAGACCTCTGTCATAACACTTTACTTCGCTCAAAATACATTGAACAATGCAGTCAAGCGAAACAGGAGGGAATTAAAAGAAAGGACTCAGAGGTTCCATATGGCAACACTACAGCTTTCTAATCTGGAAAACTGAGATGCAGTATCTTAGTAAGTTTTTTAATTAATTAATTATGAATTTTGTGTTTGCAAGAACGAAGAAATTCAACACAAAATATGTACAACATCAAACAATCAGTGCATCTCATTTATGCATTGTAAATAGTCTCGTTCTTTTCAGAAACTTGTGACATTTTGCTTTGTTTATAAAGAAGAATCCTACATTTTCTAGGCATCTGAGAAACAAAACAAACAAACTAAAAAAAAAAAAGGGTCCTTTTGACAGTAATAAAGAGAAACCAAAATATATACCAACAGGATTTTAGAGTAATCATAAATTGCCATCATAAATACGTGATGAGTTACCGGATAGCCATTTCGCCCTGGTAGACCCTGGTTGAATGAGATGAAATGGTACGACACATTAACAACACAGTCATGACATAATGACACAACAAACATGCAGAGTACATCACCAGAAAATTATAATTTGTGTATTGCTTGGTTTTTTTGCATGTGATGATGTTTCAAAACGAGAAATAGGAGATAGGTACTGCACAGTGAAGAAACAAGGCTTTGGCAATGGAAATTATGTCTTTCAACTTATATAAATGCTCTGATTAAAAAACTACTGGCTACTTCTGATGCCCAGTGAAATTCTGTTTTTTATGAAGAGAATTATCCATGTAAACTGATGGGCAATAAGCAGTTAATTTAAATTTAAAAAAAAGTTTAGCACTTAGCCAGTAAAGTATTAGATTCCACTAGAACATAGATGGCAAAGAAGAAATCTGAGTTTCTGTAAAAGATCATTAAAAAAATTCAAAATCCCCAGCCTCTGAATGCTATTACATGTGCCACTCAGTAGTCATGTACAAGGAAAATAAATAGTGCACTGTGGCAGCCTTTGAAAGTAGAACACACACCTAATTCTCCAGTTTCAGGCAGGATATACAAATATTTGATATTTTAAATGAAAACTATTACCACAGTCTCCCAGGTGAAAACAATACTTAAGTTCACAACAGTTGCCCCTAGCCAGTGTCTATGTAAATACAGAAATTAATTAGGAACAGAAACTACACTTCTTTATGCCTTGTAACAACCTAAACCATTGCTGCCTGTCAGCAAGATGAAGTCTTGCAGGTGTCACACATAAAACTCGGAATTTGAAGTTGGATACTAGAATTACTCAGTTTTGGAACCTATTTCAGGTTTGTGCTAATATTGCCAAGATTACAACTTATTTTGGGGGGGGTTGTTTGTCTGATTGTTTGGTTTTTTTAATGTACCTATACTGAAACAGTAGGGAGCTGAAGTCAGAGATATTCTTGATGAGGCATATACTGAACTCTTGCCACGTTGCCTTGGTACAGGAAAATAGCTTGTATCATGATTTATGTGTGCTCTTTGTGTTTCAGAGGAGGACTGCAAAAGAAATTGGGGAAATAGGTGTTTCTTTCAAATAAACAGCACCTTTATGCATTAAGCCTGGCTTTTCATTGATGGCTTGTTAGCTGAATTTGTCACTATGAATTGCTGAGCACATGGTCAAAGTCTTACAAGGATAAACAATATCATGACTCAATATATGCAGTTCACAGTAAAATCTTTAGGTCACAGCAGGAATTCAACATATTAATTAAATATTCTTAAACATGCATGTTGCATAGAATAGACAGATCATAGGGTCTTGAAAATATTGTGGAAATATTGCATCTATTAAAAAAAAAAACCACTGAAGTCTTCAAACTGGAAAAGAAATATTGTTTCAACAGTCACATTGCTATGCCACGTGATGCCAATGGATGGCATGACAGACACAAAGGACATATGTGCTTAGTCCTGTCCTTCAAGTCAGACTTTTGACCTACTCTGGGAATATACAAAAAAGCAAACAAAAGACACACAAAAAAACCCAAGCAGAAACCAAAACAACCTCAAGACCCCAGAAGAGAAAAAATGCTTTCTCACAAGAAGAATTAGCACAAGATTCAATCGACTTACTGAATGGAACAGCACTATTTAATAATAATTTTACACAAGCACTTACTCGCTTCAGTAGCAAAAACAGTGAAATGAACTGGACAGCCTTTATGCTTTTGTGATAAATGCACAGAAAGTTACTACCCAGCAAGAGTGGCCAGGTCTGGGCTTAAGACAGGATACTCACACATTTTTATACTTCAGTAAAATATCTGTTATGAAGTCACAGGCAAAATGAACATAACATACTTACATGGAGTTGTGAATCCAAATGGCAATCTGGAGCGCTGAACATAAAGCTTTATTGCTTTAGAGACTTTTTTCTTAACGAACTTCCTGATTTAATTATTCAGCTCCAAGATACCGTGTATGTATAAATACCAAAATTCCCTCTTGAGCATACATGATCATTTTATCCCGCTGCTAACTTAACAGGATCTAACAGATTTCTCCCTGATTCTGGAAGAACCAAAAATGTATCACTGTACTTACAGGAGGTCCTGTGGGGTGGGGGAGAGGGGGAAAAAGGAGTAAAAAAAGAAAAAAAAGAACACGTAAGCTTATGAAGTTACTGAAGAAAGACACACACAGTCAAGCACAAGGCCTTGGGATTGTCAGTGAGCAGCACTGCTAATGCAGGGCACACGTTTTCCCACTTAGGTCATCTTGTGCTTTGATAGTGCTCTGAAACTTGTAAATATGACTACTGCCTAAATGCATGCACTTACCTTAACAAATCTTCAATTACAGTCATGCAATCTTATGAAAATTGCTTCTCCATCCATTTCCATGCAATTTCATGCCAGTCCAAAAATACCAGCCATGGACTGCAATACATTTTGTCAGGCTCCACATCACCAGTTCCAGTTAACCACACAGTGAGCATTTGATCAGAGCTTGGCCATGGAATGGCACAAAGTACCCTTGGAATTTAACCTGGGCATCTTGTCAAGAATACGTGTACCAGCATCTTCCAGCCTTCCAACTCTGCCTCTGAGGGGAGGTTTCAGTGGCCACCTGACAGTGCTGAACACTCTTTTCATCGCCTTCCTCTCTCAAGGCACACATATAAAATGCTCCCCATTAAAATGTCACACTTTGTGAAGTGATATTTGCACATTTTTTCAATTATTTAGACCTCAAAGACTTTTGTGTAGCAGTTCTTGGAAACATTATCAAAAGGGCCACAAATCAAATCTACTATTTCAGTCTTATTAATGTTAGCAGCTGCAGCTCCCAAATCAATGGCATTTCATTAAGCTTTTATGCCTCTCCCTAATTTCTGAATAAAGTGAAGTGCAAAAGGAGTATAAAACAGCAGCAGCTGTACTTTGAGATTGCTTTTAATATTGACAGCCTTTTGGTTTTAACAATGCAACTTTTATTGTCCAGCAACTAAGGTAATTTCTTTATTCTGGCAAACATTCTTAAACAGCATTTCAAGGTGCAGGTCTGTTTTTAAATGAGAGATCCATTTCCTTTATTAATAGTTTACCATGTGTTTATTTGAGATGTAAAATGAATCAATGAGTATCCCACAAAGTAATTGCCAGGATCATTTGTAACTCAGTCTTCAACCACAGAATTTCCCTCTGTATCACAGCCTTTTTCTCTGAAGTAAATACCAAGACACACTGAATAGAAACACAAAGGTGATTTGTATCAACTTTTTGCAGGGCTTGGGTTTAGTTTTGTGATTCAGGAAGATATGGAAATGGTTTTTAAGAGCCACATAAATTATAATTTTCATAAATAATAAAGGCTACAGAAGATTTGCAGGATCTAGTTGATCAGAAGACTTTCCTAGCTGGCAGATTAGACAAGACAGCCAAGGAGAACAGAAATGCTCATTTTCTACTGCATTGCCTCCAGAAAGTTCACCTTGATGAAAAACTCAATCCTACAAGGTAATTGATTCAATTCCTGTGAATGTCAACAGCAGGAGGTGCTCAGCAGCTCCTAACTTTGCCCCAAATGGAATTGCAAGCTACACACCACCAGCAGGTTTCTATCAACAGCAACCTCCCTCGTACAGGCTAATGAACCAACAAATGTTTTCCTTATTTCTGTTAGAACTTAACTGCTCATTTCTATAAAACAACTTCTCTCATAGAGAGTAGTCTACTTATCACATTATGCCCCTGATTATCAACATTCTCGACACAAGGAATTTTATTTCCTTTGTTATTTCCTTATAAAATTGTTCTCCTCCAACCAAAGGGGCCTGATGTAACACTGACATAGTATTCCAACTACTGATTTACGTGGAGTTATTCTAAATTGTGCATGTGTGAGAACACCCCTGAAGGGTTTGACTGTTACCAAAGGCACCATGTTGAGCATTATGAAGTGTACCTACAAATTAAGGATGCCCAAGACTAGAGAAATATCTGGAAGGCCACCAGATAATATGCCAAGGGTCACAAGATTTTACCAGAGAAGTTTCAGGTTTCTTTTTCAGAGCACACATGCAATACAACTAAAAATCAAGGCATGCTGGGTATGCATCCTCACAAGAACAGACATCAAATGACAACAGATCTTATGAAATTAAAAACTTACCAGTCTCTCCTCTTCTTCCCCGCTTACCTCTTTTCCCTGGAGGACCTAAAAAGAAGATGGTGGATTGTAACTTTTCCCCTTGAAATTACAGGTAGAATATCATTTGTTTGGATGTAAGGGCATTAGACTGATATACTACATGAAGTTTAGAGACTGTTGCTGAGCAGGGGTAAAAGATAACCCAAATAAGATTTAGGAAGTTTGTGATAAATTTGACCGCTGTGGTACCCACTACAGGCTCCCTGAAAAAAGGTTGGGAGAAACTTTGAAGGTCATCCAGTTCCTCTTTTTCAAGGAAAAAGTTAACCACATCTAAATTTTTATTGCAACTTCCACAGGCTCCCCCCAATATTTCACTGTTCTGACAAGTAGAACATTTTTCTTTATGTCCAACTCGCTGCACTGAAGCCCATCAATTCTCGTGCTTTCCACCATGAACCCCACAGAAGAAATTGTTCCTTTTCTTCTTTCAAAAACATCTTTGTATTCCTCAGAATTGCTGCACTGGTACTTCAGTCATCCTAAACCAAATATATTGTAGGACATTAAATTTTATTCAATTATTCCTGTATTAAGCCAAAAGATTAGTATTTATTTGTAACAGTAAATCCTCTGGAATTTGCGTTCGGCCTCGATCTGAAAACATGCAAGAGATGAAGAAATCATCACCTGGCTTGCCATCCCCCAAACATTTAACAACAGTGTTCATGTTGCCAGACCCAGTGTACTGTGCTTTGCCTCCAGTTTGTATTTGTTTATTTGTCAGCCAACACAATGGCTTAGTCACTGTATGCTTTTTGCTGAGAAATCTTTGCTTCTCAATGTCCTTTCTCCATAAATATTTACATAATACAAGCTTCTGCTGTGACCTCTGTGACCTCTGTGGAGGGGGGAAAAAAAAAAAAAAAAATCAATCCTTTTTGTCCCTCATTTCTGCCTTCAATATCCTTTTCCAAAACGTGCAGATCTCAGATGTCAGACTGCAGACACTTTCCCCCCTCTTCCTGGTAACCCTGACACGCTGTTCCTGAAAGTGCCAGGAAAGCACACTTGCACTTCTCCATGCACAGCTCGGAGGAGAGGCAGCAGCTGTGGGGGTGACACAAGTTCTGAAACGTGGCTGCTCTGAAAAGAGAACCACAGGTGGGACTCCAAGCTCCAAGGGTGGAATTCCCAGCAGCAGCGAGGCGTGCAGGAGCACGAGTACCTCTGCTGCGGCTGTACCTCACCGTTTGTAATAGATACGAGATGCACAGGTGGCTTTGTGCAAATGGCCTGCCACTTTGAACTTTACAAATCATCTGAAGCATCATGCCATAGCTTTTAAATAGCTTTGCATTATGCATTTGCAGCAATCTGGCTTAAAAGACTAAGATGCTGGAAAGCAGCATTAGTGAAACAATTTCAGGATACATATCAAACAGCATTAGTTCTCCAGGTGAATAAAATACTATTCCTTTAAAAAGCAAGAGGGGAGAAGAGAAGAAAAGAGAAAGGAGAAGGGAGGAGAAAAAGGAAGAGAAAGGAGGAGGAAGAAAATAGAAAAGTATTCTTGTCTTGAATGTCGAGAGGTTTACTCCTATCAGAGTGTTATAAACTTGACTAAAATCCTTCTTGCCCATTCTAATAATTACAGTAGTGGCATGATGCAACAGAAGTTTAAGGCAACAATATCATACAAGGCCAGAATGGCATGGGATATTTAGAATCAGTAGCACAAACACTTCAGCATCATGAAAAAGAGCCAAAGTGTCATTGAAGTATAGGAGAACCTTGCAATGTCCTCCTTCAAGGTCCATCTAGAGAAAGATGTACCCAAGCTCACAACACAGATGTAGAGCAGTTTGGACTCAACATGAACATGGATGTGCAGGAGAAACTTAGAATGTTCTTCTCCAGGTAATGACATGTCATTGTGCATATAGCAATAATATTCACCTAAGCAGGGTGGTGGTATTTTATTTTATCAAACTTCAATTGTGCTATAGGTATGTACACACACACACATAAGTCTACTACCAGGTTTGCTTTGGAGAAATGGACAGCACTTCAAAACTAAAAATTTTGGCTACACACCAGCAAAACACATTAAAGTCACTAAGAGAAAATCCTGAAGGTCACTTCAAGCTATGAATTTCAGGAAGGAATGAAATCTGTTCACAAAACCAGACGTCCATAGAGCACTATGTTGCTAGTTTAGCTGTATAAAGGGACATATATATTTTTGCTGTATACAGCAAAAAACAGGCTCCAGTTCAGCTCTTTCCTCTGTCATCAAATGCTGATCCTTTCTAAGATGTTATTCTAAGATTATTAGATTTAAATGTGTGAATCATCAGAAAAATCACTGTTATTATTATGTTTCCAAAATAACCACACCACTGAGGTTAGGAAAATTACTCTGGACTTAGACCAATATTACTGAAACCATACCACTGCCCCTGACCATCAGACTAGCAGTATTTAAGGGCCAACTGAGTGTCATGTATCTCTTCTCTCTCTCATTAAAACTTGCTTTATTTGTGCACTATTCAAGTCTGTCAAGGTGGTAGCATTTGCAAAACTCGAATTAATTGTGAGATGAGAGACGGATCTTGCAAACTTCTACTAGGCTTCGGTGATCATTTGAGGAAATAGTTCCTGTATATTTATCTATTTACTTTTTACCAATACAAACTAACTCATTTTAAACAGTTTACCACAGATGGTTTCAATTCACAGCAAACTAACTCTGAAATTTATGGTCATCACTAGATGACCTACTGCTTCAGAAAGTACACAAGCTTTCATGTTTTCCTGAACAGGCTGCTTTCTCTAAATCTCAATTGCTAACATATCATCTGTAGCTGCAAGAGTTTCAAGCTATCAAAACCCTGGGCATTTTTCTATAAATATTAATTTTCCATCTGTCTATAATTTTTTAACTTTGCACTAATTGGAGGATTTGGTGGAGACTCATCACAGCAGAAGGAAAAGTAAATAAAGCTGTATTATACACAATGTCAGCTTACATCAAGTCCACAGATATTTAAAGCTTGCACAAAACACTCAACATGACACAACTACTCTGAACTTTCCTGCCTGGGGTAAAAAAAAATCTCTCCAAGAGTATCAGAAATGTCTATGCTGAACTGAACTTAATCCAGAGTATTTTAAGGGTATTTTGTTTTAAAATATGTTTTTATATTAAAAATATAAATATTAGGAAAAAAAATAGGAGTTTGAATCTCAGTGGAGTGAGTTGGGTTAATAAACACTAATGATACTGAGCAATAGGCAAAAGCTTGTTTATAGTAGCCAACTTTGGCAAAACACTGTTTTTCCAGGATGACTACATTTACTTACCTGTAGGGAGTAAGAATAAAATGCCAGATCACCTGTTTTTCATTTTCAACTTAATTTAGTTTCAAAATATCTGGAATTATTTTATTCTTCCAAAACCATTTATGAAACTAATTCTTATCAACGGAAAATTTGGAAATTTTTTTTTTCCATTCAATTAAAAAAAAATGCCACTGCTATTCCATATTTATGAAGAGAATTTTGGAATAGAAAGAAACTAAAAACTAATTGAATCTAAAAGTCAATTATTTATCTAAATTTATCTTCTCAACCACAACATTTCAGCCACTCAAAAAGTAACTCTTACCTACCATAAGAGTCTGTCAAACAAACAAAAAAACCACCACAAATAAAAATCCCACCCTCCCACACTGCACAAAATGGACAGAACCACACATAGTCTTTAAATGTATTGATATATTTAAAGAAAAAAAATTCTACATTTCAGAAACAGCAGACAGAAAAAAAAAAAAAAGGCAAAAAACCCACCATATTTGGTGGGTGAGACAGAGTTCCTCTATCAGCACCTGCCAGGAACATCAAATGCTTGGCCATTTGGTCACCAGCTGATCTAGAATGTCAAGTTTCTCCTCATTTTGGAAAGAATTACAGCGGCATTATCAAGTCAAAGAAACATCTTTGGTGATAACAACCTCCAAAAGCTATTCACTGTCATTGCAAGTAAGAGCTACACCAAATGATGCACCAACCTAAGAGTAACACAAGAGTTCAGAACCCTGCTCTCTCTTTTACTGAAGCCCAGCACATCACTCATATGTTGTTTCATACATACACAGAGCTACTGTTAAAGGTAACAACTATTCCACATCACATGAGAAGAAGAATATTTTCCTGGCTATTTCAAAGGACATCCCATTTCACAGGAAGTTCACAGCAACACAGGATTTTCGCCTGTCAAGTCAGAAAAATGAATTAACACAACTACATTCTCAGAATGAATCCTGAGCAACTTTGCTGCTGGTAGTAGAATTACTTCAGTATCGTCAGGCATAAAGCTGTCAGCCTTGCCGAAATCATCTGGATTAAAACATCCAGAAATCAGCTGAACTATACCAACCAAACCACCCTTTCTGTACCACTCTGACACTCGTACAATAACCACTGTTGGTTGCATTTCAAGCTCCATCACTCCTAGCTGTAAATGGATCCAGCTCTTTCCCTTCCCCTTCCAAAGTGCAACCCAGCTGTCACTGTTTTATCCCACTTCACAATTCTGCCTGCCAAACTGACTCAGGAAGGAGTAGGGCACTGAAGGGAGCCAAGCCATCACTGCTCACAGGAGAGGAGAGTCAAAGTGGCTCCTCTGCCCCAGAGCTGAGAGAGCACCAGCTGAGAACACAGCCCAGCACTGCAGAGCAGCAGCTGCTCAGCCTGACGCCTCTCCCTGTGAAATGCACATGCCATGAGCAGTGTGGTGGCTCCAGGTGACGCTAAGTGCCTCATCCTGCCAGCCTCCACCTGCCAGGCTGGTCACCACCTCCAGCAAGCAGCACTGGAACACCCCAGTGGGCTGAGCACACACCCAGTGGATGTCTGTCTGGGCAACCTGAGATTCAACAGACCCATCCGTGGGCCCTTCTCACAGCACTGCCATCAAAATGGCAAGATTTCTATCTCCAAAGCTGAGCATGTTCATAGAAACTCTGCATGGATCTATTCCAGGCTACTTCATCAGCCTTTTCTGCTCTCCCCTCTTTTCTCAGCTTTTTTAGCTCATGTAGAATTTGGACTCTTCTTTCCTCACACTCTGCATAACCACTCCACCTGACGTCTCAGTCTTCTTTGTACCTCAGTGTCTCTGTGACAGCCTGCCTGAACTTCCTACCTCATAAAATTATCTACCCCATTTTGAGTCTTGGCTGGATAAATAACACCCATTGTTTCACACGCAGTACATCATCTATTTGGCTCACCATGAACTATCATTGCATTGCAGGGCTTGGATACGTGTCAGAAGCTATTGTGCAAATTGGCTGAGGAAATGTCAAAAATGAGTCTGTCTGATCCCTACAGCAAAGCAACCTGACTGCCCTAAATCAGATTTGTACCATTTCTGTACATGATAAATACCTGACTATAGACATCTAGCATATCAGAATTTCACTAGTACCAGATGCCACTGAGGAAGAATCCCATTATTGTCACCTGCAAGATAGCCAGACCTGCTCTCACACCCACCCACCCACCCACCCACCCACATATATATATACACATATATATATGTGTGTGTGTGTGTGTGTGTGTATTCACAGAATCACAGAAAGTTTGGGCTTGAAAGGAACCTTAAAGATCATCTGGTTCCAAACCCCCTGCCATGGGCAGGAATGCCACCCACTAAATCAGGTGCTCAGGACCCCACCTGGCCTTGAACACTGCAAGAGAAGCAGCAATCTGCAGCTTCTCTGGGTAATCTGTTCCACCACCCTCACAGTAAATTTTTTCCTAACATTTAATCTAAATCTCTTGTCTTTTTCTTTAAAACTGCTGCCCTTTGTCCTAGCACTATCTGCTTGGGTATTAAGCTGTTCTGTGTCAGCTGCACTGCTCGGTTCATGTCACCTCCAAACTGGCTGAGGGTGCTCTCAATCTTGCTGTCTGTGCCACTGACAGAGATATTAAAGAGCACCAGTTCCAAGATGGAGCTGTGAGGAGCACCACTCATCACCAGCTGTTTTCCATCTCCCCGGTAACCCAAAGATGCCTTCCTTCCATAGCAGTTGCAATGGTTCACAGTAATCCTGGGTTTTGAGCATTCCCCAAACACCACACAACTTCCACTTCTCTCTCCCTCCAGCTGCACTCCTCACAGACACAGTTTTCTGGCATGAATGTACTACACTGGTTTGGTTCCACTCAGATCCAGGCACTGGAGTGTCTGAAATCACAATTTCCCTGCCAAATCCCTCAGATAATTCTGTGGGTTGAAGCTGCCTGGGAACTTTGTGAATGCTTCTGGTGCTGCTCCCTGGAGCTAGATGCTTGAGTTCTTAATGGATATTCCCCTTTAGGTGCTCTGCTGACTACCAGTGCCCAACCTGAAGCCTGAGTTCATTAAACACTACATAAAATATCAGGTGTATCTATCTTCTCTTAAAGCCACATTATAAGATGGTTTATCTGCTTTCTACAGATACCACACATGACCATGTTAACACAGGTAAGAGGTATGAGAGCAAGTTCTTCTGTCTACAAATCCTCCCCCCACCGTTTTTTTCTCCGCATTTTTATGTTATTGTTATTTTCATGTTCTGTAGGAACAGCAAAAGTGGAACCACTGGTTTACCCAACAGAGCTACAGCATATTTTGCATTATATTTTATGCCTATGTATGCCAACACTTTGGCCATGTCCTTGGCCACAGCTGTAGTTTTAGGAGGGCCTTCACTGATCTAATCATACATACACCAAAACTTTCCTGAATCACAGAAGTCTCACAGTGTTACAGTCCCAAAATTCAACCATAATGACATTTTCTGTCTTTCTTTTTTGTTCAGTAGTAGAAGGACAGGAGTAAGAAACACTGCTGCTTACATGAGCTCATTTTAGGAAGACTTAACAATGCAGAAAAAACAGGTTAACTTTGCATTTTTTACAGGTTACTGCATCACCACAGAGCTGTGGCAGAACACAAGTAACTAATGATAGTTAAAATACTGTCAGAGGTGAAGATTCACATTTATAAGGAAACCCGTGAAATGATGCACGTCAGATCCCAGCATTTGTATCCAGATATAATTATGATCTATTTTGCCTAGTAGGCTGAAACAGATCCCAGTAGCCTGAGCTGGAACAGTTTGATGGTTCTTACAGACCAAATTTTATTGGTAAGGCCGTTAAACTATTTTAATGAACATGTAACACTCCAAGCACACATGGTCATATTGCAAACACAGAAATAGCTGCTATCACCTGGCTGACAAATACTGCTGAGGGACAGCTGAAGCATGTAGGGAGAGCTATTCTATACGAGCCAGGCATGAAAGTATTATCATTTCAACTGGCCATTCCATTGTATTATTATCATGCCATATCAATAGTTGGCCCTATGATGCAAAAAGCATATGTCATATTGAGAAAAACTATTAAAGCTTCATTTAACTTTTCCAGATAACGTGGATGAAATGAGGTATCAGAATTAAATTATTCTTCAGTCTCAACAGAATTTAAATTAACTTTAGAAGGAAATTTAGACACCTTTTGAGGACACACAGCCAGCCAGATGGTAAAGTAACTACACAGTACAATTGCAGTCATACAATAGCAAAATCCTCAGAATTAAAAGTCCTTAAAAGTAATCCTCCATTCACCTTTAGGAAGTCATATTACATCTCAGTGTCAAAGTTCTGCCATCAGGAAAATGACAAATAATTAGAACAAAACAACGACACAAAGCATATTATCCTTCTCAAATACAGTGCTTTGGAAGAAATAGGGCTCAAGTAGAGAGTCAAATTATGATCTCCAAGAACGAGTCATTCCTTCCCTACTATTTACAGAGTCTCCCTTGCATGTGCATGGGAGGCTTTGGTCATCCCTTTCTCTGAAGGCTCACTCTAACCTGAGGAATCCCATTGCCTCAAAGCTTCCTCAGCCAGCTAAATGCGTACATCTCTTCTCTCCTCAAGACAAAAGGACACCTCTCTCATGTCACAGCAGTATGATCACAGGCTTAGATGCGTGGGCCACACAAGGGCTGAAATCCCCACATCATGGTAGACTTAAAAAGGCTTTTTCTATTTCCTCACAAGTCCTACATAAATTTATTCCTTCTGCTGTAACTTCCCACCGCATTCCTCATGTCCTTTTCCCTTCACATTTCATCAATCTGATTTTGTTTGCTTGTTTTGCTCTTTTTTTCACATTCTTTTTCCTTGCTGGCCATGTGGCTCTTAGCTGCCAGGCCCAGTACAGCAGCAAGCTAGGTGCAACAGCTGGAAAAAAGTCCTGCTCAAGCACCCACACCAGGATTAGACACACTCTAGGTACTCTTGGTAAAGCAAACACAGGCTGCCAGTTTTGCTCTGGAACAGCTAGGATAGCTCACCTCAGTGCAAACATGGGATATGTTTAGCATATGAAAAGAATAATTTTTCCAAAGCTTCTAACTTTGTGGAAGTTGGGTTGCCATCTTTTAACCACACGTGACAACAGCAGCAGGTCACACAGACCTGGTATCAGCCAAGGTTAAATCTCCGTCTTTCACTTCAAATTACAGCTATGGGAGACTTAATTCACAAAGAAGAGGTAAAGCCAGGATATGGTTCCTTTAGCTTTCATTCTTAAACATCTGGTCCTGCTTGCAAAGAAAAAACAACAGCCTGCAGTTGCTTTTTGGCAAAAAGGTAAGCCACTGAAAACGCAGCCTCACAGTGAGAGAGAAGAGGCAATGCTAACAACAATATGTCAGGTCCTCACAATCCTGATCACAATTGGTGATGTTATTTTCACTGGCAGTAATGAAAATAAAATTACCTAAGGATCACAATTCAGATTACTCTGAATGCTTATCATAAAACATGAGTTTTGCTACAATTTTCAACAAGTACAGATTTTAATTAACGAAAGTGCTTTTAAGTGACTATAGCCTCTTTCAGTTTTAGTGCATTTGTAAAACTTGGGATATTTTTATAAGATACTCAACTTTTCCATGTATTCTGATTTTTCTTCTCAGCTCAAGAGCAAACCTAAAATCCAAAGTATTGCCAAGAACAAATAA
This sequence comes from Dicaeum eximium, assembly GCA_013396995.1. Classification (NCBI taxonomy): domain Eukaryota; kingdom Metazoa; phylum Chordata; class Aves; order Passeriformes; family Dicaeidae; genus Dicaeum; species Dicaeum eximium. The sequence goes on along the minus strand of VWZP01001457.1, from coordinate 1,437,746 downwards.
AATTCTCATCACATAATTTGTCATACCGGTTTCATTTTATTCTAAAAATTTTCTCCTGAAAAGTCACTGAGTAACCTTTCCAGGTTTTTAAAGATGAAGAACAACAACATCAACACTGTATTCAGTTAATACTGTACAACACAAATGAAACCAATTTTTAGCATCCTGGACTATCTCCACTTACAATGTGGAGTCCAGGTGTCTCCTCTTACTGCAGATTTGATCCGCATGCTTAACTTTTAAGCCATGATTGACAAGAGTTCGTGATTATGATGACAGATTAAAGTGCTCATTGAATTCAGAGGGTTTTTATTTCAGTTGTGACAGTAGTGTACTGGGAGACAATGAAACACAATACCACAGGATTAAAGGCAGCACATAACTAGTCAGGCACTGGTACTGCAATCATCTTGGTCTCACACACATGCTGATCACCCATTTAAACATAAAACCCTACCCTGAGCAGTGCATATTCCTTTCAAAGTCTTACTCACGTGCCTCCTCTCATTTCTAACATAATAAATATATCATCTGACGAGGAGCTTAGTGACAGCTGCACAAGTTAGCTCTAATTACAAAAAATAATAAGTGGTTTTAAAAGGTTCAATAAGTCTCTATTGCATAACAGCAGCAAAGCAGCACAATTATTGCTTACAAGCAAAAGTAAATACATAAATAAAAATTGTGCTAGAACTGCCTTAATCCTAAACTTCAAATGTCAGTTCCTCCTGTATAATCAAAAAAAAATCCCTTTCTTGATGCACCACTCACCTATAGAAGGGGAAAACAAAAAAATGCAGACAAATGCTTCCAAATATTTTGCCTGAATTAACACAGGAGGTACACAATTGAAAAAGACCAAAAATTATAAAGAGGAAGCAGTATATTCACTTTGGTCTACATCTTACAGCTGCCTGTGAACTTTAGCAGCGATACAGGCTTTGGTTTCCAAGGAGATGCATATTCAACCTGACAGACACCAGTAAAATATTCTTATTATCCTGGGCTACATCCTGCTCTTTAGTCTCGATTATTTCCAATAGCAAGCTTCCCACCAAAAAAAAACCTTCGAAGGAAGGGCAATCTTCCATGCTTTAAACACTCTCATGAGACTAAACTCATGAAATATAGCAGCTTGTCTTTCATCCACTGGACATTACTTCAGGTTGAGATGTGAGTGCAGTGCATAATGACAATAAAAGAAGACTCCAACAGATGCCAAAACAACCAGAACTTGGATAATTCTTGCTGTGCAGGTCTCTTTCATAATTTAAGAGGATAACCAAGGGAAGTTGTACTATGTCAGGCTCAGAGTAAGATTTAAGAATTTATGCATAAAAGTCTTTTATACCACTGTAGTGACTTGTTTAATATATTTTTTCAATTGTTTTTAAGTTTCAAACATTTTCTGATATACATGTAACTCTCAGTACACACCCCACACAGGGAGAACTTGCAGAAAGGAGCAGAAGAGAATGGATGTTCTCAGCTGCTTCTCTGTGACCAGCTGTATCTACGGTAGCTTGGAAACCATCCAATGCTGTAACTTTGTCAGCCAACTGTAACCCCAGGCTGAACTTAAAGAACTTAATCCACTCTATTATTGCCTTTTCACAGGTGGAACCTGTGCCCTTTTCTTTTTATCAAGATCCTGCTCGTGACATAATGAGAGACTTCAAAAATCTAATGACTGTTCATATTAATTTATATAGCTCATCCTTTACCCATACAAAGAAAATGAACAAGCAGCATAAATAAGTAAAAAAATTCCATCTCAAGCAAAGCACATGGAGTTGAGCTATCATTTTAAACTGCCAGACACACAAATTTACACTCAGAGTCAAGTACACACACAGAAGAGCTTTCTACTTTATAGGTAATTCCAGAGGGCCTTATCAGCTTTGACTGAGGCAAATCTTCCCCTGAAGCTGTGGGGCTTTTACTTGGACAAGTGCTGAATTTAAAAGAAGCATCCTGAGATTTGGCAGTTTCAAACAAAAAGCGTGTCATGGATATTCTTCATAAAATATTGCAAAACTAACTGTCCTCTAACGTGTAATAGTCCACATATGCTGCTCTGTAAATAAGATAATAAATAACACACTAGTTACACATAACTTACTATTTATGCAGGAAGATTAGGTGCAAAATTTACTCACAATATTTTCAGAATGTAAAATAAAGACAGTAGCAATATTCTTACATACCTACTACTAACATGGAGTAAAAGCTGGGACTGAAGTCAATCAAGTTAATCAAATTATACTTTTCCAAATTGTATCCGTGCATGAGTGGGGAGGAGTGCAAGGAAACACCTCTCACTGCAAAACAGGGCAATCTACTCTTGGTCTTCTATCTACAAGACACAACTGCAGCTTTCCACCACCAGCTAGTTGCAGTAACATTTGGAGTGAAATTACAATAACACATAACAAGCTTGGAAACAATGAGATCAAGGCTTTTTACCTACCAGTCAAGCTGCAACAAGTCTGACCCATGCAAAACTATTGAAAATCTGGCTCTCAGCATCATAACTGAACCTTCAGGGAGCTGACCATAATGGAAGGCTGCTCCTTGTACAGATGTCTGAGCAAGAGTTACAGTCTTAACCTGCCCAGATGTGACCTATGCAATGTGTCACAAAAGGAATAAACCACTTTTTACAAACATCCTTTTTAGTGAAACTGGACAGCATTACTTAACACAGCCTTAAAAGAAGGGGATGTTGAAAAGCACTAGGCTCTGCATTACATCTAAAATGCTGTCCAGAGTGAATAAATTTATATGGTGCTATACCTAAACGTGCTGAGAGTCGAACTTACAAGAAGTTAAACATTAGTACTTTGCTATGACTAAGTGTTGCATTTTACTAGAGGCAGGCAAATGCTATATTCATCACATAATGGGAAGTTATATTTGTAACCCATGCCAAGGTTAAGCAGTAATCAAAGAATCTTCTTTCAAAGTTTAAACTTTAGGACTGAGTCGGGAAGTGAGTCATCCTCATACCCCCTTACAGCTACAGCAATGTCCTAGCAAGGGCCACAGACCTGCTAAAAGTGTCCAGCCTTCTTCTTGGGAAAACATCCACACAGAGCTCTCAGGCAGGAAAAAAAAAAAAAAAGGCTTTACTTGGATCCCAAAATCAGTGACATGAACTCATATGTTCCTGAGCAAAACACACACTTGGCAATGATGTTTGGAACGCGTTATAGTTTGCATATAAACCTACTTGGCAAGCCAGACAGCAATTGGAATAATTTCTCTTGGATAAAGAGCCAGACTAACTCCTCGATGCCACTCAGGAGCAAGCATGCTATGGGGTCTGGCAGTATTTCTTAGACGTTTCTACAAGGTCATGACCATCTGCCGAATATCAGAGCCCAAACATCAGTGCTGAATTAAGACTAAAATATCTACCCCAGTTAAAGTGATAGTGAATGCAATCAGCAAAACCCTACCCCTCTGAAAAAACACTGGAAAGCCACCTGTTTGCTGTGGCCTTTCAAATACAGCCACAAAGAAAACAGTGCTAAACTGTACAAACACACACAGCAAAGGAAGCAAGGTTTGGCAGACCCAGGGGAGGCAGCCCCTTCCTGTGGTCCACACAATAAAATCCCCCACAAATTTCACTGATTAGTGTATATGAGTCTCTAGTCCAAACAAGGTTAATTCATGACAGATTCAGAAACTGTCATGAGAAATTAACAATTTAATTCATTTATTAGATAAAGGCAGACCTTTAACTGTTGATCTATCCTTTTGTAAGACTGTATTAATCATATTAATTCCTGTGGAAAAGAACATCCACTCAGCTACTGGTGTGATGTCAGGCATGTACCCTTAAAGTTGCTTTTGGATGAGGAGAGAGAGAGAAGGCAGAAATCTGCAACAGAGTCACTTAGAGGCTCAACAGGAGCTCAGTAGGGGTGGCCTATTATTCTCTATCTCTTGAAACTCTTGCTGAATTCACCATGAAGAGTACTTTGACAGCCAGATACTGAGTCATGTGGCTGTTACCTATTAAAATCAAACATTTGGTGGGGAAAGGGAGGCGGGAGAGAAGCTTTATGCCTTTTGGGATCTCATTATCACAATAGCAAACAGAACAGATTGTTTCTTCACTTACAGAACAATCAGTAAATGCAACTAGCACCCTATGACCAAACTCTGATTCTGATTATTCAGGCCTTCAATAACATTTTACTTCTTCTAAGGTACAACAAGACATAAGCAAACTTTCCTCTAAAAATAAAACCCAACAAAGACAAAAACCTGTGTTTAGTACACAGGCTATTACAATGTCCTCTATAAAGCACTTGAGATCTAGAGAAATGCTGAAGTAAAACCCATTTGCTGCTGGCACCATAACTAGCAGTGCCACTGGTACACTGTCCATCTTAAATAAGACAGAGTTCATGTTCTGAAGCACAGTAACTTTCACCATTCAATAAATGAAAAAAAAGTAAGGTAAAAATAGATACCTTTGATCTAAAAAAAACCACTGAGACAACAAATTCATAAGTAGCTGCCTCATTTATCAGACTGCCATGCATAGCAAAAACTTACTTCCTCTGAAGCATTTTGCTATAGATGTTAAGGCTATTAAGTCATTATTTCTTCTTCATAATCAGGGAGCGTGCATCCCAAATTTTTTATGTTAACGTATGCAAGTATAGGCAATTTATGTAAATACTTGAGGAAAACAAAGTTATCAATTCTGCTTGAAGAAACAGATTGAATATGGAAAACAGTGCCCTAGCACTAGTAAAACTGCAGGTATATGGAGCTTGTATAAATCTTCACGTACTTGTATTCTCTGGCTAATACAGATTTTTTGGCGCAGGATCAGCAGGGGATTAATGAAATTACCTTCCAAATTGTATAAACAACTCTAAGAGTTTGTTCAATGCTGTTGTGCAGCTCTCCCACACAGTGAATCTATCATACAGAAAATCAAGATACACTGAATTAGCACTGGTACCCAAGTAATTTGCTCAGCATGCAATATAAAAATCCTAATCACTGTGTTTTTCAGACATCATAGCTGAAAACTTCAGTCATGGCTACCAAAGTATCATTCCTCCACCATGAAATTTTGCACCATATAGACAAAACACGGTATAGAAAATAGAACAGAAAATAGCATACAGGAGGACAAAGTGCTCTTTCATTACAGTAAAGGTGCAAGCATGTTTCTGTTCTGCCCTCTTCCTGAAATCCAAACAGTCATCACAGCCTCCTGCAGCCAGCACCTACCCATATTAAGGATCAGTCTCATTTTTCTGTACTGCCTCATTTTTGCTTGCTACTCAGTACAGAACCATATTCCAGATATATCTTTGCTTTCCATGAGACCTAAGGGCATCTGGACAGTCTCCACAGCACACTTGCACAATGAAAATGTTAGCCAGTTTGACTTGAGTGAGATTGTCAAGACATCCCATGGCAGTCCAGTGCATAGGCACCAAACCTTTTTTATATAATTAATCTTTCAAACTCAAGATGCTGTCACATATGAAAATTACCAAAAAAAAGTCAGACTGAGAGTTGCAATCTTCTTAACCCGTGTTCACATTTTCTAGAACACAACAAGCAACTGTCAATTTGGATTCTCAATTGCCAAACCATATGTTGAAAACTTCCTTCAGTTAATACCTGCCAGAAGAATGGCAATTTTTGATTAAAGGATATAATATCCTTGGAAATTAGTAGTTCCTTATTGTTGTTTTTTTTTTTTAGTAATGAAAATCTGACAAGCACACAACTGTTACTCTGGAACCTTTACATCAACACAGCAACAAAGCATTCTGAGGACTACACCAAAAATTCTGATGGAAGTTCAAACTACCTTCTCAGTCAAGACAAAAACTCTGTTTCACAGCCTTACAAAACTGAGACTGAAAATGGTATCCAATTTAGAATCCTGCTGCATATATGAGCATTATGAAACTTTTCAGTACCCCTAGTGTCTTTGCAGTAATTTGTTATTTTCCCTTTATCAGGAGTCACTCATTTTGGCTCTCAGGGTCATGTCATCAACATATGAACTGGAAAAATACAGAAGCTAAAAGCTCAAATTAGAATGTGCTTCACTCAGTATTTACAATTCCTATGCTTTGCACATGGAGATAAGAGATTTACTATCACTTCTTAGGTCAGCCACCTACTGCAAAATCTTAGTCAAGAACATTAAAAGCATCCAATCTACCTTCTGTTTTCCAATGTGGATTGTCTCTACTTCCCCTAAGATCCAAAGTATTATATTAGGGAAGAGATTAAGTGGTTTGTATTCACAAATCATAATGAGCTGAAGCTGTAAAGTTTATTTAATAGGATTATTATGTATGAGAATAATATTACATTACTACCTTTATTACTGTTTCTGTCAGTGCAAGGTCAACACCTATTAACTGGAATGCTCATACTATTAATATACTACTCCACATTTCAAGCCTGAAAATACTTTATCTCTTCACAGTACTGTGGGTATTTCTGAAATTAAAATGTACAGTTTCTACCCTGACACAGCAGTCTCTAGGATGTGTTTCAAGTCGAACCTTACAACAACAGGATTAAGAAATATATATGGGTATTTGATTAATTGAAAGAAAACCCTCAAAGTTAACAAAAACCAGCCAATCAAACAAACAAAAAAACAACCAGTATGTGCAGGTTTTCTTTTTTCAACATTAAAATCTTTTAAAATACATTTTTCAGACATTTTAATGTCAACAGTTACTTCTCAAAATTCACTAGTGCTAATTAGAGGGATCGTTTGCCAAGCAGTGCGAGAACTTTAAAAGGCCATATCTAAACATCACCTGCTCCAGAGCAATAGCTTGTATCAGCTCAGAGAGCTGTGCATGTTTTCACATCAGTGACTTAACATTATCACTACAGGAGGCATAACTATTTTCTTATTAGCCAGCTCTCTGCTTCAGGAGCTCATGCCAACAGCCACGTGCAAACGTGCAGACTGGGATTTTATTCCTGTCTAAAGCAATGAACTCTAAAGACATCTGCAGCTGGGCAAAATGCCCACATTGGTACAATTACAATGCTATGTCAGCTTCTCATTGTTTAAGGTGATGGATTTCATATCTGGGCACATTATCTTGCCAGAGTCAATGGTATTTTTTTCTTGGAAGCAAGCTGGAATGGCACAGGACTGTGCCAATTTCAAAGCGCTGTAATGTGTTTCTACAGCCTTTTCCATAGGTCACATTATAAAGCAATTTCTATTGTGCACCCTGCCAGCACTTTATCCTGAACAGGTGCTAAACAAACCTACAGACTATTACAGTGCAATATATTTGAGAAAATCAAGATATGAACAGCCAACACTCTTAACAAAACAGCAACAAGAGCATGCAAGTAGAATGGCACATTAAGTTTAACAGGCCCCTCAATAGGATCCCACTTCACTTATTAGATCAAAGATCACATATTACCTCGACTAGGGCAAAAGACCTTTAAAATTTGAAACAGTAGAAAAAAGTCATTCACAGCAATAGTTCCCAGTTGTATTCACAACTAGAAAGAAGTCTTTTGGCTTCCAAATATCTTTTTGTTACTCAGCTACCACAGAATGCAGTGTGGTCCAAGATGTTCTCCCAAGGCTTACTCTTATTAATGCAACACTAATAAAATACAGTACCTGTGGAACCACAAATAAAATACAACTGTCCATTTACATACTTGAACCTACAGTCTCTGAATAGGGTTTGTAATACTCTGTACAACAGGCAAAAGGACTGTGAACATTAAGCAGCAGATTGCAATGTCTCCATCAGTGACACAGACAGTGGAACTGAGATGCCTGAGGGACTGGATGCCATTCAGAGGGACCTGGACCGACTTGTGATGTGCTTGGGAGCCTCATGAGGTTCAAAAGGGCCCAAGTGCAAGGTCCCTTGCTCTTGCAAGATATCCCTGCAGGGGTGTTCAACCAGATGACGTTTGAGGTTCCCTTTTGACCAAAATGATTCTACGAGAGATACAGCATCTTCATACTGCATCATCCAGTTCACAAAATGGGGAAAATAACCAGTATGGAGCAGTCTAGGAAACAGTCCTGGATAAAGAACCAGTTCACTCTGTGCCTCCCACCCCAACCAAAATCCACTGTTTAAACATGATTCACTATGGAAAAGTCCATAAATATTGAGACCATACTAGACACACATTTTATAGGGAAAAAAATAATATGTGCAGCCACATAAAACCCCCATGACAATTACTTTACATTAATATATTTTTAAAAATAAATATATATGTTTCTACAAATACAACTAACTACAAACAGCTATCCCAAAGGTAAGCACATATATGAGCCACAAACATTTTAAATACCATAAAGGGATAACTTTCCCCTACAGATCCTGCTCACAGGGGTCACACTGTCAGGCATTAAAATCACCTGAGAGATGCTCACAGTGAGACAAGAAGCTGCTTCCTCTGTCTTTGCAAAGGTCTGCAGAGTGCAGCACCAACAAGTCCTAAAAATTTCTAAGTGGGCTACCATTATGAAGCCTTCATTGCAGGCCATCCATGTGATGTGCTGTTAGCACACACTGAGGCCAGAATATCACAGAAGGAGACAATCCCAGATTCTTAATTGATTTTTTCTTTGTGATTCCAGGCTGCTTGTAAAACCTCTCCAGGCCCCAGGCACAACCATCACAGACTCTGGATGATCATGGTAAACATGAAGTGTGCAAAGCAGCCTGAGATATTTGATCAACATGCTCCAAAAGAGCAAACCAGGACTAGTCCATCATCAGCTGCTGCTCCATGCTTGGGAATCCAGTTTTAGTAAAACAGAAAACCACAATACCTTCATGGATCTTTCAAGGAGCCAGTAAAAAGCCCCACCAGCATTTTTCAGGCACCTAGAGAGCATTATCTGAGCACCACAAACAGATTCAGTCAGAAGTCCAGAGGAATGGTATACTGCATTGTGTTGGTCAGCAGGGGCTGAGGCAAGAAAAGGGTTATCAGACAGTGAGTAATGGAACACCTGCTGTCACCTATAGTCAGCTCTGAGTCCATGCTATACAGTTTCATCACTGACAGCACCAGGGTGTGAGTAATGCTGCAGGCCAAACATGGACCTGTCTGTCAACCTCCCAGTGCCTGGACAAAATGTCCTGAGAAGCTGACGGAGTGGCGACATTCAAGAAATGCAGGAATCATGGCTGGATCCCAGCAACTCAGCAATGGCATTAGTGATTCATGCTGTGGGTATTATTCCTGAATTCTGTGAAACCTTTCAGTGTATGAGTCCCATACATGGAGTCAATACGGTCCCTCAGGACTTCTCAAAACTTTCGTCACTTTTTAAGCTTTTCAGCACTGAAAAGAATTTTAACTGATATCTCTAAATGGAACCATCAGTGCAGACAAAAGTGTTGCAAAACATCCAGACATGCTGCCTCAGTAATGCCAGCCTGATCCACTGCCACGTGCTGACCCAGTGCCTTACTCCAGATCCACCTCCCAAGCCATCATTTGCACAGGTGCAGGACAGACCTCCTGACAAAATGGAAATAACCTAAGTGCTCATTTGTCATGTTCAGGATGTGTGGTTAAGACCTAGAGGCCCTCTTCTGTACTTTGCTTCCTCAGCATCTCAAAGGAAGGAAAGGAAAACATTTATACAGGCCTACAGACAAGGATCACAGGAGCTGGATACAGAATCCCGCTAAAATCCAAAGTGTGAATTTTCTCTCTTCCCTTAAGACATAACTGTGCAGGAGAAAAAAAAATTCTAATCATGATTTTGAGAGTTCCCCTCTGAATCTGAATCAGCATTTCTGATTTTTCTCTAAAAAAAGTCAGCTCTATTCTAGGAAAGTTTCCACCAGTTTTAACCATATGTTTCCTTGAATCTGATCTGTAGGATTTCTGGTACTTACTGCATTGGTACATTCTGCAAAAAAGGTCAGACAACTCTACACCTCTCTCCTGAATCATCTTAAATCTCAAAAACCTGAGGATTAGTAGAAAGATGTCCAAAGGATTCTTTACCATAGAATCATACAGTTCAATATTTATATAGGAACTATATATGGTGTGTTTATATTGGATTGGGAAAAAAAGGCATACTGTGGTGTTTAGATCATTACTACACACTTAGAATTAATTAAGTATCAGCCTACAGGCAAGAAGGTCCCCAAGAAAGTGACTTTATAGAGCTGGAAACTCTATAAAGCTAGAAGTACAGCCATAGTCAGCACTGAAAGATTCTGTCTTGCTTTCTAGAAAAGGATTTCAGCCAAGTGCCACGGAATTAGTAGCTACTTCCCTGATGTTCTGCAGGTTCTTCACCCAATTTACAGCTGCTACCTACCTAAAAAGAATAAACTTAAAATCACTAGAAAAATTATCCAAGTCAATGATAAACACAAAACCACCTTTCAGTGTCAGCAATAAAATAAAAGAATATTGGTTTAGGCACCCTTCCATCTTGCCAAAACTCAGTTACTGGGGAAGTACTGTATTTCAGGCAAAGACATTTGAGAAGAAAAAAGCTTCTACAAAATACCTTTGAAAATCCAATTTTTAACCACTCAACTACTTGAACTCTGCAGCTCCTTTGCACAAGAGGACACAGAGGTTGGCATGGATGGGATGGGGAGAACAGAACCACAGGTGGGTAGTGCAGAAAACTCCCTTTATTTATGAACCGCTTCATAAATGTTCTTAGAAGAATTAAAAAACCAGGAAAAAAAAATTAAAATTGTATTCAAATTACCTCATAAAAATGCAAGCAGATGAAGTCTGCAATGTAACACCCAAGCATCACGTTCTCTTTTGGAAAGGCTAACAACAAAAAACATGAAAAGAAAATGCAGGGCCCTGTGCCTCATATCTGAAAACTTGCCAGGTATATCCTCTTACAAACAAAAATTTCCTTTAAATGACAGAAATCACTTGCGGAGAAAGTCAGAATATTTTTAAACTAAGTGATTTCTCTTGAACAAAAAAGTCTTTCTGTAGTTATATAAAGTAAGCATTTTAGACAAACAAGAAAAACAGACAGGAGTGTTGTCAAGCTTTTTCCAAGGTTTAGGCATTAGATAAAGTCTTTGATAATTTATTCATGAATGTTTAATCTGCAGCTTTAATCTTCAAACAGCTTCCTAACTTTATTTTACTACTTTATTTCCCTTCCATATCCTACCCCATATAATTACTTTTTTAATTTTGAAAGTGATTTTATGCACTGATTAGCCCAGCAAGTAACAAGTCCATCATTCAAACTTAACCATGCTCACAAGAAATTTGTGAAAACTACTGGTGGAAAAAAAAAATCCCACTCATCTGTGTTTACTTAAGAGTAAATTAAAAGGCACACTTCTGGCATATGAGGCAACCACTAGAATACTGCCCTTCTAACTACTGAACTGTAAATGAACACTTTCCTTCTTTAGTTTTTTGTGTTACCACTGTGGTAATTTATTCCTAAGTGTTACAAAGAAATACTTTCCCTGTCACTTTCAATTGAAATGCTAACACTTCAGTTTGAATGTCTAGAATAATATGCTAGACTGAAATTATACTTGAAAGTTTGTTTTCTCAGTCAATATCACCTGAGCTTTTAAAACTAACACCACTCAAATGAGTGATTATTTTGGGCTCATTATGAGGTACTGGGTGACAAAGGCAAAAGGAAGCAGGCAGACACAGAAGAAGACTTTCCAAGATCAGGAAAAACAATGCTTATGGTATTCTTGAAGAAATCTTTGTAAGGTTAAACACACATATTAGCAAAAAGAAAAAAAAAACCCAAAGAATAAAAAATACTTTTTTTAACTGCACTGGCCAGTATGTAGAATCACTTAGTAATTTCTTAATGTTGTGGGGGGAAAACAATTTGTTGATTGCAGTGTGTATTTGTAAGAGCTTTAGAAAGACATGAAGAACTTTCATGTCATTCTGAGGTTGCCAAATTACTGTAGGGTCAACTGGGTCAGCTTTTCACAGCCTAAGTAAAATGGGGAGCAAAATATTCCATTCACCTTCTGTAATAAATGACAGCTCTTTAGCTAAAACAGTCATTTAACCAATTTTATTCTTTAGAGGTTGATTAGGTTGAAATAGTTATCATCTCAAACAGGCTGATGCATTTCAACACTTTTCTGGAGTAGTCTGTTGCCAGACTTGCACGTAGCAAGCTGGGTAAAAGATTTTCCAAGGACAACACTCTGCTGTTGAATATCTTAGATCAGAAATGATCAGAAATCTGAACATTTGCTAACAGAAACAATGAAAATTAATGAACCCCTGATGGTATTGAGAGGTATGGGATGAATCTAGGTGCCCAAATAAAGGCAGAAGAACCTAATGTCTTGGATTATTACTGAAACACACCCTTCACCCGGATGTCAACAGCATGTGAAGAAGAAATCTGGGTATCAGTTACACTCCTGTACTTCAGAAACGCCTCTTGATGTCAATCTCTGTAAAAATCAGGAGTCATATGCAAAGAAGAGATTAGGCACACATCCAGAATATTATGGAAACATAACTATATTTGGCAAACTACTTGATCAGAGGGTGGCTTAGGCTTATACCAGGATGAAAGCACAAAACTCAAAACTGCCATACCTAGAGATTTTTTTTAAAACACAGAACAAAGTACTACATTTTATGAAAAGAGACATTTTTCATTTTATGTTTCAAATCTCGTATTGCATATCATTATATGCCAAGTTCTTAAGTTTGGGAGGTTTTTTTTAGTAATAAGATAATTCAGATACCCAAATTGGTTTCAGATATTTTCATTTTATGAAAAACACTCCTTTAGAAAATGTACAGTGCGATTTCCATATCACTGTTTTTCACTGAATTTGATGGAATGGAAAATTTGATGACTGCATGGGATAAGGTCAATTAGACATTATAGCTCACCACAAACACTTATGGAGAGGTGAACTTGGTCATTCAGGGCAACTAGTTACATTTACAAAAGCAGGTTTGGACTTTCCCAGTTTGGGTGGTCAACTTTCACTGAATCCCCTTCATCACTTTGCATCTCATTGTTTCTTCCACAGCTTTAAAAAACTGTGTTTTGATATCATCCCATCCTCTGACTAATTTTTTCTTTCACAGTATCATTACAGAAAACTTTTTACAGGCACAGCTGGCACATCTCCCAGAAACTAATCATATAAAATATGTGATTTATCTATCAGCCTGCTGAAGAGATGAAAACAAAGACACAAGGTACTGAGGTACTAGAGTCTTCCCATGAAGCACAAAAACACAGTATATGACGGATTTTTGATTGAAAAACTCCCATTTCACAACTCAGCTGATCCTCAGCTACTACTGACACTATTCTCTGGCTGTGTCATGGTTGAAGCAGGTCTGCAAACCCCAGGTGGAACTTTTTGAGCTCTGACAACCATAACTGCATCAATCTTTCCATAACTGCACGAAGAACCAGTCGCTATCGTACCACAGCATGGACAAAGGCTGTGCACTAAAGGTGCTTCTGATGCAAATATGAAGGTATAGAGACCTCATAAAGTACCAAATATTCTCCATATTTGCATTAGGGCAATTAAACACCGCTTAATCCACCACCTTTGCTGCCCCCTCACTTTGAGAGGTTTCCCTTTCAGTGCTTTGCTGCACCTGACAGTCAGTCCCCAGAGGGAGAGAAGCTTTCAGAAATGGCTCCACAGTCAGCACAGGATCCACAAAACAGTGGTTTTCTGGTGATAAGGCCTATGCACTCCTGAGAAATAAATTTTCACTCTTTTCAGATTTTTTCTTTATTATACAAACATTTCTTCAGCATTAACAAGATTTCCCCATCTGATAAAAAACTCCAAAAACTGACAAAGTGGATTTCCACCAGAACAGGAAACCACTAACTCTGAAAAAAGGTTTTTAGGCAATTTTATCTTTACTGATAGATGATTTGTATTTTAAAAGTTTTACACAACTTGCAAAAAACTCAGCCAACAGGCTACCTACAACCTTCCAGCCACAGAGCCAAACCAAAGATTCAAGGAGGTGCAGTCAGGTGTCTGTACAACACTTTATCAACATCTCTCCCTGGCACAGGGGGGCAGAAATCCTGAAGCACCATTATTGGGAAAAAATGGCAATTCAAGTGGTGGAAAGTGACAGCTCTCTAAGTACACGGATGGGCTCGTCTTTTGAGAAACACACAATCAATTCTTTTTACCAAAAGTAAATTATTTCTGCTAAATTCAGCAGATAAATTCACTGTCAATCAAAAGCATTTTAACAAATTTGGAGAGAGAGCAGATTGTAGCCTTGCACAGCATATCCTGTCAAGGCTAAGAAAGCCTGTGAAGTCATTCTCCAAATGCATTTCTATGCAGAAACAATCTGGCACCTAGCCCACAAAACAAACAAATACCTTGCAGTCTCACAGTAGAGCTATTTTGGGAACCCAGAGCTATTAGAGCTATTTTATGAGTTCTAGAAGCTTCACAATAACACAAAATTATCCAGAATTTACTTTATACTGCCTTTAAGAGGAACTGACTCTGGCCTCTGTCAGCAGGCTCTCTCTCTCTTCCTCTGTAAGCAGTTATTTACTTATAGTGACACAGCAGCAGAGGCTAAATAAAAGAGGAAAAAAAAAAGAAGAAAACACCAACAAAGCTTGGGAAGAAGGTGATGAACACTAAGCAACCAAAGGCACTCTTTATTTTGTGTCACTTTTTTGTTCAGAGACAACAAACCTTCCTGACTGTCCTGTGGCATCATCCAGTGGTAGCCATGTATATGTTCATGACTTGGAGACTTACTAAGGCATCAGAATCATTTCTCCACAAAACCCAGTTTAGCTTCAGCACTGTATATGTCAGATTCTCTGAGGTGCCAGTTCTGGAACTGTATTCAACGTTTGTTGTTGCCTGAAAGCAACATTACAGAGAACCACCAAGCAATTAAAAAATAGTTTTAAAAAAAACTTCACATTTTAATGCTCAATCCTTAAAAACTCTCTAACAGACTTTTTGATCCACTAACTAAAAAAGAGTTCCAATAAAAAGGCTAGGGAGCATATACATATTTTATGCTTTGAAATATCTGTCTCTAAGACTATTTTGTTGGAACAAAGCTGCACAGTCAAAAAGCCTGGTAGAATCTGAATTTTATCCTCTTTCATCCTACAGCATGAGAACACATTACGGATGGATTTAAAAAACTATTTTCATGCATTTGTTCTGTTTATCTTTTAAATACTTTGTGAGATATAAATATCCTTCAGTCAAGGACAAAAAGAGAAAATATAAGTCAATTCTGACCTTAAAGAAATATTCATATTGCTTTAGCTACAGCCTGATTTGTATCTGAGTGATTCTAGCAGGTTCTTTTTTGAATCTGCATTTTATTCTTCTATTTTTATTTCATAAACTATTTCTGTTTTCAGACTAATTTCCTCCATATTGGCATTTTAAGCAAAATCCTTGTGAATGTGGCTGGAAGCAAGTGCTCATCTCTCCAAGTAGTTTCAGGACAAAAACTCTCAGGGGAGCTCTGCAGACTGGATGTCCCACTGTTTTCTAATCCTCTTGCTACTACATGACTGCATTTTCTAGAAAACTGTGCCCTTTGTTTACTTTGTGTCAGCACTGTGATTGCTATTACATTTCTCCTCCTTCATCAAGTGCAGCCTTCTGGTTATCTGCTAGGGTAGCTGAAGTCAGTTACTGAGCTGAAAACATTATAAGGTTGCACTATTAGAAAAGAAAGCAGAACAGCACATTTAGAAACAAAGCACTGTAGCTACAGAAAGGGAAGAATGTTCTGAATAAATTACATCTCTTTCTAAGGGTAATCCACAGTATCTTGTAGCAAACTCCACCAGTAAAGGATAGACATTTGTGACATTAGCCTTCACTAAGTAATATGAATTAAAAGCTTTTCTGGTTTTGAAAGCAATTATCCAAAGGTTATAAAAAGTCCAACTCCAATATCTCCTTTTATTTATACTTCATAGCAGGATTCATGTATATTGTTCTCAGGTTTTATTTCCTTACCTGTCAAGAACCAAAGAAACAGCTATTTCTACCAAACTTTTCAGCAAACAAATTCTTATTGTACTTTTATCTATTTAATACATAAATACAATCCAGATTACATAAGTGAGGGACATTATTATACCTCATTTAAAGACCTTAGGAAAAAAAAAAGAGGTCACTACTGAAATAACATCAACTTAGAGCCATTTAGGTTGGAAAAAACCTTTGAGTTCAAGTCCAACCATTAACTGCCCAGCACTGCCAAGTCCACCACTAAATCATGTCCCTAAATGCCACATCTACACCTTCACAGGTGGTAACTGAAGCACTTCCCTGAGCAACATGTTCCAATGCCTAACAAACTTTTTAAAGAGTAAATTTTTTCTAACATCTAGTCTAAACCTCCCCAGTGCAACTTCAGGTCATTTTCTCTCATCCTACTTCTTGTTTCTTGGGAAAAGTAGAGGTTAAGAGATCAAAGAAGAGGGGTTGTAGACTCTCCTTCTTCATAAATAATCAAAATCCACCTGGACACAATCCTGTGCAACCTGCTCTAGGTGAACCTGCTTTAGTCCAGGTAGAAACAGCCTTTCCCTCATGCACTGAGCAGGTTGCCTGAGGTTGGACCACTTATATTCAGTGTGGTACACTAACAGCAACTCATCGTCTTGCTTATAAACAATATTAGCAGTATATTTTTATAACTCGTCCTGCAACATATATGGGAACCCTTTTTCATTTATTGTTACTTACAGAAGAGTTTATCTTAATCCATATGTGTACCTAGAGCACCATGTAAGGTTTATGGTTTGGTTAGGAAGCTGTCAGAGTTCAATTAAATAATTTACATCATTCAGCAGTAATGCAGGGGCTTTGGCAATGCATTTCATGCCATCTGTTTGAAAAGTTTTGAGAGCTCAGAGATTAGTCAAACAGAATTAGTAATTCTTACTTAGAATGCACATTGTGATACTTCATTTCCCAATAAGCCACAAGGGAAGCAAGCTTTGAAAGTATTAATTCAACCTACAAAAAAATAATCATTTGGTGGATCATCTGTAAGCTCAGGTGAACAAACTAGACAAAGCCAACAACTAACTTAAAACTATGAGATACTTTTTACAATTCAAGACCTTTGGGGGGAAAGATAAAAAATAAATACCACTTAGCTTGATTTTATATTGGCCACATGTAGAGAATCAGGTAAAGTGATTAAAAAAATTCTCATAATATTTTAATTCTAGTCTCTGCAGCTTTTGTCTACCCATAACTTGGAGAATTTCTGAGGCAGTTTTAGTTTAGGGAAGGGCTCATTAAAAGAAACAACTCCCACAAAATAATTTCTAGAAAGAGGAATCTTGTATGAACTACTTTCTTTAGGTTAAAAATACTAAAATCCTTTGACCTGGTTAAGAACAGAGTCTGGGCTCAAGGTAAATACCACGTGACACAAGGGGTTTTGAGCATAACAAAGCAATGAAGAGACCAAGGTGGAAAGGTGGGACCCTCACTCTTCACACAGCTGAAGCCTGAGAAAGTCATTCAGCTCCTCATGCAGAAAGACTCTCTAATGAATGAAGCCAAAGTTCTATCTAAGGAGAGAAAAATCAACCCTTGTCTGTTAAGAGCTCAACAGCTAAAAGGGAAATACAAAAAAAAGGATCAGATTTTGGCATCAAAACGTTTAGCGTGGCTGATAGGTAAATCTAATGGACACGGGGGTTGTTGTGTGGTAAGAGAAAAGGCCAAGGTACAAACAAGGTTTGCATTTCTCTTTTGGAGTCTCTCAACTGATTTGTTTCCTGAGGACAAGCACTTGTTTTCCTGATCTCATGACTTCTAACAGAAATTCCATCATTTGACTTTAAACAGTATCCAGGGAAAACAACTTACTGACGAGTTATGTCGTCATCTCATTTCTAGGTGTTCTCAGGCTTTACATAAGATATTCATTACTATTCATATTTTTGGCAGGTCTGCACAGGAATTTACCACCACTGCAGCAATACTCCACAGCAAGGAGCTGTTTCTGATCACAGGGCTGCTGCTGGCATGTGAACTTCCTAAATAGATGCTGCATTATCCTAAGTAAATAAGAAATGCCATTCTTAGAGCAGTAAATGAAATTCATTTGAAACAATGAGGAAACAACATCTGCAGAGGGACAGATGCTCTACTGACTTTCCAAAGACCTCCTCCATGCAGTCCTACTGCATCACTCGATGATGGAGTGCTCACTAAGGCCTTCTTTGCTTTGGACAGTAATTTATAGTCTTTCATCAAAATCACATGCTTCCTGAAAAAATTCCTGGACTTAGAGCATGCTGCTTTTATTAAAGCAGATGCAGGCTGCTGCATTGCTTAAAGCTGGCATTTGCTTTAGAAGACACAACAACTGAGTATGTCTGTCCACATAGAAAGTGGCACTTGGTAGCTGCAGTGGAATGGGCTGGTTTAACACAGAAGACCATAGGGAATAAAAGAAGCATTGGAATGCCTACAATTTTCAGAGACCTAGCTGCTGCTGAATTGTATCACCTTTTGTCAGTGCTATTCTCTAAAAATACATTGTCAAAGCCTACACATCCAAAGGAAGTGATTTAGAAGACACGAGGAACCACCTGCTGTGCTCTGAGCTGGGGAAATATTTCCTAATGTGCAAGCAAAGTATGCTTGAATCTAATTTAATTATCTTGAGCACTCCAGAATAGGTATCCTTCTCCATTTCTCTTTCTTTCAGAATAATAATTAAACCTTTTTTTTTTTTTAGTATAAGACCAGCTTTGATCCCAAATTTACACCAGCCGTCATCACCACCACTTGAAAGCACTCCTGCTGTTTCCAGTTCTTTGTTTAGGAAACTTGGAACACTGGCTAATCTCACTCAGATCACTTCACCTGTTTGTAAGAAATTTAATACACACGGAGAAGGAGAGACAGGGATAAAGTGACATGATGCATCAAGTTCCTTATGCCAACGGGTTTTTCATGGAAATGACTGTTTGGCAAAGGAACACGTCAGATTACTGAACAATGTGCCGCCTCCACTATTTTGTCTACAGGGTATTATGTAATGGCTGCTCTACTGTCCCTTTCCAGGGGAGGGAAGGTAGGCAGGCAGTAGGAAAGCAGTTTCACTTTGAGCTCAAAGGATCTTACTCCTTTGTTTGGGCAAGGTAAACATACCAGAAAAAGAGGTTACCAACTTATTGGGTAGCAAGTGCTGAGCTTGTTCTAAAACTTCAGTGTTAGCATGAGGTTTCCAAATCCAATATTCTGATGTCTAGACAGGGAGAGGCAATATTTTAGTGTTGCTTACATAACCATTAATGGAACAAGAACAAGCTTTTCATGCAAAGCGAGTGCATTACAATCATTTCATGGAGGCAGCTATGCCAGTCTTTAGTAAAGATAATACTCTAGCCACATTTCAATACCACACATATATTACATTACACATATAGTGAGAGAGAAATTCAGGAAGTTCCACATGAAACTGGCAAAAGTATCAAGTACAGCACAAGTGCTTTTGGAAGGAAAACCCGTGCTCAACCCATTCCCTTCACCGCTGTGAAAGAGAAATATATTTTTTGTCTCAATTCAAAATAAGCTGCATTTTCTTCTACAGCTTAACAAAAACTTCAAGAAAACACACAGCTCCATTGATCCACTTGGCTTGCCCATCATAGGGTACTCAGACTCATATGTCTGAGAAGGCATATAGTTTAATGATCAAAGCCAAGCAACTGGGAATCAAGCCACCTGGTTTATTTTACAGGAAAAAAAATATAAAGTGGATTAATTGATTAAGGTTGGGACTGTTACTTGCTCTGGTGCTGAACAGAATAAGAGCTCAGTTCTGCAGGAACAGCAATAACTACGTGCCACTTCAAATACTACTCCTGATTCTACCACCATCACGTAAAGACTACATCATTTATTGCCGCCTTAGTACCAACAAAAAGAAATACTAGACACATTTTGACACCTAACTTAGTTTTCCCCTCTAGTTACAATTAGATGCTTCAGCTCACAAAGCAGTGCAATACTGGCTTTTTTCCACTGCCACCATCTCCCTTTTCAGATCTCACACAATCACCTTTGAATTTTAGCAAGTTATTCCTATCTCTCATTCTTGATCTAAAACATCTGGAAGCGGAATTCCAGATTTTGACTTGTGTAAGTGAAGAAAAATTTAAAATAATAAAGCTCAGGGGCCAGATTACATGCAAGGAAAGCAAGCATGCGAGGCCCTTGGAGAGGATGAGGCTGAGGGGAGGAAGGCCAGACAGGAGGAGAGGCCAGATACAGTAGTCCACATGAACATAAAGTTTTCTTCACTCTGTTTCAAAACAATTATACAGTGGTATCTTTTAGTACTTAACTATAAACATAAATTTCCTGATTTTACAATGCACACTGAGTGTATTTATTTGTACTGTTTGTACTGTGGCTTTTATTCCGTATTGTCACTGTAAAAGCACAGTCAGACAAGGATAGGATCATCTGCTATGGGGAATCTTCCTTTGTGAGCAAAGGCTCTGAATGCAAATACTGCAATTCAAGAGAGGCTTCTGGTAGAAAACAAAATAAAACCAGAGATATTGAGCAATAATGAACTGTCTGGATTTAAATAACCCTTCCACTAGTTCAAAAACCATTGTTTTTCTACAGTTTTTATGTGAACACCATGATAAAGAACACTGTGTAACTGTAACAGTTAATGTGAAGAAGCTTTTTTCACTTAGCTACACCTGAATCAATTATTTGATTCTGCAGTGAGCACAGGACTGTGAGGGCATTAATTCCAAACTAAGCCCCCTACAATTTTATTGAAAATTAAGTCATGAAACATACAGCACCATGGGGAGATGGTCCCCAAGGAGGAAAGGAGAATATTTCATTTTGCCTCATTTGTAATATATCACATTTACGACAAAGCACAATTAAGACATGAGTCCTAGATGATCTCAGACAAGAGCAAATTACATTGATAGGAAAGTTTCTTTTTAACTGTATTCAACAAAGAACGATCAGACCAAAATAACATTTTATATGAAGATGACAAAGAAAGAGCTGGAATATGTAAATAGGTAGCCTTCCAAAATGGACCAAAATAACACAGGGAACAGCTTTTTAAAATGGTGCCCTATAGTCTACTTGAGTAATAAATGATCACCATACTGAGCATTCTTGTTAATCACCCCATACAACACACTCTTCCCTACACCACTGTGCCTAATGTGGAATGGTACTCTACTTGTGAAGGGCAATTCCTTCCAGCTGCCTAAGGACAATAACCTTAGTCTCAGTTAACTTGTCAGTTTTGTCTTATTTTGAAACCAGTATCACAGCTCATGACGTTTCAACAGACCATAAAAATGTGAACTAGTGGCAAAATGCTCTCTCTCTGTTGTCCACATCAATACAGTTGTTACCAAACCAACAACACTACAGCATCCATCTTTTAACTTCACTTTCCTAGAACCAGGGTGCAGATGGATACTTTAGAACACAAGTATTCAATGAATTTATAAAAAAAAAAAAAAAAGACACAGAAATATTAGGATTAAAAGGCCACCTGGCTCTCAATATCTCCTTACTTTGGGATGGGGCTAATTCAGCCATCCTGTTTTCTCACAACATCCCTCAATACTGCCTTTCTCTAGAAAGAAGCCTAGGTGTCATTTGACTTCATTTATGCTTCTAACTTCAAAATAACTTCCCTGTAACTTATTCCATATGTTTACCATCCATTCTCTCATGAAACAGCCCATAACCTGGAGAGAAATTGATAAGAATTTCCCCACCAAGCTGACATCTGGCTGTCTCTTTCTGCTTCTCCTGGGCCTTCCCTGCACACACACCAGGCTGACTGAGCTACCAAGAGAGTTTTCTTTTCTCTCCCTAGTGAAAAATTTATAAGCAGCAGTTCTTTGTGTCTCACCTTATTGGAAATCTATGCTGAAGTTGCTACCATTTTTTTAAATAAATGTCATGAAACTTAACCTTTTGTACTATTAAATACTATAAAATATGTACTGTTTCCTTCTACAAACTCTACAGAAGTACTGTTATCAAAGACCAATGAAGACCAATAATAGCCTCAGAAACTCCAGTCTCTCATTTAAGAATGTTATCAGGGCACATCTGGGCCCTTGAAAAAAGCCTGACAGATATGCAGTCTCACATGCTTCTCCTTTATACACCAGTCTAAGGAAATTAATTCAAAACAATCCATTTAAATGTTAATAGCATTAAACTCTGCCACAAGAAAAATTTAGCTCGGTCTTGGATTTATATCAGGACTTTGGTGTTCAGAAGAATCAGAGAAGTTGTACATTCATCTCTTAGTCACTGTAAGGGGTTCCTTGTAGGACAATGTGCTCTGTCACTCAGTGAAATCCTAGAGCTGGATCCACAGAGAAAATCCACAATACTTCAAGGAGCTGGTTTTCGCTTCCATGTTCTAAGATAAACTAATCTGGCTGGCTAAACTCAAGAGAAACGTAGGCGACATTAACGGCAGAAAACTGGTACAAAACAGCAGAATTCCATGTTGGAATTTGTCTGCCAGTTTTGTGGCACTGCAGAACACTGGCCTTCCATCAGAGCCATCAGAGTACACAACTCATGACAAACAAGCTGCTGTTTTTCTCTGTGAGCAGCACCAGGAGAGCATCTGGCCACTCAGGACTCGTCTAGTGTAAACTCCTTGTGTTTGCAGCACATCCATCCATTCAGGAGCTCTTAAGATTACAAGGAAATAAAACTGCTAAAGTAAAGCAGAGCTTTGTTTTGCATGCATAGAAAAAGAAGGAAGCTACAGCAGTATTTAATCACTGTAACACTGATAGTCTAGTTAATTCCATGAGAGAAGCTAACCTTCCACTTGACCCCAGTGTCACAGATTCAGGTACACTAGACAAATACAGAGAACTTGGACTTACAAATGTTTAATCTTAGGCCTTTGGAAAAGAAAAATCAAATAAAATAAAACAATAAAGATCAAGCAATTGGTTTTATCTGCTTAAAGGAAGCTGGCAGTTAAAATCACCAGTGATTTTACTGAGGAAGGAAGCATGAAATGCTCCTGTAGCTGATGACTGAGACACTATTTCCCTTCTGTTTTGCCATAATACACGATGTTTTCTTTAAATACAACCCATTAAATATTGCTCTGAAAAATCCTTCAGTTACTGAAAGGGTTTCTAAGGAGCTCAGAATGCTGGAATTTCAAACCCCATAGGAGAATTTCATTAAAAAGACAGATGTGGTTATATTCATGAGAACTTGTTTTCCATATTCTTAATCACCTCCAGACACTGCAGAAGTCATATTGTGCAGGAAAGGTACAGGAACATATGCTTTGTTTGCTGCCTACAGTGTGCTACATTCCAGCTAAGTATTATGTATCTGGAAACCAAACAAAACCTCAGGCTTTATCAACAGATAAAGAGTCCCATGACTGATAGCATTATGGAACATGCTTGTGAACAAATGGTTTCTCTGCTGCAGAGTGAAGGAATAACCATGTAATTTAGAAACCATAAATTATACTTTACAGACTTTTGATTACATTACCCATCAAAAAAAAAAAAAGAAAAAAAACCCATACCTAATCCAAAATTGATATCAACACAAGTCCACCTCAAAGGTAATAAAAGTCAGAAATTAATTCCTGTTCCAGCCTTCATGAAATACAGAAAAAAATCTTGCCTTTCTAATACTCAGTTAGTGAAGAGCTTAAAAAATAAAAAACAAGTGAAGCCTTATGCCAAGTATTTTTCCTTAAAAACTCTGCTAGTACATGGCATAAATAATAGTCAATTCTTTCTTTTCTCTGATATTTTGAAGCAAGTGTTGCCAATGGAATAAACACATGAATAAAACTTGCTGTCAAAAACTGAACCAAGTCTGAGACTTACCAATGTTTTTTATGTGGAAAGAAATGACTAGCAGGTGAAGTAGATACTGCCTCATTAAGCTGTCACATTACATTTCATTAATGTCTTTCAGTTTCTAGTGGGATGAGAACTCTAAATGTTTACTAAATTACCAAAAAAGTATGCTCAAAATGTTTCCATTAGCTAATAAAAATTTGCTCCTGCAACAAAGAGTAAAAAAAAAAGCAAAACCTATCTGCATATCTTTCCTTGCTTACTTCTTGAAAAACAGAGAAAAGCCACAAATACCATGCCACACTCAGACAGCAGAGTTGCTAACAATTTAAGTTGACAAAATAAACTAGCAAAGGTATCAACATGCTTCTCTTCTACAAAATAAAGACAAGCATCAAAGAAATAATTATATTTTTTTGAAAATTCATTCCCAGTTGAAAATATGTTTTTAGTAGTTTTCCCTAGTCACAAAAATAGCCACAATTCATCCTAATTAGAATGCTAGTCAAGCCTGTTTCTGCAAAATTTTAAGTCAGTACCTTTCAGCACCCAGATGATATTTCTAAGGAGAAGGTGTGATAAATACAGTCTTGCTGCTTGACAAGGCAATAACGTTACTGAAAAGAGATTTTCAACTTCTATTCATAATCCTCTTCCTTTCTTATGTCATTCCATTAAACAAGAAATTATAGCTCAGCCACTGAAACTGCAACCTGATTAGGCTGAAGAAAACACTCAAGTTTTGATACTTAACTCTCGATTTTTTTTCACTAAGACTTCTTCCATAAAACCTTTCTTTGATTTTAGCACCTCATGACGAATTCAGGTAGCTTTTCTGTTACGGGCTTTTTGGTTTGGCTCTGTTGAAAAATTCTGTACAGCTTTGATTTATACTCTGTTCCACATATAAATTTGAGGGAACAGATCATTCCAGATGCTGTGTAAGACAGTTTTCTGTTTTCCAGACAGTGTTATCTACAAGATTTCATTTTATTTTATGTTTTCCTGTACATTACAGTAACCAGGAACTGAGAGTTTACTTAAAGACTAACTGGAACACCATATTACAGGTTAAAAGAGAATAATTTAAAAATAAGATTTTAAGGAGCAAATGCTGTGAATATGCTACAAATGCAATTTTTCGAGCTGCTCAGAATACTTCTCTGGCAAGAAGAGAGAGCTCTTTTATTCCAGTCCTTACTTACATTCATATCTGACCATCAAAGACTGTCATTCAACACCAATCTTTTGTCAGATGTGCTACTTCAGTATCTTAAGTTGTCACAACACTGGCTATGGCTGTTAACTACACCTTCAAAACTAATTTAGAGAACTAGCTGCAAATTCTCAATTATTTTCCACCAGCTTTGTCACAAGGTGAACTGGAGGGAAGTACCTGTACCTTCACTGCCTTCCAACCACACCAAAAAGCCTGGACAGCCAGGCATTAACAAAACTTTGTTCCACATTTCTTGGTCATAATCTCCCATCACCTTTTATTTCCCTGTACTCTTCCCAACCACAATTCCTCTAACCATTCTTTTCAGAGAGAATGGGTGGTTTAGAGATTATTGCAATTTCTTTTTGTACCGTTCACCCACTGCAAAGGCAATGCAGTCAAAAAGAGTCTACAGCTGAGCTCATTTGTCATCTGCATTCTGGAAATAATTAACCTGTTGCTTCAATAGCTAAAAAGTTTCATTACACAGATTTTTTGACACTGTGCAAGCCTGAGTGACTGCATAAAAGCACAGACCTTCAGCTACAATTGCCATTGAGCAGTGATAAGTGTTTTTCTTTAAACAAGCTCCTCATCTCAGAATTTTTCTGTGGTCAAGGGAAGCTAGACAGCTTGAGAGTGGTTCCCCACAAGGCTCCAGGGCTGGCCTCAGCAGTTGTCTGTTGACCCTTGCTGATCTGAAGACTTTACCTGAGCAGATAGTTTCCCAGGTAAACACTTCAAAGAGCTGCCAAAGGAAAAAGCCAGACTAAGAAGCTCTATCCCATTATAGCTCATTAGGCACTGGATTGGGTCAGGCAGCTTGGCAAACAGTGGGCAAAAGACAGAAGCAAGAAAAATGACAATCACCTTCAGCAGAACGTGAACTGTACCGTTTCTTTCTCTTTTGGACACCAAAATCTGCCAGCCCAGGGTAGGGACTTGAGCGACCAACCCTGCCACCCCCTGTGAAACAGCCCCAGGATAAGACCCAGCTTTTGTTTGTTTGATTGATTGACTGATTTTGGGGTGGGGGGGAGGTGGGGGGGCAGTTATTGGGGTTTTGTGTATGTGTATGTCTTTGGTGGGGGTTTTTTGGTTTTTTTTTGTAGAGGGAGCTGTATCACTTGCATTGGATCAGTAAGACCATATTCAAGCTATCAAAACAAAAAAGTTAACTTGAATCCATATGTCATGTCAGCCAGAGGAAAAAAAGTCAAAACAAAGTAGAATAAAGAATTATTTAAGGTCTCAAATCAACCATCACTTCAAGCTTTTCATTTAGTTACTTTCCTTGTTGCTTTATAGTTGTGTATTTAATATTTCTAACTAAAAATAAAAGGGTGGCAAAATCAAGTATCACCTATTAAAATTCACAAAGTATATTATAATAAACCATACTTAGGTTCACTTCAGGTTCTGTGAGAAGAAACAGCAATAAAAATTCTTGTAATAAAAAATCTTTTAAATAACAATCATTCATAGTGATTATAAAATCTCTCCTAAGGTATGAGTGCTCATTTTTTCAATTCCATCAAAGGCTATGTATACATAAAGCTGTACAGCTCTCATGGTAACAGCTAGGCCAGAAACATTTTTTTTAAATAAAATATTGATGGCAAAAAGGATTCCTTCATAGTTCCATTTGAGCAACCTGCTGGCCCCATTCAGCTATCAGTATCCACTCTCTCACCTTTCCTACTTCCTTTGTCTTGTCCCTTCTCCTAGTCCCAAAATAGAACCAGTACTTTTTTAACAAAAAGAAATACAGTTCATTTCTCAGCTCATTACAACATTGTAATCTGTTTCTCTGAATTATCAGGTAGGTATTATTGCCCTTGAATCTTAACTTTTGTAAGAAATTACTCCTGATCCCTGTAAGAATTTACTCCTGAAAGTCTGAAGCCCCATACCTGAAAATAAATTATAACTACCTAAATTATAGTTCTCCACTTTTTTTTTCTTTTAAGAAAAGGGCAACCAATGAAGCAAAGGACATCCGTAAATTCCTAAAAATTTCTTCTCCTATATTTCTGCTTTATCAACTGTCAAACACTCCTGTGGAGAATAATCTTGTCTATGGTGAATCAAGAAGTACTGGGGCTGAAGGCACACCCAAAATGTCAGACAGCACCTTCCACAAACATCCTCTGGTCAGGCTGTGCATTAAGACAACCATACATCTAAAATAAGTCAGAACTCTGAAGACTACAGTGTTTAGTCAAGACACACAATGAACTTTGTCTCCTGGCTGATGACCGCATTAACCGAAAAATGTCCCATTTCTTTCAGTCAAATGATTTCTTTACCTATCAACAAAAAATGGCTCAGAATGACAGGAAAAATAAATGAGTTCACAAGTTGACACTTGAAGTTCCATATTTTCTTAACACTGGATGAACAGAGAAAACAAAAAGACATATTTTTAAAAGGAAATGTAATAGAAGTATTGGACAACTGTGAATAATCTCTTTCCTGTGATGTATTTCCCTGGACAACTAAGGGTGGATAAAGCTTCTCTGAACAGAACAGGAAGACAAGTCCTACTTTAACCCCCTGATGAAAGAACCAGGGTTTTTTGTAGCTATTAGGGGAGATTTGCCATGAATGTACAAAACAGATCTCTCCTGTTTGATACTACATAGAACTACAGCACAGCACTTTCCATGATCACAGTTTTATTTCTCCTTGGCATGCTCCTTGGTGATACAAAGGTTTTTACTCTATGGAAAGTATCTACACAGTGTCCTTTACTGTTGGCAAATCCCCCCCACCCAACCTCTAAACATTGCCTATCTGGTTTTCAGTTGAATTCTTTAGCCATAAAAAAAAAAAACCAGAAGAAGAAACAAAAAACCCAAAGATATGCTGATTTTAAAAAATACATGTTCTGTTTTTAAATAAACTGCTTTGAAAACCATCAATATTACACGATGAAAATTATTATTTATTTTATGTCTGTTACTGTTTTGTCAAGTCTGTTTCCAAGCCTCTACTTCTCAAAAGCACATTCAATAAAATCACTCAACTGAATGACTTCCTATTCAACACTAAGAATAAAGAGCTTACAATCTGGTTTAAAATTACTGATGTCTAAAAAGCATTTCCAATTAATGACAAAGTTTATGTATGAACAGTAAAAATAGTGAAAGACTAATTGTAGCCATAACTGCTGCATCACCAACCCCCATAAATCACATCTTATGTTTACTTTTATTATATATATTTATTATGTCTGCATTCTTACAGGCTTTTTTGGGCTGGTTCTTGTTTCCCCTTCAGTAAGCATGCTTCAAGACAGAAATGAGAGGGAGAATAAGAACAACTTTAGCATTCACCAGAATGCCAATAGCAGATGAAAGCTGCACTTATCCCAGCGACAAGCAAAGCACAGAAGGTGGAAAGATAAGTTCCTTTGTGGTTTTTGCTCTGTCTATGGCCTTGTAATCACCAAAAAAAAATTCATTTTACGACAGAAAACTCTGTCACAGACATCTCTGTCCAGACCTTAAACCAGCTGATTGATTCAGATGGAAGTATCAATGTATCAGTTACATTCTTTTGTGATTTAATAGATAATCATTTTCTAAATGAAAATGAGGAATGAGGACACAGATACGTAGGAAGCCTCTTCCTTCATGTGAAGTTTGTAGTGGAAATAATCACTTTGGCTTTGGCCCTATCTTCAACCTTCTTGCATGTGAGAACTGGACAGATGAGACTGCCTCAGTAACCATATTTGTGCTACCTCAGGTTATGCTTTCCTCAGGAAAAATATTATCTGTTTCCTACAATGTTAATGATGATTTCAACTCCAAGTAACAAGCTGAGGAGAAAGTCCTGAGTGGATGTATCTCCAGATGCATTGTAAAATATTATTCATTAGCATACAAAGCAGTGTTTTTGACTGACTTGCTCTACCAGAAGTTGAGCATCAAAGACAATGAGTCTGAGCCACTGGTGCTTTGGGCTCTGCTCAACACCTGGTTTTCCACACAGACTGCAACTCATCCTGATGCGCAGAGCTGGAAGAAGGATTCGGTTTACTTGTAAAAGAAGTAATTTTAATAATGTTTCTTTACAAGGGTATTTTTTGTTCTTTGCTTCTTTACATACTCACTGGGCACCATATTTTAATTAAGGTGATTTAACTTGTATGTGGTGTATTAACACCTCTCTGCTGACAAAGAAAGAAGAGTCTCTAGGTCACGAGTACAAATGCAAATATCTATATGTTTGAAATATACCTTGACACCTTGACACAAGATCATCACCTGTGGTACAGAAGTCAGCTGAGACTAAATAACAAAGCATTTTACAAGGGCAGAGAGCTTTTCTCCACCCTTTTGTAGGCTAAATTAGAGATCCAGTAAGTGTCATTGGAGATGGTGTTACAGAATGGGGACTACAACCTCCTGCATTTTACAGACACAAGCAAGAGAATAACACTTCAGAAGTCACTGCTTAAGTGTTTCACTACTAATTGATTTCCTCCATCCTTCCTCTAATAATCTGATAAAGTAATTTACACTGCAGCAAGGACAGGAAGGAGCTGTGCTAAGGAATGTAGATTCTGAAGAGCACTCTGTACTGAACAGTAATTTGCCTTCCTTACTATTGCACAAGGTATATAGAGGGAAAGAAAGGAAACTGTGACTCATATTTTCCACTCAATTTATACAAAGGCTTCCATTAACTTATCAACAACCAAATGTGTGCAGCAAGGGGAGCATATTCTGTTCCCCAGTAAATGTAAACTATATGTCCACATGCACACACATCAAAAGGATATGATTAATCCAGTGTAATTAGAAACTCAAACAGTTGGTGACATCTAAACCCAAGATGCATACGTAGTCTTAGGAGCATATTCTGTCCTCAGATGGATACTCACAGGTTGCATGGATTGCCACATTTTATTGGAGCATTGCAGTAAAACAGATTTTGGTAATGACTTTTGAATACTTCTCTAGTATTTGGCTCTAGCACACCACAATGAGAACATTATTCATATTAAACCTCACCCTGAAGACCTGGATATTGACAAATTCAAACCTCCCCCCTTCTATGCCTGCTCTTAGGTGGATCATGTAACTGCTGATCTTCTGATTAATAAACAGATGACTATCAGCAAGCTGCTGTCAATTTATGAAGTTATAGTTTAGTCTTCAGAAAGCAATTTTTTCCCAGCATTTCTCAGCTTTTACAACACCATAACAGCACCTCTTACTAACAAACCCTACTGTGTAGCAGGAAAATGATTATCATCCTTGCCACCATACAACTACGGACAGCAGAGACTATGAAAACATAACTCTCAATGCCAATAAAGGTATCTGGGATAATAGCAAATAAAACTAGTGTTATTTAACTCTTCAGCTTTAGTGTTAGACTTAAGAATAATCAAAATTGCTCCACAGGAAAAGACAGGGGAAAAGAGAAGGGGGAAAAGATGAGGCAGAGCCCAGCTGTAACTCAAGGTGCCATGCCATGGTTCTGCCTTGGCTCTCTGCAGCATGAGCAGAAGCAGGTGAGCCCAACAAAATAGTGTTACTACATTACGTGGTTCTACAGATCTTAATGTTTCAAAGTAAGAATGAACAGTATTCAGGAACAATATGTTAAATCTTAGCAGCAATATGTCAAAGCAGAAAGGAAAAGAGATAGTTCACTATTTCTTCTCTGTATTTCTGAAACACCAAACTTTATGATAACCTTCAGAGCTGCCATAACCACTTAAAGTACTACTGCTACTATTATTGGCACATAGTAGTCTAAGGACACTAGCCTTGGGTTTCACATTAAAAAAAAAAAAAAGAAAGCCCTATCCCTTTTATCAGTAAAGTCAGAAAATATCATTATTATGAGCACAACTACCAGAAGGGAAAGATGATTCTTAATGGAGAAACCTATATAAATCAAGCAACACTTAACCAAAAGCTGGTAGACTTAGTGGAATCTTCTTTTACTTCACACATTTTTTTATTTCAAAATGCCCCTTTTTGTCTAGAAAAGGTATTTATGTAAGAGCTTGTTGTTTATAATTTCCATAACAGGGTATTATTCACATGTTTCATATACACTTGTTTACCACTAAGCATAGGAAGAAAATTTTCTTTGGAAAAGTGGAATTTTTTTTAGCAAATCCAGAGGTTCAGGCGGTTCATAGAGGACCTCATAAAATCTTACATTTCAAATGGAGTCTATGAAGTAAATTGTCAGAACTACAGAAAAAGAACAAGAAATCTGTGTCCAAATCAGCTGTATTATTCTCTCCAGTACTGCTGCTCAGAATGACTAGTCCAATGATTACAGTGCAGTCTATAATTAGGATAAAGTAAGCAAAAGGTGTCGTGTTAAGAACAAGAAAGCGTGGAAAAAAAACCCTGACCATACTTTCTGAGAAGAGCTTAAGTACACATGATGGAAATAGGTTTTCTCTTCCATAAGTCAAATCCAAGGGGTTTGTAAACCTAAACTTTCCTTGGTTATTCCTAGGCAGTGAGAAGGAAGAGAAACCAGACAGCTGTCCATTGGGGAAAGACTTCGGTGCGTCTGCTTGACTACTGAACACACCAGTAAAAACCTATTCCTGTAAACTTTATAATCTATTTAACACCTACCTTAACCTCAGAGGAAGAGAGCACATTCCTTCAGGATGCAACACTGTAATGGAAACCTCTGTCAGAAAATGCGTGGTACACAGCTGAGGATCAGAACAAAGTGTTAACACCTGGTACATGTTTTCCTGGACATGGAAAACGGGGTTTGCAGGACTTTACAAAAATTCTGAAAGTATGTCTTACTTGGATGTATTATTCAGAAGCTAATCCTTGACTATATACATTTGCATTATAATTAGCTTAGTTTCCCAAGAAGAAAGAGTTTGTGGTTTTATTTTCTGTTTCTGTCCATTTTGCTGTGTTTGAAGGGTATCGTTTCCTTTCTCACTCACATACAACGTAATTTTGTGGGAGAGGGACAGAGTCTTGGGCCATCCTAGTCTTTTACTCCAAAATCCAGCACATCTCGAAAGTGAAAGATGCTAAATCTTCTTGAGGAGACTCAGCTCATCAGCCAAAACAAACTGAAATATAAATGAAGCCAAGCCCACAGCTTCAGCCACTACTCGTATTTGTGAGCTCCCCAGCAGCTCTCCCCTCACTAGTATCACTTCAAGGGCACAAGCCTCAAATGACAGAAGCTGGTGTCAGAAAGGGGGTATATCTCATCTGCAGAGACCCAACAACTCCTCCAGAGGCAACACACATTTTTAAATCCAAATTCTTACTGGTCTGGTAAAATTAAACCTGAATTTACTACAGCTCAAAAAAAAAATGCATAGAAAGCATATGATCTTTCAAAACATTGCAGAAAATGTTGCTTTCAGATTCATCTGGCCCTTATCTATCCACATGCAGTTTGGTCTGGTCCAAATTCTGGGTCTAAAAGCAGCCACTGACACCTTCAAAGGCCACAATGGAAGCCACTTCTGGGAAGGGCTCCAGGCCTAACTGGCAGAAATTAGTAGAATTTAATGCTTTCAGCTAATCAACACAGAAAACAGTTTTGTTTAATCAAAATTTCAATGTTTTACTTAGCCACGTCACACTAGATTCCCTGAGAGGGGATTAAAGTTTTCAGTAAGACACAGAAAAGACAGTCATATTAGAGTTCAGAAAATCAGTCTTTCACACAGGAAATGTAGTACAGTCACGAATAATTTTTTTTAAAAATCATGTCTTCCATCCAAATTGAGATGATGCATAGATCATTCTATCTGTATTCAAATTTTGTTGATACTCTTGCTGCTGATATTTCCCTGCTCTATGTAACTGAAAACTTATCCTTCATTCTAGCTATAGAAAAACCAGGGGAATTCGACTGCAACACATACAAATCCTTCAATAAAGATGATGAGGAACTCTGCTGGCTCTAGTTTTAACCCTACAAACAAGGAGAGAAAGTCCCATACCTCAGCTCTGCAATATGATTAAATTTGAACAAATCAATAAATTTAGTTCCATCCCTGTTTCACTTATCAACAGTTTCATGTTGTTACTTTGAGTCTACTGTAATTGTTAAACTTCTCCTACCCCAACAAAAAAGCAAACAAATATTGAAATTGAAAAGCAAACAAATATTTCACATACACATTCCACTTTTCGTCTTTGATACTTTAATACAAAACACACTTTGCTTACTTGTATCTTCTTTTAAAGCCAAGCCACTGCATGTTAGTACCAGCAAGAATGTAAATCTCCAAAAAATAAGGTATGGTGATACATAACATTTAATACACAGCTGACTAAACACCCTTAAGTGTTTACTTCAGAGTCATTGTCACCTCTGCCCACACTGAGAATATCAAATACAGCATAATCACAGGGCTATGACAACAACAGCTCCACAAAGGCTGTCCAGGGAGCTCGCTGGCACTATGATGGATCAGTGAAGGCTGGGATGCACCTGGCCATAAAAGCAGTTGCTTCTGCAGAAGTTGCACTGCGTGCACGTGTGTATTTATGCGTGGAAATATTTGCGTGTGAAGATACGTATAGATGCCTATTTCCCCACCCTGCATCAAGACTGAGTGTTCAAAAAGACTAATTTTAATAATCATTCAACATTTTAAAATAGGTTTTAAAGGGCTTGATGTTGCATAGGTATCAGGAGAAACTTCTTATTCTTCAATTACAGCGCAGGCTGGATCTTCAGAAGAGCCTAAGGGTCCAGTGTGCACAGCAGAGATACAGGAGCTGGCTCAGAGTAAATCCACTGAAGGTGTAAGACTCAGTTTGTGCTTCTCAGCAGGGTGAATCATCATGGATGGGTGCTCCATGTCAAGCCTGATGAGCTGCCTTTGCCACTGACCACAGCGAGCTCCTCTGAAGCTGAGCACAAACTCACTGGGAGCACAATCAGCTCAATCAATCAGGTCAATTCAGCTTCTGAGTATTCAGGCATCTGCAAACTTCTTCTGCTGTTGCTGAACTTGAAGCAGAATTGCTACTTAGCAAACTGCAAAACCATTTCAGTTAGGAATGAGAACTTTGCATTGTGGGGATTAGCCTTGGATTCCAGTTTGCTTTAAATATAAAAAAGGCTTCAGCTATCTCCCAAACCTGATCCTCAGCAGGGCTTCTCTTGGACCCTACTTGCTTAGATCACACACAGAACTTTCCAGCACTTCAGAGTTAAAGGAATCAATTTGCTAACAGTACTCAGCAACTAGAGTGCCTCTACTCTTGTGGCATGATTTTAGCTCCCAGGTACTTAGAGAAAGTGGACTGAATACACCTACTGTATACAGACACATTTTTCCTGAGAAAAATCTGGACCAGTGCCAGATGCAAAGTCACGTTTTCATTAGCAAAGTGTGAGGGGCAGAGCTATGGCAGGGTAACCTTATCAGAGACAGCTCTGAATTCAAATCACTGTGAAAACCACTGTGATTGTGGTTAATAATCCAAACAAGAGGAGCATCTGCAGATGCTGCAACTGAAGCCATCCTAGCCTACCCATATACTGAGGTAATGCTTGTACTTCACACAACATTAGTTAGATTCTTACTGAAATTAAGAGGTCAGTGCTAGTATCAATTTTATAATGCAAACCTGACTATTTGGAAACAGTTCAGAGAACAGCTAAATAGTATTAGTCAAGGCTTGGAAATGTGCCTCAGAATGAAAAGCTTAAGCACTTAATCTATTTATTTTATCAAAGAGAAGGTTAAGATGTGACCTGATTATGGTTTATAAGTAGCTACACATGAACAGACTCCTCAGATTAGACAGCCATTTACTCCAGCAGAGAAATGCATGGCTAGAATCAAGAGCTGGGAAAAAAGTGGAAGTATAAATGTTTAAGTGAGATGAATTAACCATTATGGGTAAGATTTTTTTTTTGTTTGGTACACTGATGCACTTAGCCATCAAGCATTGTCTAAATATATATTTACCAGAAGAAATTAAATGGCCTTTTATCAGAAGAAAAGCACTGTCCTTACCACCTGAGGACTTAGCTTTCACATTAAAGTGACATTTTTACTTCAGGCTGCAAAATGATCAGCACAAACTATTGTGCAATTACACACCAGCAAGGAGATGTCAGAAAAAGAAGTCAGCTCCATTATCTCATCTATATTCTGTCTAAAAATCAGTTCCCTTTGAAGTACTGACACACAAAATGTAAACAGGCAAACCTGTCTGTACATGCACACATATACACACCCACAAAAACGCAGCAGTTCTTAGAACAGTTTTGCAAAGTTTACAAACTTTGCTCACTATAAAACTCTGGCCTGAAGAACAATTTAACCAAGATATAAAAATGTGAGCAGTAAGATCCCTGACATTAAACAGTTCTGGCACCCTTTCTTTCCCTTTGCAGTATTGGTTTAACACAAAGATCACAGGGTAACATAAAGCTGTGTGACGTTTCAGGATGCTTCATGCTACAATTTCTTTGTATACCTTTATTAGCATAGCAGCAAGAAAAACTATTTCACTCTTAAATTCTTCTGCATCACTAAGATCTGTTTTGACAAAATAGCTGTGTCTTCCTTTGAACTCTCAATCTCTACTCAGAACAACTGCCAAAGAGGATATCAGAAGGCAAAAAAAATAACATAATGCATTTGCAAACAAAGCCAAGGTAATTGCTTTTGATCTGATTCCTATGGAAAAAAAGCAGCTGAGGAGACATGTTCTGAACCATGATATCCTTCATGGCCTTCTTTGGCTCTTTAGAATACATGCTTTTTATTATGCTGTTATTATTATTATTATTATTATTAATAATAATAACAACCAAGGATACTGTGAAAAATATGATGACATTTTAATGTATAGAATTAATATTCTTAATCGTGTTTGATAAAATATCATTTTTGTATTTGTGTATGGCAGTCAGTATTTCCTTTTATTTTCAAACAAGGGAAATTCAACAGAGCATTACACTGCAACTGAAAAGTTTTCCTGAGAAGTCTGTTGAACCTGAAAGTGAGAAAGAGAGTCAGATGGCAGGCTTAGGAGACAAAAAAAAAGATGGAATAGAAATGTTGTGCTCTTCAACAATTCAATCCAAGTACAACACAACATACATCTCTTCAAGAGCAAGAAGTTAAAAAGAAAAGCAGGAAAGCACAGGAGAAATAATGTTATGTTGTGTCTTTAGGTTTATAGATACAGACAATACAGGGCTGAGTTGGGATCTTCAGGACTGAGAAGAGTCAAAGGACTATCCTACTGTAAGGTATTTACTCCTTGACTAATTATGGCTCATGAGAAAAGTAAAATGAGGAGGAGGATTTTGGTGTTCATGAGGAACTGGGCAGTGCTGGTGACATAAAGCCCAGCAGAAGCTGATGAAAATTCCTGTGGTGGTAACACGGAAGCATTCTACATCTGTGACATATTTTTTGGTGGAATGTGCCTGTAATTAAACCCTTCCACAGGGTATATCCCACGTTGGGTTTGGGCTTTGTTTTGTGCTTGGCTCCTGCATCTGCTTCAGTTTCATGACTGTCTTTTGTTGCCATATGCCCTCCAGGAAATATGAATAAATATGGAAATATGGATAAGCCTGTTCCCAACGGGATTTACAATTTTTGCAGTTCTCTGTGCTCTTCTCTTCCTCTTTTACATATATATATATATACACATATATATAGTAATCTCCCCAAAAGGATTCAGTGAGAATTTCCTGGATGAAAATACTCTTCTTTTTTTTTCCATCTACCAAGCTATCTGACTAAGTCACAAAACTTTTTAAGACTTAACACAGAAAACCTGTCGGTTTTTTTTTTGAATGTGGTTAGCATATCTTTTCATTTAATATATATATTCAGAGTATAAGAACCATAACCAGACAGAATAATCTTTAGTGGCTTCATTATTAAAAACCTTATTTTTCCATAATTTATGGCTGTATTCATGTGTTATTACTAGCAAATAAAAGCATAAAGATGCATGACAAAAGGAAAGGGGAATTTACTCAGTGACACAGCAAATAAAAATAAGACAGACTATGAAAAACAACAGTAAAATAAGTAATACAAGGAATACACTACCCAGAATAGGAGGCACAAATTGTGTTACCTTTCCTCTGTACCTTCCCTCCCTGCCAGAAGCTTATGTGGCACACTGTAAATGGTAGGGGTTTTATGAGGGGTGATACCATATCATTAAAGCTATATTAAAAAAATATCCTCTTGGCTCCAAAACTGTGGTGTGCTTCACTCAATAAATTATAAGTGACAGCTCTTTCACTTTATCAAGGGCACTGCTGTGTGAGCCATTGTGCTGCTGCCTCGTTGCCCCTGTGAAATTCCATTTACAATGTTTGCAGTGCTTCTGCTTTTGGAGTTGCAGTAGGATACCTGACAAAAGAATCTTCATTTATAACAGTCACAGGACAAAGATATATAAATGAATCAAGGGTACTAGTTTTTTTGAACCTCTCAAAGATACCATCATAATGACAGCTCATCATTTGCTTACTCTATTTTGCATTCAGATCTCAGAATTATGCAAAAGAGACATGAAATCTTCTACCAGGATGACAATTATCTAATGGCTTCACCTTCTTCTAGCAGAAACATGAAATATTCCACCTTCCTCAGGCATTACTTCTGAAGATAAACCAAGAACCAAAGTTACACGTAGCATAAGTGACTCTCAAACAGAAGATTAAAATAATAATTTTACATAATTTCTATTATACTGTCAAGATATATTATAATCTTGTCTTGGGTTACAATGGAAAACAAACAGCACAGTACAAATAATTATGCATACTGTGTTTCTAAAGTGCTAAAGCTAGAGAGTTATTTTGTATTACTCATCTTTGGACAATTTTGGCATGAACTTCCTCTGTACTGGGCCCCATGTTTCACTATAAGACATTTTCCTGACAGGCATTCAGTCATGAAAACATGACAACTGAACTAGAGAGACATCATTTCTCTTAAAAGCATTAAGCTCCAATGTTTAAGCCTCTTTTTTTATGCTTTTAGCTTTCATTAAGTGTCATTAGCCCTCGTTCTTCCATTCATGTCTACAAAAAATGCACCTGGTACATAATGTATTTTATTCAAAAACTAATAATTATTAATTTTTGTTTTAAGAAGCTCTATCTTCTTCCTTTAGCAAAAGTCACAAGGATATCTGAGAGCACAGAAAGATAATTCAATATGTTTACTGATTGTATGGTGTTCCAAACCCCATCCAAGATGTCTAAAACCCTTATGCTTAGAAACACACTCAAACCCACACATGCATACCCCTGTTATTTTTAGGCTGCTTTCTGTTGAAACAGAAACTGTTGTATCAATTAAAAAAAAATTTAGAATTCCACATCACCAGGAAGATGATGCAATAATGTCTGAGATGGAAGACTTTTAGAGTACTTTTATGTTCTGTCCTTGGTGTCATTAATTAATCCTGGCTGTGCTCCACAGCAGGACATGGTCGTACTCAAGGCTGTACTAAGATTTGGTAGTGAGAATTGCCAAGATAAATTAAATTGGCAACTCGTCGCACAATGTCTCTCAAGCATCTTACGTATGTTAAAACAAGGTCTACTTAAACTCATCCTTACTTTTATCTTCATAGATCTTAAACTTGGTAGGACCTTTACAGCAATCTTCTGAGAAAGACTACAATATCTAAGACATTTTTATCCTCTACTTCCTGGGAGAAAAAAAAAAACAAACCCAAACAATGGCGTATTTGTGAGGGGCCCTGCTGCAGGGACGCTGCTGTCCTTTTAGCTTTGATACTTCATGATCTATGACACTCCCTGCCTATCTCCATCTAGCAAGTGCCAAAAGGGGAGACTAAAACCGGCTGTTTTGACCTCCACATGCCTGTAACACTTTGTGACATTCAGTGTGGCTGAATCCCATGCTCCAGGGCTCCAGCCAGATGTTGGCGAGGTCAGACCCCTCTCCTTGGGCAGGCCTTCCCAAGGAGCACCAGAGGCCAGCCCCAGGTTCAAAGCAGACAGAAGATGAAGTGCCCCACTGTTTGGAAATGGCAGCAGGAACCCGCCTTTGGGACACCTGACTGGAGTGGGACCAGTTCACACGGCCAGGGCAGCACTGAGCACCAGACCACTCCAGTGTAAAGACTTCCCCTGTTTGAGATAAGCAAGGCCTTTGGTTTATTTCTTTATTTCCTCCTCCAGAACAGAACAGAGGCTTTCCTTGGGGCCACTGGGGTATATTCTATTCAACCTGAACCATACAGAAAGCTCAGATGTTTACCAATGCATTTGTTGCTCTTGCTTACTGCTCAAAGCATGCAGTTTCCAGGGGAATAAAATATTTTCATTATGGTCTCTGGCATTGCCTGTGACATACAGGAAGAGGTCAGCATAGATTATCTAGAAGCCTCGTCGTGGCCTGACTATGAAACTTTGATATTAACTATAATATTTTTAAATGGGGATATTAACTACCATATTTTAAGGCACTAATTCCAAAAAATATTTTTGTCCATAATAGCAGAAAATTAAATAATTTACCTATTAAATAATTAATAATAAATAATTTACAGCTATAAGCTGCTGTTGTTCCCTTGATTAGTGTACACATACATGAATGTACATATGAATTAGTACATACATTGATCCACAGTTGTATGCTCACGTGAATTAACACAGAAGTGTAACTAAACAGCATACGCAACAAACTTTTTTTTTTTTTTTAAATGAATTGGTTTTCTTGTTCCTGAAGCAGCTTAAACCAAGAAAAATCATGGAGTAAATTGCCTGTGGGTTTGCTCTCAAACAGCTCTCTGTGCTGGACAGGAGGGTGAGACTATGAATCATCCACTGGTCATCTACTGAGACCAAAACAATAAGAGACAGTCTGAGAACTGCATCCAGCATCAT
This sequence comes from Dicaeum eximium, assembly GCA_013396995.1. Lineage (NCBI taxonomy): Eukaryota > Metazoa > Chordata > Aves > Passeriformes > Dicaeidae > Dicaeum > Dicaeum eximium. The sequence goes on along the minus strand of VWZP01001457.1, from coordinate 1,397,709 downwards.
TGCTGGAGTTCAGGAATTGTGTTCCTATCCCATGCCTCTGTTTTTAAGAGGTTTTAAAAAATGGCAGTAAGTGCACTTGCTTTAGGCTAAATTTGGGGTTGAAAGGAACCAATTCAGAAGGAAACATGCTGAACAAATTAACTCCCTTCCAGTATTCTACTTAACCATTTTAATTAATGTGAACATTGAAAAGTGAAAAGTCAGCTAGTTAGGATTGTTTATTCTGAGCTTGCAACTTGACAAGAGGGTCAATTACAGAACCATAAGCATGAAAATATGTTCATGTGTGAAATAGTTCTTGATAGCATAAAATTATTTAGTGGTCCATTTAAAGCATCATCACTAAATACTTTCTGCCTTTAGATTTTGAACATAACTTGGTAATGGATTTGTCCACAACATTTCCTTGATCAGGAGGTACAAATCTTGAGATTTTTAGCAAGCAGGTATGCAGCCTGGTCTACAGAAAAAGAAAAAAGTAGACAAGACTGCAAAGATAAACAATGAAATGAGTTATTTGCACTAAGAAAGTACAGAAGAGGAAGAATGAAAGCATGTTATGGAGTACAATCCCAGTCCAGTGTCTGTGGACCCGTAAACTGGATTTTCACTGTTGCTCAAACAGAGAAATATTCACAAATCTATTACTATGCTTTAAAAAATAGGAACTCTTACTTTATTCTCTCAGAGAACTAAGTTTTTCACATCTCCTTTTTTGTTATTTTCAGACTTTTTTTGTTGTTTTAACGAATATATGCAACACCAAACAGTTCAAGTTTCAAACCTTGATCTGCAAGGTAAAATTCACATATTAATGGCAATTTAACATATATATTTCCAGGATCAGATCCTCCCCAGTGACCTTGACTTCAGTCAACTATAGCACTTGTTGTTAAGAAATTGTAAATGAAATAAAAATTAGAATTATGCAAAGTTACATATACAATTAATATATTCAAGTTACTGAGATTAATGTTCATGTGAAGTCTTTCTGTCATTGCATACAACACTATGTATTCTCTATCACATCTTGAGAAATATATGGAAAGTCACTTTGCTAAATATTACATAACAAGAAAATCCTTTTAGCTCTTGTTTGCAATCTACACTTCACATAGACATCTTAAAATCACAAAAGCCATCCACAGAGAGGGATTTAAAAACCATTACTTTAGAATACTTGTTTAATAGAAAGTGATGGCTTAAATGCTACAGTATGTTCCTTGAATATCTTCACATTAAATGGGAATTGAACAAAAAGCTGCCTGGTCCTCTTCAAGGGCAAGTCCCACAAAGCTCCTCATTATTGTAATTTCCAATTTGGAAGCCAAACTAAATAACAAGAAGTAATTTGCCAATTAGAACTTCCTGCTCTTTTTCCCTTTATTCCTTAAACACCATTCAGGGGCTGAACCAGTCAAACACTTTTAGCTTCAAAACTGCGACTGAAAGAATTTAATTTGTGTCTCTCCACGGTGAACCTGTCAAGAGGCAGCAGTGATGCATACCATGGCCCGACACAACAGTTGCCCTTAAACACACAGAGAGTTCTCCATGTGCTTGCTCTGCCTCAGGTTTCCTTTAACCATTTCCTTCATTCTGCTTCCCTTAAAACACATGCACACTTTTCCAAACATGGAGATTCCTCATCAATGATTTCTGACGTGCGGAACAGTCCCGCAGACAAAATTCATCTTTTGTGCTCCAGAAGCTTTTAGCAAGTAAGAGGCACACAGTGATGAAACCAACACAAAAGAGCGCTCAAAAGAAACAAGGTTCCATTCAGCCAGTGAAAGCCACAGAGACCAGATCACTCCAGAGAGATTTACAGCTTCAAAAACGAGACCATGTGTGAACTGTGCTATGTGCTGTCCTGAGAATTAGAACACTGACCAAAAATAATGAAAACTGGTTTACTTTTCAGAAGTTCATTTGAAATGTGTGTGGGCAAGGCCAAGGACAGATACACAAATGAACAGTAATGTATAACAGTGAAGCTCATATCATGGACTATTTACAAACTATCTGAAACACTCAAAAAAGGCATCTTCTTAGATAACAAGGTATTGCACTGGTATGAAAGTCTGCCATATATGGTTTCTAAGAAGGTATGTAAGTACTAAAAAAAAACATATATATATATATGGTTTTTAAGAAGACATGTAAGTACTAAGAAAAGGAACAATAAAGCTAGAGTTAAGATGTCTCTGCAGTTTTGATATACTTATGGTAAAATAAAGGCCAGACACTGAAAAAATTTTTTTATAATATTTTTGTCTCTATGTATATACTCTTTTAACAAAAGCCAGGGCAATTATTTGCTTCAAAGAAGGTATTTCATTTTTTCCTTTTACTGATTTACAGGAGATTTTCCTGTCACCTCTCAGATCAGCAGCTTGATCTAAAGAGAGTCTGGTACTTCCTGCAACAGTTCATTATGTGAGAATAATGAAGAGAAGGATCTAATAGCATACAGATCAAACTGCCTTTTGAGGTATCAGGGCCCTGAGGTCAGAACATCACATTGCCACAATGGACCCCAGGAGAAAGAAAAAGTGTGTTATTTTGAAAGACATAAAAATTTAGAACGTTGTACATTTGTGATTTTTAACTTAACTGTAAGCCCTTAAATCTCTGCTGTGACTGTCATGTCTATTATATTGCCTATTTAAACAGCTTTTTCTGCTGCTCAGCCATTTCTGGAAAAACTCTGTTTTTTGGGGGGAAAAAATTTTAAATCTATTAAAAAAACCCCACAAGGAGATACTTCCCTCACACATACTGTGTGACTAATATGAGATAGATTGCCCTGAACAGGTCTCCTTTTGGCCTTTGTGCTGCTGTGCTTTGGCTGGACAACTCTTTTGTGGTGTAAGTGGAAGACAAGACTTGAGGAAGGCTGCAATAGAGGGAAATTCAGTCTACCTAGTATAACTTACACTGTACTGCTTGAGTGGCTGAACTGGGTTTGAGAGAGACAGTAAGAAATGGTATTTCTGGTGGTGGATGGTGCAGAAAAAGGAACACAGGACACACACACGTGGTATGTCTCCTGGTCACCTCCATGCACCATTAAACCTGACACAGCTAAGTTGGTGTGGACTTGTAAGTCAAAAAAAGGTTCTCCAACAGCACTAAGCCTTGATCATGTCCCACTGAAGTCTTCTCCAGCATGGGAACATGCTGTTTTCTAGGTGCATGCAGCTTGCATGACCAAAGAGATTTTCTGATTTGTAACACAGAGCATAAAATTCAGTACTCTTGCTGCATAGTCCAGTCAAAACATTCCTTCCCTTACTAAAGCTCACGGAGGCATGTGGATAGCAAACCACTGCCTAGCAATCATACCTAACTCATACAGCTGTGCTGTATGTAAAGAAATCTGAAATGTACTCGGAGACACAAGACTAAGGGTTTGCACTACAACACTTCAATTGCATCCTTTTCAGTCATATTCTACATATTCTCCTGGCAAGAGGCACAACCATAAAAGGAAGAAAAAGACAGGGGGAGAAAAAAGCAAAGCATGATTAAGAACATTTAACTTACAAGATGAGAAAAATAACTTTAAATCACCTCCACCTAAATCTATATTATACCAGAATATAAGTTGCAACCTCATTTACAGATTAATTCTGATGGGAAAGATGAAATATAACCTCTGGTCATCCCAAACTAGAGCCTAATACAGAAAGCTGGGAAAAAGAAAGGTTCATTCATAGACCATCAAGATAATATAAGTATATACTTCAAGATCAGCCTTGCTGCAAATATTTTGAAAATCAGATTACCCCAGTGCAGTTCTTAAATAAAAAAAAAAATTTAGGCTTCTTCAATTTCAAAAGTCTTTGGCAGTTCTCTTCAACTCAGTTAATCAACTAATACCTCCTAAGGGTTCTTCTGAGACATCTAAAAATCCCATTTTCAGTGTACTCAAGGAATTATGACCCAGTCCTTATGCATGGGATACGACTCAGAGTGAATGTATGAACCAGCACTTTGTTTGGCAAAAAAGATAAATATATCTACTTGAAGAAACAACTTTGCAACTTTCTAATTTATTTTAACAGCATGCATCAGAAACAGTTCAGTTCAAAAAGAGAATGAGCAGGGGAAATGTAACTACATGCTAAAAAGGGAAATAACTTCTCTAAGTCTACTCTGAACCTCCAAGGAACAACCTTCACAGCATGCTGAGGTCACTTAACAAATATATAAATCCTTATATTAATATTCACTAGAAACCATATACCATTGTGCACCATATGTTACACCCAAAGATCTCAAAACACATTATCAGCTAAGGCAATATCCCAGTTCCATATGACATGCCAATTTTTACACTGATTTTCAGCATAGGTAAAAGGAAGATAAAACTGGTTTTTCTGTTTCTTAACTAAAGAAAAGTAATTCACTGTGGTCTCATATTCTGAAAGCAAGTGTTTGCCAAATGGCATGTGGAGGACAGAAGTGGGCAAACTCCCTTGAACCAAACGAGCAGATTTGGAAAGGCCAAACAAAGAACTCACTAATGGCTATTTTCTATGCCACACACTGCACAACTTCTAAACAGGTACCATCAGTTTCACATTTAAGTCTCATAATCCAGCATCATTCAAAATACTTTGTCATTTTCCTATTGGACAGCTATGAATTAATGGGACAATACCCAAAGCTGTTCGTAGCAACTTAGTCATCAATTAACTGAGGTTTTAAATTAAATTCTGTCAGGCTGTGAAATCTTTCTACCTAGAAGTTCAGGGAATGTTTTATAAAAGCAAGCATTTTAATCTTTCATTCCTAATACATGCTTCATATGGCCAACCTTGACTTAGACACAAAATGTACAGATCTCTGAAGCCCAAACCAGGACTGCTCCAGCTCTCTCTACCATACTGCAAGCATGACAAGAATATCCAAGGCACTTTTTCTGACTCCTGCCTGCAGGTCATTTGGCTGATGTAAATACACAGTGATAACCTGGGTCCACGAGAGGGTTGTAAGAGCAATTAGGCCATAACAAAATGGCCTTTCATTATTACTGTGCATTCCTGGTATCAAACTTATTCCTACAGCATATTAAATGGTGAAAATTGCTCACAAACAGGAAGTACCTGTCACACAAGTTCAGCCTTACAGTTTTTTACATGTAATATATAACCAACTGCAACGTTTTATTGTGTCAATTATAAACCTTCTCTGCAAAACTCATAATATGGTGTATAAACACTAAATATACTCAGCAATACATTTACACACACAGTAATATTCACTCTTTTCTGTCCCTTACTGTGTAAAATGGTTTGGTGGTCCAATTCCTCAGGAACATCTGTTAGCCCCACAAAAACCACCATCATAATTTGGAGTTTATTGGCAGCCTGAGCAGGGAGGCCAATGACTAGCATGGGGAATGAATTGCCCTCAGAATCCTGGAAAAGTGTCATTCTGCAATGCAGCTGAGGCAGATTGGCAGAAGCTGCCTGCACTAAACCTGTCCTGACAATGAACGTTCCTATTCAGTAAAAGTTATTAAAAAAAAAAAAAGGAATACAGCTTAGCTCAAGGAACCACACAAGCACAAAGCAAACAACTGTTGACTTCAGCACAGGTATCCGGGTCCTATCCTTCTCTTCTTAATTCAATTCCAGTAAAGCCAAAGACATGGGGTATGAAGAGCTAGAGGGAAATTCTCAGAGGGCACCCACCTTAGTAGTAGTCACATCTGCTCAGAAAACCCACAGCCTGTTAACTTTCACTGTCTGGACCATTTCAGACAGCAAACCTAGAAATGCCACTGGCTTCTGATGCTGTGTGCTGGTCCCACATCTTCATTAATTCCCTTTTTTTAATACAAAGGCAGTGACAATCTGATGGATGGGGTCTTCAGGATCTTTATTTTAGGAGCCATGGAAAAGAGATGATGTTTTGCTGTGACTGCAAGCATCCTAATATAAATATTGCCAGTATTGGAGGATGACTCAAGACCAGATTCTGCTGGTGGTTAATACTGTATTTGGAGAACAGTCTTAACTCAGAACGAAGTCATAGTCAGACCACATTTGTAAAGCAATTAAGCTATCCAGCATTTAATTAGAAAATATTTTATAGGGTAAGCTACTTTTTCCATGTATGATTCTTGTCTCCACTCAGTATTAGAGATAATGGTCCATGCTTTGAAGCACGTTAGCTTCATAATACATAAAAAGTTCAGTAAAAAGCATAATTACCATATATGTAAAATTGGCTGCATAATGATTACTGGCAATTAAGAAATCATCCTAATTATAAACTTAGGGGAAAAGTAATTAGCCTCACTGTTTATTTTGTTAATATCCTAGAGATGATCTTCCACTGGGATAAAAGTTAAATTAGTTAGGACTCCTTGAACTTCACAGACTTCACATTACGCACTTAAGAGTAGAACAAAGAGTTCCACTAGCTTCAGTAATATAGGAATGAATAATGTAACAAATACATAGGACAGATCAAATACCATTTTGAAATAATTGCTACCCCACCAATGTTACTTTTAAAATACTGAAACTACTAGTTTCAATAGTTAAACTCCGTAATTTAGTGGCTCATTTAATTCTCAAATAAAGTATTTCCATCTCATACTGTATCTCCCAGTATCAGTATTTTAAATAACACAGATGCTAGAATTTAAACATTTAATCACAATAAAGAAACTAAATTACATGACTGCTTCAAAACTAAATACAAATAAAACTGAGTCAATTGTACTTGCTACATCACCTGAAATATTATTTAATGCCCTAATAAGCACAAATATATTTATCTTGGTATTTATCAACAGCTTCTTTCTGCAGAGTCTATGCACTAAGAATGATGGTGCCTCGGTATTTATGCCCATCTGGCTTACAAAAAATGATAGGTCACCCAGAAAAATGCAGCGTCCATCAAGGATTTTTTTTTGAAGCAGAAATATGTGTATTTGAAGAAATAATCCACACACCTCATTACAGACTGAAAATTGACTCATTGCCACTTCTGCTAGAGTAAAATGAGAACAGGCTTGAAATAATCTTCCAGCAGTTTGGTGATGGTACCACTGGATGTGACATTCTGCCACGTACAGAGCTGAACTCAAGAGCCTGTAGCCTGCACCAGCTACTTCATGATGAGTTCCATCATGGAAAGGCAGGATGCAAGGATGGGTACCCATCCTCTGCTCCAAGCCCATCCAGTCACCCTCTGGTAATACCAGGAACTGCTCCAGTCTGTCTGTCTGGGGCTCTTCTCTAACACCTCTCACTAAGGACTGAATCCACAAAGACTGTTGGGTACAGATAAACAAGGAGGAAGACACAGAATGGGTTTTCATTACCAATAAAAAGGGAAAAAAGACTAGTAGCACTTATATTAATTTAAACAAGACTGGACAGCACATACATAGAGCACCATCCCACCTGAGAAAGGCAGCACACAGGATGAACTTGCTTTTACAGCCTTTTTTTCCTACCATTCCCATACAGTAACAAATACACTATGATGGCATTTAATAACACCTAACTCCACAATTTGTTTTGATGATGCCACCACAGGCAACAGGCTGGGAAATTCAAAACAGAAGGCAGTAATAGTTGTAAAATTAAAATTTACACTAGGAAAAAACAAAAGAACCTTGAAGCAATTTCTTAAATTGTTCTGAGTCAACTGGCCTGTTTGGATTTTTGGCTTGTTTCAGACTGGAAGCACTGAGGTATTCTACAGAAAAGACAAGGCTGCCTGTACAGCTTGTCTGACCTCCACATCTAACCCTTAGCCTACCAGGAGCAGCACATTCCTAACTCCCATTTATCACTTATTTTAACCACCATAAATTACTTTTCATGCTATAAAGCAACAGGTTATAATCCAGTAAAAATCTTAGAACTCCAGAAAGTTTATTCAGGCTTAGGTATCCATTTTAAACATCCTACCACCCCACCAAATTTGGGTATTTTAAGAGTTGGTTTCAACAGCTGTAATTCATAAGTGCCCTTGCTACAGAGAATAGTGAAGCAGCATTTGGTAGCAAAGTTTGATTCTACATTAATAGCACTGTACAGAGTATGTCTAAACAAAGCATTCCATTGACCCTGCCTGCTCTTTTTGAAACAGATATTTCACGTTGTTACTCTAGTTTCATTAACATATTTTCAAACTAATGCTGAAGTACAAAAACACTACATACATATGAATTCCAGATTTAAGTTCTACTCTTAGTTTTCCCCTTCCACACCCAGAGAAACTCCACTGGTTTTTGACTAAGTGATCCTACGACTACACAGTAATTAAAATGCTAATTCCAGATCTGTTAAACTGAGATATATTAGTCTAATTTTACAGGATGCTGTTGCTCTTGAATGCATTCATAACTGTCTGAAGCAATTCTGCTTAGAATGTTATAAGGAAAATAGGTAAAATAAGAAAAAAGTCCAAGTATTCTTCTACATGAGGTTAAAAGAAACCATTTACAAATTGCAGGGAGCTATCCACTTCCCACCCCTTCCATTCTCTGTTTGTTTCTCTCATACATAGACACACCCATATCCACCCCCACAAATTTTATTTAAAAGACACTATATTTAGGTGATCTCACCAAATGGACAAAATCCCTTATATTTAGGGTAAGAAAACAGTCCATGAGAAAGCAAACACAAACTTGTCTAGCAGATGCACTTTCAGAGTAGGAAATTTTGTAAGGGTTACATTCCAAAAGATGCTTTTCCAACTGTCTGCCTGAAGAGGCAGAACTGCACCGGTCCTGCCAGTTGTCACTGTCACAGCACAGGGTGTGCAAGTTCTAATTTGACCTTTCTGGAAAAAAAGTACAATTAGAAACACATAAAAGGAAAGATTTAAACATCTCCATTCAGCACACTGGCTAAGCTGATGTGTAGGTGTCAAGTGAAACAAAAAGATGAAGAAAGTTTCTAAGGGGGTTTGTGTGTTCCAGATAAAAGCAAAGACCTTTTAAGACCCAGCTTTTGAAGTGGGCTTCCCAGGACTCAAACACAGACAGGACTAAAACATATCTTCATTTCCTCTGACCTCTAATCATTTAAAGATCAAGTAAATGAGGAACAATGCAGTTAGGCATCTTCACGCATCTGTGATCCATCTCCAAGCACCTTGAGGTTGTACTTTTTATCACATTCATATTCTAATGTGAAGTATTACAGCAGTACAGACATCTTTAGACATAAGCATTGGTTCAAGTCAGATTTCTGAAACAGCATCTTGCCAGCAATGCCACACCAATAATCAAATCATACGGATGCACCAAGTTGGCCCACAAAAGACAAGGCAGGATTTTGCACAGTACCCAAATGACTGTGAACTGTAGATTCCAGACTGTAATCAGGTAAAAGAGAAAAAGAAGTGTATAAAATTTGTTATACACCTTTTCATCTGAGCCATGACAGGCAAGGAAAAACTGTTTGAATGAATGAGAGAAGTTTGACATGACATTACCAGAAAATCAGACGGACACAGCTCTTGAAGCAAGAATTGATACACACTGGGCAGACACACAGTAAAAAAACATCTTAAAGAACTTATCATCATTATTCTTAGTCCTAATTTTTCCGTCTTCAAAATATTTTCGGTTTCTATTTTTGAATTATTTCCAGCAATATTATTACTATTAATATGATTACCAGATGAAAGAACTGTACAGATGACATCTTTCAAAAACCTACACAGATTACTTGCTGCAGTTCAGCAGTCAAAAAATGTCTTCATGACCTTCCAGTCAAACCCTCACTTCAAGCATTCATTTATGTTTGCCGCAGGGATTTAAGTACAGCTTTGTTTACAAAATCCTCTTTGTCAAAGGCTAACACTGATAAATCCAACATCAAAAACTCCCAGTTTTTCAGATGGAAGCAACACCAAGAAGTCTTTGAAAACTATATAGTCACATAGAACAAAAATTTTATTAGTTAGGTCACCAATATGACAAAATGAATTAAATTTCAGTGGCTTCCTGGAGTGAAGTGAAAGTTAGCCACGCACACAGGTTCTCCCTAGTCTCACTAAAACACATGGATTTGTAGACAATGCATTAAAAGGTGAATTCATCAGATGCCAAGAGCTGTGATGACAACCATTGTCTCTTCTGTCCCTCCACACCATCATTTTCCACTCATATAATATTCAATGTATGGTAGTAGTGCATACTAACCAATTGCACAAGGAATTGTGAGCCATTGTTTTCATTTTGGGTAAAGAAAACATTGACACACATTTACATTAGACATTTCCCTAGTATTTCCTTTACCTTTAAAATAACATGAAATATTTTTCGAAGTTTTTAATGCAAGTTTTTGTCTTCTTTCAAAATACTAAAATGAAAGCATCTTAACAGTATCTCTTTTCTGCTGAATGGATTATGACAATAAGACCTATATTTATTTCAACAGTTGTACAGGATGTACTTGCTACCAGTGATTATGCATGAAACACTTGCTACAGCAGATGTATGGCAGGGTAATCCTCTAATGATTCCACTGGAGAACAGCCCATGTGATTAATACAGATTGAGGTACAGTACTAACTAAGAGAGTCCATATGAATGCTGAATTCACAAAAAAGGTAGCCATGTGCCCAATACATAAAATTGACAAGTGTCAATCCCCTTTCCTACTTTCAATAAGAAGATGCATTAAGATGAAAGGACTGTTGAAGGTGGAGGAGCTGGATGGCACCCACATATTTTGTGGGTACCACAAAATAACTGGGTGTTACCATCCTTTTAACCATTACCAAAGAGTTACACAAGGGCTTATCAATATCTGTTGGGCAGAAAACCAGTGGGAATACAGAGTTACTCCTTAGCTTCCTGTTTACTCTTTTACTATCCTAGGAATCAAGCTCCTTCTGTGATAATCCTTCACACAATAGATCTGGTGCATACAGGGAGCTGCTTTTAACTGAGCAAAAGGCATTACAGAATTCCAGAACCAGCCAGGTTGGAATGGCCCACAGTGGCTCATCTGGTCCAACCATCCTGCTGAGCAGGGTCAGCCTATGGCACATGGCACAGGATTGTGTCCAGGTGGTTCTCAAATATCTCGTTTAACAGAGACTGCACAGCCTCTCTGGGCAATGTGTTCCAGTGCTCGGCCACCTGCACAGTAAAGTTCTTCCTCATGTTCAGGTGGAAGCTGTAAGCACACTGAGCCTTTCTTTCTGAAGGTATCTCCAGAAATCCAGCACAGGAGACAAACAGTCCCGACTGGATTTTTCTAAAGGGTCTGAGATTAGATAGGTAACGGTCTGCATCCTTTTAAACAGACAATAAATACCTGCCCATATTGCTTCTTGTCTTTACAACAACAACAACCAAACAACAACAAAAAAACCTACCAATAAAATATATAAAATGCTTCCTCTAGCCATGTTTGCCTTTTTAGGTGAATGGCGCAATAAATAGGCTAGGTGCGAAAACAAGCCAATTCCATCACAATCTTAGGCAACCACTGAAATTCTGAAGAACTTGACGACTGATCTTATGGACTACCCTTTTTCCCACTTTCCTGATTGCTGTAATGATAATAAATTATTTCCTGTGCTAGTGCTTCACACTGAAGTTGTTCAAAGAAATCAAATTTTTGTCAATTTCCAGGTAAACCATCAATCTGTAATCCTCTCTCTGTTCTTAGTTCCTGACCAGTCTCTTTTTCTCTAGAAGCTGCTGTACCAGAATGTCAGTAATTCAGGCGGTTTGAATCCTAAATTTCCAGCTCTTCACTATGGCAGATGTTTTCTTTCACTAAAGCTGAAGTGGCCTTCAAATATTATACCTCTGGCAAGCACAAGGCAAACCTCCAGACACAATTTTCTCATTTATGAAGGAAAGTAATAGTTTTATCAGTCAGGAACAAAAGCTTCAACAGATCATTCATTCCATACTTTTACCTGAAAAACTCGTACTTATCCAGCTTTTTATTCCTTAACATCATCGGTAATCCCAGATGTGACTACCTATGAAAATCATACCTATTCCATTTTAAGGGCTGCTATTATATGCACCAAATTATGAAATTGTAATTCCGTTCCTGTAACACCCAAATTAGTTAAATGATATATTATTCTATCTCTTAAATTAACATTGATCTCTGCTGACTTAAAGGTTCAGAATCCAGTAGCTATGGTGAGGAACAACAGGCCTAGACTTTGGACAAAAAAAAGTCTGACAGGCACAGCAATGAGCAATCCTACACATTGCACTGCAAACACCCGACAGTGTGTCCAACACCCCAATGTGAAAGAAAAAGGATTTCCTAGAACTTGGCATGTGTCATAAGGGTCTAAAGGAGTATCTGTCTTTTATCCTGTCTCTAGCTCAACAGTTCTGATTCTCCTCTTTGGGCACTCAGGCCACTCCACAGTGGGAAGAGAACATCCACTGGCAGGGGCGCAACTTCAGCATCCTCCTCCTCACACTGCTGAGCTGCTGCATGACAGAGTAAGAACACAGCACTGAGCACTGCTCCCCTACACAGGCTTGAAGTGCTCATTTATCTTCCCTCTTGGCATTCCTGCTCTTAATAGGATGCTTTAAACAGACAAGAAGAAACACCATGAGGTCCTAACCAGTGAGGATGATTGACTTTTCTCTCTATATTAATGTACCCTCACACTGCTCTTTTTCCCTCATCTGTTCTGCTTTAAGTGTATCCAAAGAAAGCCCAGTCTTTTTCTCTCTGAAGCTCTTAACTTGATAACAAGTAGGTGTTTGGGTTTTATTCCATTTCAAAGGGGTGGTGTTTCTCATGCCACTTCCCTGCTCTTAGTTCTGCAAGCACCACTAGGGAAGATCTAAGCAACCACTCCTCTTTCTTTAATTTACAGCTTCCAAGGCATCAAACAAAGCAGCTGTAAGTGAAAAGGGAGAAGCAATTCCAGAACACACAGAAGACCACCAGCAACCCACTAAGCAAAATTTGAGAGCAAATGAATTTAAAAATTAAGCATTAGAATTGATTACTTTTTATTTCAGTAGCTACAAATTAGCAATCTAATGTAATTACAGTTAGATGTTACTGTAGAAGGGCATCTCCTCTGCAATGTGATTTTAAAGCCACAACAGCCAAAAAGTGGAAAAAAAATTTAAGTTTAATTAATGCTACTGGGGGACCATCACCTAAAGAAGGAAATCCACAGTTCAGATTTAAATGAAAATTTTCAGCCTAAAGCAGACAAGTAGCAGGTTTTGCCACAGAAATCCTGATGAGCAGTTAGAAGAGCTTTTTCCCTTCCATTTATACCTACTGGCAGAAATCAGAAATGAACATGATTTTATATCAGGCTGATGGGCAAAGCGTAATGAATATAAATCTCAGAGTTTCTTCTTCATAAAAAAGGCACAGCAGCATAGCCTGCATCAAGTCCCTCTGATAACACCAGCAAAAAAACCCTCTCTTCACCATTAAGGAAACAACGTCAGGCTCACTGCTAATCAATTCCTTTTACACAGATGTAATCAGACTTTAAACACATTAAGGACCCTTGTGGTGCTATCACAGGAACAAAAATGTGGCACAAGTAAGAGTGCTTGTGATCATGTTCTCCCTTCATGCATTCTGATAGGAATTAAGAAAGTCAGTAGAGCTACTCAATCTAAATAAAATGAGAAAGAAATCATCTGTCAGAATAAAAACTGAAAAAAGATAATACCATTTACAAATTTGAAAAAATCTAACAGATTTTCAAGTTAGTTGGCTTGTTATAATCCAGGTATTTAAAATACTTGTTAACCCACTCTTCAAATCAAAAAAGTGTTCTTATTTCTTCCTGAAGATTTCAGAGCATGTAATATTGATCCTCTTGAGAGACAACAAAAATAGAACACACAGACTCAGAGCCCACACGGACCAGAACCGTTAACAGAGGTGATACTTTAAACCATGTGTGATTATCTCTCCACTTATTAAACTCCTCTGTTCAGCTGGTGGAACATCATGCATTAGCAAGGGGCTTTTTTTACTGTGATGTTTGTAACATGGTGCTCATCCACATTATCAACAAATCTGCGAAACCCAAGCTTTACTACTCCAGCTGCCTTTCACATGCACGGCGTGAGCAGTCATTGACACAAGAAAGCATTGAGCTGGCACCAGGCACACAACCACGCGGCCAACACTGACACACACCGAGTTTAAATAGTGCCATACCATTCCCAACACTGCAGCGCCACTATCAAAGGCATGGACATAACTGAAATGCCATAGCCTGTGTCTCTAAAGCTTCTGAATACCTCTATATAAAATTACAGTTATGTTGACAAGCCACCTGTTAGGCCGAAGAAAAACTGAGTAACACTGTGCCCTTGTGAGGCCGCCTTTCGCTGCTTGTCCTCCTGGCATTTTTCCTCTTCCCCAGCACAGCAGCCCTGGTGTGTGCTGGAGGCAGGGCAGAGCTGTGTTAGCTGGCACCCTGCAGTGGCCTTGGCTCAGCAGCACATTGCCCCACTCAGCCAGGGCACGCTCCCCGCGCACGCACAGGTCCTGCCAACGCCCCTGGATCCCCTGGCTGTCACAACAGGACAGAATGACACGGGAGAAAAAGGCTCCTGGCTCCCACAGGGACTTTACTGGACAAGAAGCTTCTAAAAAAACTCACAGTCCACGTGTCACGTTCCTAAGTTGAGTGACCAAGACAAAACTATTAAATTTTACAGCTCTGCGAGTCTTTTGATTTGTAATTTTTTCAGGTTCTTCTTTGTCAAAGTCTCTCTCACCTACAGGCAGGGTGTGTATCTGTTGAAAATATCATGCTTTAATGTTCTCTATTTGCTTTCCAGTAAGCTCAAATATCACTGTAGCTGTCTTCTAATAGAAGACTGGGATTGTCAAAAACAACCTGGAAGACAATATCAGATGATAACTACAACACAGAGCAGGAGACAATTTCAAGGAAACCCCTTGAATTTTAATTAATTGGCTTTTTAAAGTTTTAAAAGTTATGCTGCAGTGGACAAAAAACCCTTTTTATTGGTAATAGATGAGTTCTGACCTCTAGGTATTTAGATGAAGTGTTCTCTCTTTAGAAAACTACGGTTTCTGACAGAGACATCTTGATAACCACAGTAAGTGTTCTAGCTCCCCTTATTTATATTTTAAGAAAAGAGTATGAGAATTATAAACTGTATCATTTTGCCCAATAAATTTCAATGCCAGTTTGGAGAAATCATTTTTAAGGGCTGCAGGGCAGTTTTATTCTGCAACACAGACTTTTGCTCCCGTACAAAGACTGCTAGCTAAGCTAACAATTGTAGTGACTTTTTTGCAATGTGGACACCTGTTCAGTACAAACTGAAGTAAGACAGGCTACTCATTTCACATAAACCACCAGCTGTTAGATGGTACCAGGATTCAGTGACTACTGACCTGGGATAGATTTGAACTGGTGACCCAGGAGTGGAAGACTGTATATCCAATTACAAATCCACATTTTAAAAACTCAACCTTTTAAATTGCATTATAATCGCAAAGATCTCAGTTTTCATGAATAGCCTAATTTCAGGTATATCTAGGAACTTTGTTCTTTCCACTTGTGGATTTAATTGCATGTGCACTTGGTTGCATTGTAATGGAAGAGAGTATTTCTTGACTTGCTAGCTGGCTCAATATACATTTAATAGGAAAGTATGAGTCTTTAAAATCTGTTCCTAGAACAGAACTGGATTTACAATTTCTTTGCAGTATATGAGTACCAGTACAGAAGAAGGTATTTAAGCAGAATTGAGGTAAATTCAGCAGTTTTGAGCTCTTGGAGGACATGGGGTTGACTTATAAGTATTAGCAGATGGTTTTCATTAAATAAGCAGAACCAAAAGACGAACTACCTCTAAAAGCTAGGAACAAGTTGACCTGGAGGGCAAAGACGTGGCTTGAGAAACACAGGAACTGAAAGAAGCTCCAACATTTAACAAGTCTGGAGTGATGGCCCTGTTCCCCTGGTTTCTGCAGCAAAAGAAACATATAGGATGAATGTTTACTGGAGAAGGACAGAGAAGGAGGAAAACCAGAAGAGAATAGTGGAAAATACAAGCAGCTTTGCACTAGCAGTGAAGGGCTAAATGTTGAGGGTATATATTTATGTATCTATTTATGACTGAAGTTTCATAGAGGCACAGCACAGACCACTCTACTCAGCTTGCTGGATTTTAAGCTAGCTTGATCATCTTCTGTGAAGCCTAGATAAAACCTAAGCCTTGTGCAAAGTGTTCTGGCTGCACTGTAATTTAGCTAGTTCTAGAACAAAGGTAAAGAGGCAGGAGACTTCAAGTCTGATTTTGAGTCTAAAAGAGTACAGAAGTGAAAACACTTTTGTAAATACAGAAAACTACACCTTAGATGGCAGAATTACATGAACATAGGGTCTCTGCAAGTGCTCTGAGCTAACAGTAAATGTGATCAGGCAGGCCTAAGAACAATCTACAAGAATAACAGTAGCAGAGGAGAAGCAATATGCAGCAGACAGCAGCAGATGGGAAATAAAACCAAAGATCACAAAATAAAGCCACCCCAAAAAAAAAAACAAACCCACACCTACAGACTTTCAGCATGCAGAGAGCAACTCATGCATCCCAGTGTTTGAGGATTCATTTGCTCTCAACATTTCTTCAATACAATACATAATACACAATGCACAGAAGGAAAAAAAAGCAGCAGCCATTGAATTTGGATATGCTGGGGACAGAAAATTGCTACCAGAACTTCTTATGGAAGACATTAAAACAGCAGCAACTTGAGTCTAAGATTTGGAGTTTTCAATGAGACACACCACCTGCAAAAGAAAGTTATAGGATTGCTGAGAGGAAAGGTTTTCAGTTAGCCATTAACCACAAAGCAATGAATTAGTCTGAAAAAATACGTAGGCTCACCCTCTTCATTCTTTAAATACCCTTTACATTTATAGTGTCCCATGAATGTTAATGACTACCCTAAATCACAGGGTTTTAACACGGAGTAAGAAAACCCCAAACAATTGACGTGTATTCTGACCCATTTAAGCATAACTCCAGAGCTTCTCTGTATCTTGAGGCAGATATAGTGGGAGAAACTTGCATATTCATTGTGCAAAATCATTAGCTTTTCTGTAAAGCACAGATTAAAAATTGCTAGCTATTGCAGGGGAGCCTGGGTCTAACCTATCTCCATACAGCTTGCATGATGAGTCTGTGCAAAAATCACTTACTCTCATTACACTGCTCTTCTGCTGGCTTCACTGAAGTAAAAATAGTACTGATTTGGTCTTGTCAGAGCCACAAACAGATGTGAGGTGAAAGCCAGCCCGGCCAGCAATTAAACTCACTGAATTATATGAGTATCTTTAAAAATCAGAAGTAAGAGGCAGATTTTAATTCAAACGTAAGACTGCAAGGTTATTAAAATATGAAAATATGCTGACTGAATCACAGGCACAGAACACACACAGACACACAAATATACATACACATAGATACACCCTGAAGCATAAAAATAGATTTGCCAAAGCACCTGATACCACACATTGTCTGCAGCCTATTTCCCTGCACATGTATTTCCTCCTTACAGAGCCTGGCAAGTAGACTACAGAAAAAAAGGCTTTGTAAATTCTCAAGGTAATGAAAGAAATCTTAATCCACACAGCTCCTTTCAGATAGGAAAATTCCCATTTGAAGTGACAACTTGCATCACGCTGAGGCAATTTACAGGTGACAGGATACTGTATTAGCTCCCCAAAGAGTATAATAAGTTAAACTTTAATTCATTTTAACTATCAGCCAACTGCTGCAAAGGGAATAAAAGGACAAGCCGAGTAAAAGTAAAACTGCACACAAGAGGGGAATTGCAGGATCAGAACCAGCAGCATATGGTGCACCAGCACTGGGAGCACACAGCCGGCTCTCACTCCGGGTCCTAAGCCAGTCCTGCCTGGGGCTGACCGTGGGATTGGCAATCAGGGACAGGATTTGGGCTCCCACCCACGCTGACAGCACTGCCACCCACCCACTTGTCCCTGCTGCCCCTACATGGCCACCCCAGCACACTTCACACAGGGCACTACCAGGCTGTTTCACAACACATTTCTGACACTGCTGCTGCAAGCTCCCACATCGGTTTGCTCACGATTTGACCTTCCAAACGATGAATATTTGTTGGAAAGCTACGTTCCTAAAACATGATGATAGGCGCACATATGATACAGGGAATTAGGGATTAGGGATCATCTAATCAGACTCGGGAAGATGACCCAAAATCTTGAGCTTCTTTTTCCTCCCGCCATATGTTTCCATCAGTCAGAAGCTTAAACAAAACCAACGTGAACTTACACATCTCAGATACAAGTGCATAAACAAGTGATACTTGGATTTCTTTTCTTTCTAATCATGCTTATAATATACTATTTAGTCTTTGCATGCTCAGCAGTATTGTGTGGTTAATATTCTCTTTCAAGGTCTATTACTGGAACCAAACATTATCATAAAGATATTAGGATGAGTACACCACATATGATTACACAGATAGTGTAAATGTGTAAAACCAAGCGTTGTTAATGGCATGATTTAGCAAAGTTTATAAATAATTATATTTAAATCTTCAAGAGATCAGAGTCTGAAAACAAACCAAAAACCAAAACTGTGAGCAGTTTGAATTACGGGTATTTTCTCTCCACCCCATATTTATACCAAACGTGAAGCAACTGCCAAAGAACATTTTAGAATAATTTAAGAAACTCTAGGTTCGATCAGGTGAGAGTGAAGCTCATCCAGCTTACATTGCTGTTTTAGTTTTTAACCACAGGTCCTGCCACGGTCTGTACATTCCCGTAAGTCTGAATCCTGTCCATTGGCACAATCTGGCCACGTTTCCTATAATTAAGAGAAGAGTGGCCATTTGTTAACCCAGTGTCAACTTGCACTCTGGGCCAGTAGTGAAGCAAGAGGAGATGTGTGACCTTTCCACTGACCGGAATGACGAGGTGATGACCCCAGTAGTCCAGCCCATGAAGGAAAGGGGACAAAGTAAAATGGTCATTATGATTTATTGGTGTTTTAAGGCTGGGCCAAATGAGGAACCGCTCAATCAAAAAACCCTCAGGCCCCAAATACTTACCTTTATTACCTGTAGATATGAGATATCTTTTCAACTGCTAATCCTCTTTGCTCTAACTGGGAATCACATGGAAAAATTTCTCCTTGTGTTTTAGGAATTCAAATTAAACTTTCTGGATGAAAGTATACATGATTAAAATACATTATTAAAAAACAATCCACTTGCAAAGCAAAGGTGACTTTCATAACTCTCTGGTATTCTGAACTTTGGGTTCCAGCTAGTGAGCTTTGCCTGCAGCATCCCAGGATCCCTTGCAAAAACTTGAATTCCAGGGAAGATGTTTCAGAAAAAGAAATAATTAACAAGCTGTAATTGTTAGAAAATTAAGCATGCTTTCTCAAGCTGTTGTCAAGTGAGACAATTGCCTCTTATTGTTTTGAAGGCATTAGCAATCTGCTCTGTCAGCCCAAAATGTTTGCTGTGCCAAAAATTGAGCAATTCCGCATTATAAATTATCAACTTTTATTCTAAAACAGGCAAAGTTTATGTATATTGTTGCTCACAAGTTCACAACCCAAGAAAGCAGGGAGTAACTTCTTGACAGGACATTGCTAACATCATCATTATGTGACAGTTTGCTGGCAAAACCACCCTATTCCCTTTCATAACTCCTCTAATCTGTGAAGGCATGGCAAACTTAGAGACAAAGACCCAAATATCCCAGTAAAGCACTGGCTTTTCTCTAGTCACCTACAGCTGACATCACAGATGACTGCAATGAACTGCAGAAGTTATGTAATTTGATGGTGAACAGAAGACACTCCACTCCTAAATCTGAAACCGTGGGGCATTAAATTTGCATGAGGGGCTGTACTTCACATCTGCTGCATTTCAGTGCAGCTGACTTCAGAATCACGTCTGATACATTTCTGTTCACAAGTCCTTCAGCACCTTTTTCAGCAAGGAGAGCACCTGACAGCCTTCAGGGGGAACACTGGCTCTGGCAGGGTGATTGCCTATTAAGCAGTTTCATGGCCTAGGATAAGGTCAGGGATTCTGCCATTTATGGAACAATATAACTGCTGTCAGAAAGTATGTCCTATAACAAGAGCCCCACAGCCAACTTCATGACCATAAGCAAATAGTGGGGAATATACCTGTAGAAAACAAAACAAAACAAAACCCCCACCAAAACAAACAAACAAACAAACAAAAAATATCTGTTAAGAATTTCAGACGTACTAGGCAGAAAATCTCAGGAACTGCTGGAGAAATTTTTATGGTTGGGCACCTGCTATGCACTTACCTAAGCCAAATATTTTTTCCACCTTTTTTTTTTATTATTTTTAAGCCAGAGAGGCCATCAGTAATACTCTTCTGCATATATCCATGCAGATAACTGAGTTAGCAACTGCACAACTTAATTTAAAAAAGGTTACCTGGAGAGTTTAATGGAGAATCCATACACTGCAAAAGTGAGAACATGGAATCACAGAATACTGAATTCCGCCCAGGAATTCAGTACTTCATTTCCTATGAGGGCAGTGATTAAATTCTCACAGAAAAATGCTAAGCAGTCTACAAAAGCAAAGGTTAACTGACCACTCAGGACAGGCCTTTGTGGGACAAAGGCTGACAATGCTATGTACTATAAAAAATTAGTTTATCCATTTTCATTTTTAGTTTTATTTAATCTTGAGTGGTACTTACAGGTAATGTCAGGAGGCACATCTTACAATCTTCTAACTAAAAGCAATTAATAACAAACAAGTCCTTTGGAAAACAAAGTGACATTTAGAAATCTGAACCCATAAAATGCTAATGCAATTGTAGCATCCTCATGCATAATCACTTAAACTGAAAATGAAAATATTAAAGTGCAAATGTTTACTTGCTCTTATATGCAGTTAAAAATAGCCATTTCTTTCCTTTTCGAAAGATTTATTCATTATATGATTTTCTTTTTCTTAAAAATCAGCTTTTTATCTCTGGACTATCTTCAGGCAATCTTTGCTTAAAAGGTTTCTCTTTAAGATTGCTGCGCTTATCAACTATGCTCTCTTGTCTATCTTGTCAGCCTTTATAAAAGTTTAAACTCCTCAAATTTTCTGCTTCTTTTTTGCATGTGTAGTTCCAAACCTGTCCATATGAATTGGCCTGCATATTGGATTAAAACTGCTCCATAAAAACTGGCTTCAGAATGAAAAAGAATGTCAGAATTGTTTTCAACTGCTGTGAGTCATTACTCAGTACTATTTTTCAAACACCTGGTTTCTTCATTTTGCTGGATTGAGTTCCTGCTCCCCGTTCCAAAGTCCTAAAAGCTTCTAAATTTTTCTCCTCAGGCCACAACAGAAGGACTGAGGTAGCAGAAAACACATCTTGCTCTACTACCACTAGCACCATCAGCTAGTCCTCATTTTTCATAAAACACTGCATTATATGATGTTTTATTCCTCTTTCCCCTCTAATTCTTCTACGTGGCTCACCTAGAAACTCTTCATTTGTGGCTTATCTTGTGAACCAGCTTAGTTCAATCAATATGGCAGCAGATACATTTAACTATTACCACAAAGGACAAGCACTGGCAGAATATGGGTGTAAATCCATTGCTCTTCCCTGGATCACATACTTCCTTCCCAAACCCCACCAAGTTTTAGGCACAAAACATTCCATGAGCTGCTGATATGCAGACACTGATATGCCGAAAGCAAAGAGCTTTCACCCATCTAAGCTGTCATCTGGCCCAAAGCACCCTCACCCCTTTACATTTTGACTTTTAGAATGGTAGAAATAGCATCTCAAATCAAAATTGTTCAAGTTCTTAGATACTTCCAACCTCCCAAGAGTGTACTCAGTCACAGCAATACAAATTCTTGCAGCTCCCTAACTTCATACAAACCTTAAGGAAGATTATTTGTTTAATCACACTAGTGACACTCACCATCACTCACCACTCTGTATCTCATCATAGGAGAGATACAGATGTATCTCTCCTAAGAACTGAGACCTCACTTTTAATTTTGTAATTTTTTCAAGCTCATTTCCATTAGACAGCTCCAATATGCTGAATGTGCTACGCCTGCAGCATTCCCACAATCCAGAACCAACACAATATCCAGTTCTACGTTCACATAGTTATGACATGTTCATTTGTTTAAAAAGGATATCACTTTATATTTGCCTGCTAAAGTAAATTCTAGAAAAAAATGAGATCATTTGTATTATTACAGCCATCAATATTCTATGCAGTACTTTCACAGATGTAAATGAGCAATCCAAAGCTCTAATCAATAAATAAGCCTCTTGAAAGGAGAAGTAAAGCCTAAGTAAGATAAAGATTCATTGCAGAACAGGCTCAGTCATATCTCTTCAAAGGTTTCAATCTATCTGTTAGAGATTTGCTTTAAATGTCTATTAAGTATAAAACCCATTCATAATGCTAAGGGATTTGTGGGAGAAAATACATTGGTACTATTTAAGAGCCTTTAGTAGACAGTTTTGACAGCATTCCACATGAAACTTTACTTGCTAGATGGCAGAGCAGCAATTAATCATGAGTTTTATCAATCCATTCAAATTGGACATGTTTACCAACAGAGAGCAGTATTAGAAAAGGCTGGCTGCTATCTGGGGTGCGGCGAGAGACTTCCGGAGACAGGGATGCTCTTTGGACACGTGGTTTATTGCTCGTGGGGACAGCCAACCTGACCAGCTCTGGCTGAAGCGTGGTCCAAGAGAGTGAACTTCCTGTTGCAATCCCATTTATTCCCTTCTATGCTGAATACTCAGGTTAACATCAACCAACCGGTACAGGGTACAAAACCTACAAAATCTACATGCAGCCTATGGGAACTATTACATTACCATACTAAAACCTTGGCAAACCCACCTTTTTTCCCTATCACCTGGCAGGGCCCAACCCCTTATCTCTTTGTCTGGGGAGCTGTATTGTTTTGTCATCAAGGGCCTGGCCTTCAGATAACCTAATCACTGTCTTCCTGCTTCACATTCTATAGTTCAAATTTTGCTTTTAGCTCTATTTCTTCATTCTTAAAATCTTTCACTAGTAAACTATTTTTGTAAGGCCTTCCTTCATCATCCTTCCCAACAGAGCAGTCTCAGCTGCTGGGCACATGGAGTCCAACCAAGGAAGATTTTAAAAGCTTCTGAAACTGCCATATCACTGCTCTGGTTCTGGTCCTGATTTTTACATTTTCACTGCAAATACTGGACAGAACCAGAATTTTAGTATTTTAGCATTTTAAAAATTCGGTGTATTATTAGAGAATTCAAGTCAGGTTTCAGTTATTTTACTCCTTCAATTATGTATACATTTTTTCTCTAAAAAGAGCAATAAGGTAGTAGAGAAGGGAAAAAAAATACTTTCTCTTCCTTTCTGTCTACTATTTTTCCCCCTCCAAAACTCTGGAGACTGAGTATATCACCTAACTGATTTGAGCCTGCTGTATCCGTCTTTTCAAATCACAGTGCACCAACCAGGAGTGAAATTCAAATTTGGGTGAAACAGTGATGAAATATAATGTCTGACAGCACTAGATTATTTATTCTCTTTTAATCCTATTCTGACTGGGAGGGGCAGGAGGGAAAATAATTCTGCAAAATATAATAAAGAAAAGAAAAATCGAACAAAAAAAAAAAAAAACCTGGATGGACATTATACTGTGAACTCCCTAGGACAAATACCATTTTCGTATGCCATGTTCATACCATGACTGACAAGAATTCTGCCAGCCTATGACTAGAGTTTCTAGGCACTTCTACATTACCAAAAAAAAGAATTATTTGGACTACTAATGATTATCCACAACCAACTGGATGGAGACTTTTTACACTTGAAGAGAGCCTGTGTGTCTGAAATATCCCTGGATGCAGAGCCTCCTCAGCCTGGATGTGAGAGGTAGTAAATATGACCCTAAATCTTTATTAAAATATAATACAAAAACATATGTATGCACAAATTGATGCAGAAGGAAGGGGCAAAAAATAATCAAAGAGAGGGAAATTGTTTCTTGGGAATGACTGCTGGCATAATTCTAAAAGACACTTTATTTATATTAAGTACCAAGCTGTGCTAAACAGTTTCAGTAGCATATATTTTATTCTCTGTTGGTAACAAATGTGTTTCACTTGGCACCACCCCTATGTCAATTGCCACAGCCTCCATCCATCCATCCATCACCAGCTGATTTTCAAAACCTGAAAGATTTTCTTTTAGATACAGCTGTAACTCATTAGCTTGCTTTTGCCAGTCTTGTTGCAATGCATTTCTTTAGCTCCTACACAGACATAGCTTTCTCAATGAATGATAGACTATTTTTGTGCCTTGGTTTTTGACTCTGAAGTCAATAAAATTAGGGTATCATAAGTATGCTCACTGTAATTCTGTTACCCTTCCTGTTTCTGGCTCTCAACTGAATTACTAAGCTCTAGTTTACCAATATGCTTGTCCTCTTGAATTTATTTGGGCTTTTTTGGTTATCCCACAAAAGCAGCCATCTAATCAGAGAATTTGTGAGAAAAGGGCAGGGGAAATTGGTACAGTGATCTTTCACATTCAGTGATTTATTCTCAATGTACATCAGACAAGAGACTGCACTGATTTATTATCAGTTTACTGCTTGGCCCCTGGAGTTACCAAGCTCATGCTGACAAACCATGTGCCATCTACCAGGCAGAAACAAACATCAAAAACTCAATTTACTGAACATATTCTACCTCTGTTGGAAAAACTTTTAGGTCTAAATTAATCCTTAGAACAGGGATGATAAAGCTCCAGCCTCAAATACTCTCTTGGTAGAACACTGCCCTTTGCTATATCCATATTTCACAAAAAGAGTCCACATTAACTGCTTCTGCAGGATTATAAGGAAACAGTGTTCTCTCTGTCTGACAAATCTGTCTCCACAGCAGAAGAGAGGGATGCTTACAATCTGCAGCTTCTTGAGATGTGAATCTCTGTTCATGGACCATAACTTGTCCAGGGTTTTAATCTATATAGAAACACCAGGAGTCTCAAGTCCTGAGGAACCTTTAGTCCAGAGAAGTATGTAAAGACTTCTATGCCCCTTTTTGAATTAATTTATAAATTATAGCCAGACCCAAGAAACAGTCCTATTCCAACCTTCAGAGTATGAAAAAACATCCAAGAAATGCTGGGAGGTTTTGTAACATCTATTAAATACATATAAATCCATTATATTATATAAAGGCTTAACAGACACTCATTTAGAACTACGAATGTAATTATCCCATTGTGAATTAAACCACAACAAATGATACACTAAATACTCTCTCTGAAGCTCTTGCTGAAGAGCTTTTTCTGTCTCTACCACTATGTATTTAATCCTTCTCATTCTCTCTTCTCATGGAGCCATTAACCAGATGTAGAGAGGACATGCAGGTCTGTGGAGTGATGAGGCTCAGGAAAGCTGGCTGAGAGCATCCTCTGTTGTAACCTTTTTGTTTATTGACATGGAGAAGCAAGAATGAGCCCTGGAAAGTTCAGCACCCTGCCTGGGGATGTTTCTATCTGGCAGGTTCCTGGACTATAAAGGTTGTACCCTACTGGGGTAAGAGGGGTCAGGATAACAATAAACACTTCCTGTATCTTCCAAAGCCAGACTGGCCACATGTTGCCTCCTGCTTGGTATCTACAGAAAAGTAAAAACAAAGTTCATAAATCAGAGCTTTTTCAGAAACATACTGCCACATGAGCAATCATTTTGCACTGAAATGTCTGGAAAGTGCAGCTTAGAAGTCGAGTAATCCTCAAAATGACAATAATATTTCCTAAGTTTTGTGCAGTACCTGGAGCATTCGAGTCTCAAGTGACAAGCAGAATAAAATAGTGAGTGCCTGGATGTTAGTGTTTTCACTGTTGTCTGTTTGTGCATGAGGGTCTGCAAGAGCACAAAACTTTCTTAGGGTGAAACACTTCTCTTGAGTTATGAATCCTTCTGTCATCAGTAAAACAGTAAAGCTAGGAGTAATACAATGCCCAAACCACTTACTTTATAATACATATACAATAACAAAACTCTCTCCCCTCTGACACAAAACCCTCTTCCTTTACCCTCTATGACTTGCTCACAAAATAGGTGTACACTAAACAACACCAAAAAAAGGACTGAAGACAACTCTATTCCCTACATTTCCTGAAGGAAATGGCCTCTGGAGAGGACCCACGCTGGAACTATAGAAAAGTATGGGAGAAGGAACAAGAGAGAACTGCTGTGTGGTGATTGCTTCTCCTCCTGAATCCCACTTGGGCCAGGCAGAGGAGTGTGGAGTAAAGGACTGAAGTTGTCTGAGTTGGGGAACAGGAGGAAATGGTTGGTATTTATTTGTTTCTTACAACCCCAATCAAATTTAATTGGCAGCCAGGTAATTATCCCCAAGGCAAGTCCTTTTTGCCCACAAAGGTTATCAGTAAGACTTCTATCTTCAATCACAAGTTTTCTGATTTCTGTTTGTTTCCTGGTTTTCCCATCAAACTGAGGCGTGGAGAGTGTGGCTATGCAGGAATTTCACTAACTCACCACAATTAATTATACAACTTCTATGGTCTTACTGGGATTGATGAACTTGAGGGAATATTAATTGTTCATTCTACATTTTCCATTTTCCTATGTTTTTCTTAGTCATACGATCTGTTGGATATGTTACATCTGTCCATTAAGCAGCTGTGAAGTCTTCTCTGCACCATGTATTTGCCAACTAATACTAAATCACCATGTCAAACATGCATTTACAACCTGCTCATTTTACTTCAGAGCAAAACATTCTCCCAACATCTGAATTGTTCTCTCTGTACTTTTCATTAACCTGCTAACACCAGAAGCTGCAATGTGTTTAATGAACAGACATTTTGCCTTCCCTGGTAGCTGCCAGGTGCTGCATGTGCCACTCTCCAAGAAGGTGTTTGGGAGGAAAAGTGCAGTGGATCATTTTCACTGCTTCCACCCTTGATGGAATCACCCTTCATTCCACCCATACACCATCAGGACTTGGTAACATTTTTGCTTCTCATTCACTAGCTAGATTTAGTATTAACTGTACACCTACTTGAAAAGTTTCTCCTCTTCCAGATTTCCTGCTTCACTTCTCTGAAGAGCCTGAAACTGTCCCAGGATTCTTCCCTTTTGTTTTAATGACAGCTTTATTTTAGGATTTGCTCAATTGCTCCAAGACAAACATTGCCATCTTCTCTAAGATTGCTCTCAGGTTCTCTCAGATCTATTCCTCTGCAGGAACAGAAACTTAGTTCTATAACACAGATTCATCACTTAGTTAAATTTATCATTATGTAAATTAGTTTCTCTTGTTCATATTAATGTGTTAAAGATAAAATGCATGTACAGACATTCACATAAATCTAAAAACACTAATCATAAGACTAAGCAGTACTTTAGCTCCACTCCCTGAACAGTGAAAGACACAAATTTGTTTACCTCATTTAAAACCAACTTAATTTTTTTATCCCGAAGTAAAACCAACTGTGTTCATATTTGAAAGTCAAAACCAAGCAAAATATGGTTGATAGGACTGAGACAACAGCTCATAGTTTTCCAGAGAAAGAATGCAGGGAGAAGGAAATTAAACAAGCATTCTTGCATATATTTCCTGATGTTATTTTCATTATGGAGAAGTAAAATTACATTTACTCCCTTGACAGCAAAGGTCAAACAATCTGATAAAAATCTAGTTAATGCACTGAGAATGACTGATGTTTAAATGGAAAAGTCATGCTATTTTATGTAGCAAAACATGTTCTCTCTTCTTTATTCTCTCCATATTGTTAATATATTTATTCTTAATATAACAAAAAGGTCTAAAACCAAACTAAAGGTCATAGGAGCCTTCTGATTTATGTACTCCCATATCCAGTAAAGATTTAGCCATCCATGACATTTCCATAATGGTAACATACCTCCTTTTTTAAGTACTTGAACTACTTAGTTCAACCGCAATATTGATTTTTAGCCTAATCCTTACCATGCATTAGTACTCACACACCTATTTTACAAATTTCATGCTTCTCTGAAAAAAACAGCACTAGGTGTTACCAGTAATCATATGTACAATTATAAAAATGCACCCATAACTCCTTACAGATCCTGACTTAAAACCCCTTGGAATCAACCCTGAACGTGGCTTTTTAGCTCTCAGAAATTTTCCTCAGTGTCCAGATGCTACAGAAGCGTTTTACAGAGCTGCAGAAAGGCTGATGGTGTTTACTGCATGTGAAGTTACTGACATGTTCCAAAAAAACAGAGCACTGTGCTCTAGAAAAACATTAATAAATTCTCTCCTAAGACAAGCTGGGAACACCACTCTCTCCACTCACCAGCTGAACAGGCATTTGCAGCCTTGGCACAGCTCATGGTTCTGCTCCTAGACCTTCAAAGCAGGGCAGAAAGTGGGATGATAAAAACGCAAGGACCTATGTGATTTTTTTTTAAGTAGTTTGCTAGTTCATCTGCCAGCATTGATTTAATTTAAAGGCAGTGGAGCTGTAATAGGTGCTCAGTTCTTTCAGATTCTGTATAAAAATCACTACAAGACAGACAGACAGACAATGTTGGTCACATATTTAACAGTGGCACACAACACAGATCTATGGCTTTAAATATGTGCACTGTTATATTATGCTGGAATAACTGAAACAATATTGATGTTATCCCATTTATGAGTATTGTCTGTCAGGGCAGCAGTAATTACTTACTTTCAAATCCAGTTACAACCATCAAGGTCACATTTTCTGGCGTGGACACCTAACAATACAAGTTTTCTGCTAATTTTCTGCCTTCAATTTTTCCCTCCCTATTAAAAATCCATTTCAGTTCGACAGCTGAGATTTGAGGCTATCTCAGACTGCCAAATCACATTATGGAATTTTATTCTTCTTTCAATTCAGGAAGATTGCCATCTGAAATACTCTCTAGCAACCATTTGCAGTGTCTGAGAAGCAATGACTTCTCTATTCTGGGTACAGAAAAAAAAGCACCTAAGGCTGATCAGCAAAATAGCCTGAATTCTTTCTTCCTTTTTTTTTTTTTAATAGTAGTTATATGTGTATTAATATACCTAAAATTGCTACTTGACCCAGGAAATTAGTCAAAGTCTAAAATACTACAGGACCATACCAAATGTAAAGAGAAGTGTGTAACTATGAATTTGGCTATTTATTTGGTACCATTCAGTTTATTTACAGTATTATAACCAACAAATATGCAGCAGAAGCAAGTATCCTGGGTGAGAAATGCAAGCTGGGTTTCCATTCTTTGTCAAATGCAAAGCCATTCCCTCTCATGCATATACAGTCCTTAGTCCTTCCACTCTGCCTTCCATGGATTTTCTATCACCTCTGAACCACTGACCTGACCTCCTACCCACAGAGACCACCCCTAAATAATTTCCTGGCTTATTTGACATAGCTTTCAGTCTCCTGTGATACTAATCAGGGTCCTGAAAAAGATTACTATAGCCCCAGATACTGCTGTAGAAAAAAAAAGCATTTAACTGCTCCCCATGTAACCTGAAAGAAAGCTTAAGCAAAGTCTAGACAACAGACCAAAGATTCATTTGTGGGCAGCTGCCACAACTCTGCAATGCAGAAATATTATTTGCTGAAGGAAAATACAGATTAAATTTCATGCTTTAATTTGCTGATAAAACATCAAGCTCTGTCAGAGTCAGCCATCAAACCTGCATTAAGTCTCAGTTATTTGCAGGTGTAGCCTTACCAAGTAAAGTCTGAAGCAGAAAAAAAAATGATATGGTATAAAAAAAAAAAAAAAAAAAAAAAAAAAAAAAAAATCCAATCTTCACCATTTCTCTCAGAGCAGACTAAAATACCATGCAAAAAGCACAATTCTGTCCTTTTATTATTACATGTCTTACACAAACACCATTCTCTCATCATCCTCACAACTCATTTTAGGAAAATCATGGAAGTTTTGGGGACAGTAATCTCTGGGATGAAATTCTCATTTCCCCCTATCTTTAAATCATTGTAAAAACACTTTGATTTCAAAATAACCAAAATTTTGCCCTATATACCAAATATATCATTATCACTATACATAATGAAAGCCAGCACCAAAGCAAAAGAGCTTTGCTGTTTGTTTCCCATTTGTGACGCCTTCAATTTTCATGCAAATTAAAGTTAGACTTGGCTACTGAGCTCTTGCTTCCTTGCCAAAAACAAACATGTTAATACTTGCTCTAGATGGAATTTATGAGAATAGAAGGGATTTTTTTTTCATATTGAAGGCAATAAAAACACAAGGCAATATTCTCCTAAATTCCAGACAATTATTTTAAGAAGGAATTAGGTACATGGATCACAGTAGTGCCTGTAACTTCTCCACAGTAGTACTGCATCCACCCAATCAGTTGGCCACATCACTGAAGTTTGGACAGTTATTCTTCAGCAATACAAAAGTTCTTCCTTCTTTAACTCTGCATATTCAAATGAGTAACCAAATCATGTCCTAACCAGGTCCTTGCCCTTCAGCCTGGCCCATCAATGTGCAGCCCAGCTCCTGCAGAGATAAGGAAGTGGGTACCACCTGCTATCAGTACTGTCCACACAATCCCCAGTCAAGACCTGTTTCAGGCCAAGCTTCTTTCCTGAGTTAACAGAAGGTGACAAGCCTGGCAGTTCACAAATTTTCCCTGCATGACTGATTCAGCCTGGCTGACCAGATACATGCTAATGAGAATGTGCCAGCTCTCAACAAAAACGTTTTTGAATAATTTAAAACATCAGAGCTTGGCAAGCCAGATAATACAATTCATTGTTTAAAGATGGTGCCAGCAGAATATGCAGGCATCTACTATAAACAGACTGCAAAATCATCATCAGACCTAACTTTATAAATAATGCAACACGAGAAAGCAGGGAAAAGAAGGAAAGCCAACTTAAAACTTTGTTTTCAACTGCATAAGCAAGACTGATGACATGAGCTATATACATTTCCCATATTCTTGATTTTGAGGCTTCATGTATTTGTGTGAATGATTAGCTTTCTTTCAAAGATAAATGGCACTGCTGACTAAATTTATGCCCTGAAATTTTTCAAGGAAAATACTTACCCTTATTTTCCTTTTAGCTTGCCTGTGGAAGTGTATCACGAACACCATCCACTCAGCAAGACAGAAGTGAATCAAAGACGTGTTTCAAAAGAAAGAAATAAATATTTAGGACACTGTCTTTGGTGATAGGTCCCATCATGCCACACTGCATGTCCTTTACTGCAAGTCCTTAAAACTAGTTAGACTAGTTAACTTGGAAAATACTGCCATTAACCATCTTTCTACAAATGAGTATTTTTGATAAATCCATCCTTAACTGCAGGAGTTGAAGTCTGTTGATCCCAAATACTGTTGAAAATCCCATCATGGTATCACTTTTTTTTTCAGTTTAAAATGAGTTCTTAACCTAAGAGCGAGTTTGAGATTGGATTTTTTTGATGTGGTTTTGTGTGCCTGCTTTGTGGTTTGTTTCTTTTTCCTTTTAATGTTTAATACACCGAACTTGTGCGATTTTTAATCACGGAGACTTCGCCAGACTTGAATAAAACCAGTCTTATTCTTCAGAAGAGCTGGCACTAACAGAAGAATTGCTAAGTTAAAAACCAGATTAAACAGCAGCTCTGAAGAGCAGAAAACTGTATTTAGATGCTTTGGAGCTGAGGCAAATCCCTAGTAAAACACTAAATTGGGGATGTAGGTACATTCTCAGCATCTTTATACTATTTTTTGCAATAGCATCAGCCTGACACACATCCATTAATGACTGTAACTCAGGCATAGAAAGCCTTGCAACTTACTGTACAAATAGACATGGACAGATAATTGTTCACTTTTGCAACTACTCCCATCTTTCCCAGAATACTGGCACAGTGTACAGAACAGGTAGTGTAATAAAACTTCAGTTCGAACAGTAAAAATGGTCACTGAGTGACCTTTCTATTAAAAGAATACACATATACACAAGTATTTGGGGTCTGTTTTGTTTCTTCCACTACATGCTGTGCTTTGACAACTGGCTGTGCATTCAGAGCTCCAAAAATTATGAACTGGCCTTTATTCCAGGGATCTGAGTCTTAGTTTTGATAACTGGACTTTCCTTTAAATATGTTGCAGCGTGATTAACTTGTTCCCCCATTAGAGATTTATTTCATTCCCAGGAGAAAATTTCTTCTTTGACAAACCAGGAACATGTTCTGCAGCCCTCCTACAAGCATGTTCTTGTCATTCCTCATACCTCGTTAGCACTTTCTGTTCACTCCAAGTCAGCATTTGCCATGCTGTGACCGCCAAAGGCAGCAGGCACCATCTGCACCCTACCAGCTTCATGGGCTGGACAGCTATTTGGAAATTCCTCCAAAATCAAAACCACATCTTGCACCACCTCACAGACTGCCTCCCACTGCCATGCCTGGCCTCAGCTGCACCTGACACCACAGCAGTTTGGACAGCTCCAGCCAGCACTGCGGATTTCAAAGCCCTGTTCTGTTAAACTACGCATGCTGGTCTCATCCTGGTTATACCATGGGCATCCAAAACTGCTGAGAGATTGTCATGATCCCAAAAATTTACTACATCTTCTTGGGACTCCAGAAACTAAATCCTGCTTAAAACTTCCATGTATCCCCTTCATAGTAGAATCCCTTTTAGTGTCAGTCTCTGCTACTCTATTATGTAACAGCTGACCTGCTATTTAGGTGTCCTATCTACTGAAAACCTAAAAACAACTTTAAAAAAAAAATCCTAATGATTACATATATTCCTTCTGCTCTTCTTCCATCTCTTTAGCAAGGGTGCAGGTACAGCAGAGTGAGGGTCACATTTAAGACAGAATGTTAGATGGCTGCTTTTGCTAGTATTCCAAGATTTCCGAATCTTATCTTACATGTTGGGTGCTAACCTCTGCTCCACCAACCACCTTTGGGGATCCTACCAGCAGCTCTGAACTAATTACAGAGGCTACAGTCTCCCTAGCACTTCCTAAGCTTAGATGGAGCTGGTCATGTTCTACATTAAAATAACTTCCTTTTTATGAAAGAAAGGCAGAAGTAGGCTTCACTTCATTTTCTGACTCATTTTATGTGTCTGGTGATTTCAGCATGAGAATTCTATTAGAAAGATAAGGAAATGCATGAGCTATTTAAAAGGAAATAAAAAAAGTTGTCAGACTTTCAGACTAATTTGTGAGTGTTCATAAATTAAGAATTTTATGCTAATACCAAGCCAGGCTTTTTTTGTACTAAGGGAAAAGAGAGGAAGAGAAGATTGCTGATACGAAGATGCCAAGAAAGACCAACAAAACCAGCATTTTCACATTCCTGTAAAACACTGGGCAATAAAGTTGTGGGCCCTTCCCCTGAGGTTTGAGTTCTTGCTTCCCAACTAATCAGTGAGGCCAGGTTTTCCTACCTCTCCATTTGCTTTCTTGGATCCTATTCCCACTTCAGAGGTCACCTGCCAAGCGACCTCATGTCTAACAGATATGAGAGGTCCTGTACAAAACCTCAATTTTCCCAGCTGCCAACCTTGCTGTGCCCTCACCATTACGCCATCAGAGGAACAAGAGAGAGAAAAGAGGGGTTTGACCCCAACAAATTTTGCATCAACATCATGCCAAGTTTGCTGCCTGGATTTTGCTCCAATGATGGTACGTTCTTTTAAAATTATGTGGGATACAAACTCCATAGAAGACACTTGTTTCAAATGCCTTTTTATGAACAGAAGACACTACAGAAGCTGCTTCTTCAGGTCTTCATGAAAGTAACAGAAAATTAGCTTTTTAAGAGTAAAGGTGGCAAAATAACCAAAGCCTTCTAAAAGGAACCTGCAACAACCTGTTCCAGACAGACCATAACCAAACCATGGCAAACCTGGAAGGATTATGCATGTTATCTCTGCAGCAGCCAGGCTACCCTGTTTTCCCTGTCCCTCCTTTTTCAAACACACCCCAGAGAGGGCAAGCTGTGCTTTTCTTGGCTTTTGTGGTCCTGTAACCACACAAACATATCAATTACAGTAGTAAGACTTGAAGGAATATTGTTTGTAGGATGATAGTGAACTAAGTATTAAGCGCCTAATGCATTTTGGTAATTTAATAGTGTCTGGTTTTATTTGAAAATTTTACTAACAGGTCCAGAACACTTGTTGAAATACTTCTCTGAAAGTCAGACAGTGCTTTCAGAAACTTATCAATAAGATAGCCTAGCTTTTTCTCTTCTTTTTATGGCACAGGAATAAAATGTACTGGCACATAGTCCGAGGACCACAACACCACTCTAATGAGGTGTTACATGGCCAAGCAGAAAATAATTCTCCTGCACAGTCCCTTGGTGTCTAATGCACAAGTGTAGTATTGGTATTTTCAAAACTAAAAGCAGTCATGAGTACTTCAAGCACAGACTGAACATGCTTCAATGTCAAAACTTTGGGGAAAAACTAGATTTTCTTGGAAAGCTCAATAGGATCAGGATGTAGCAACTTCACAGCCATACTTCACCATGTCAAATGCATATTCCACATCCATGACAAGATGACCTCCCAAAGCAGAGATACTTGTAGGTATGATTTCTGGGTAAGGAGATGCCTTTCACCACAGTCTCCAACCAGGCACATGCTTAGTATTATCCGGAAGAATGAGACACATTTCTACACTGTCCAGCCCTTTTCCAAGCAAGCATCTGTTAAAGACATTGAGCTATATGAAGAGCAGCTGAAATGTATCACAAAGTCAGTGCTGAATATGAGCTTTTTTTTGTTGTTGTTTACCAGAATTAGATGTTAGTCACCTCTAAGCCACAAGCTAAAAGGTTAATTTCTACCCTCCTTTCATGATGAAATCTGTATACTCTTGGGAACAAGTACTTTAAGAGCTTAAAGTTGACTGCCTTATCTAGATAGCATCAAGGGGTGCAATAGGCAGTTAGGCTTCTGAATTTTTGAAAACACTGTGCTCTACCAGCCTGCCCAAAATACTAAAAACAGAGTCACGGTAGGTTGGAACAGCATGCTGCTGCAAACTTTAAACAGGCACAACTCGAGGGCAGAGAAACCCTGCAACAAATTAGAGAGATAGGCAATCACCAACAGTTCAAAATTTAACAAGGGCAAGTCCTGGACTTGCAGCTTGAGACGATGGAAAGTTTAGGTCAGGTACCAGGAAAAGGTTTTTTTCACCCAGAGGGTGTTTGGGCACTGGAACAGGCTCCCCAGGGAAGTGGTCACAGCACCAAGCCTGTCTGAGTTCAAGAAGCATTTGGACAATGCTCTCAGGCACATGGTGTGACTCTTGGGGTGTCCCATGCTGGACCAGGAGTTGCACTTGATGGTGCTGATGGGTCCCTTCCAACTCAGCATGTTCTGTGATACTGCTGATGGCCTGCCCTCCTTTCTGCTGCTCCTACCTTGAAGCTACATGGAGGAGGGAGACTTCAACCTGTCGGCAAACATGCAACAGGGCTCCCTTACAAATCCAGGGAGTGTAACTGCCCCTTCTGGGATAACGTGGATAAAGTTTGGTCTCAGTGCAGCTGCAAAAACAGCCAAAACCAGCCAGAATGCCAATTCACATGTCAGTGTGTGGCCAGGGCCCATAACCATTCTGTGCCCGTGCCAAAAATAAGTCATGAGCCGCAGCACATATCGTTTCTCTAGCAGCCAGGTAAGCGGATTCACTACAGGAAACATTACACTACTACAAAGGGGGAAAGAAAACCTTCCTCCTTCAGAGTATTCATCTTGGGCTTAATATCTTGTGCTTTTTACAAAATTCCTCGTGCCAAAACAGTAATGTGAAGTCTGAAGAGGCAACACTCAATCTCTGAAAAGCATATGCAGAAGTAGAAGAACTTCATAATTGCAAAAATTACAAGGTGATGTTCACAAGTGCTACAAACCCCAGTAACAGCAGTGGGATTTATTATGGACTTATGGTTAGCAGTGTGATTAAGCACCCATCCAAACTGGGGCAAGATGCTGCATTAGTTGTCAAAGCAGGTAATTATTGAAGCTTGATAAGACAGTACAATATTAACCATTGGCCACATTAAGAGAGGCTCCTTGTGGAGCAAAAAGTTGGCATACAAAATTCAAGGAAGTAGATAAATGTTTATGTAAGTCTAAGAAATAAGGCATACTTTATTACCATTACATTTTGAAGTTGTATTTCTACAGCACATCTTATTCAAGCATTTTCCAAAATGTAAGCTTCTGAAAAATAACTGATTTTTGCTGAACAAACTCAAACGTTATGCCTGAAAGAAGTTTTAAAATGTTATCTGAACGGAAGCCTGACTTCTGCTTTTCCCCATCGTTTAAATGCCTGGAAAAACATAGTGCCATTACACAGGAAAACCACAAGGGGCCATAACTCAAGCTCTACTTCAATATTTGCAGACCTTTTGAACCCATTCTCTCCACGTGAATTTCCAGCTATTGTAAACAGAGCTCTACCCACCAGACCTACTAAGCTTAATGATACAGAGAAACACCACACTTTGCCATCTGCACAGAACACACCTCAAATCACTTCCAGCTCAAAGCCAGGGTGAGCACGGTGGCCAAATCCACACTTGGTACAAATTGGTGCCATCTCACTTCAGCACTGGGGTTTTTCCAAGTAATGCCAGCTGAGTGGCCATTAAAACATAGTGACACCTTTGCATTACAACCATCTGTAAGTGGTAACTGCAGCTAATGCAGCTGTAGCAGGACAGAAAAGTGAATCTAGAAGGCACTGCAGGACTGCAGAGCTCAGGACTCACAGGGCTTTAGTAGAGCCTGTGAAGTGGGCAATGAGGGCTGGAGAAGATGACAGTGTTGAGGGCAGGTAGACTCCTTGTGATACGGAAGATCAGGACCAATGTCATTTGTGCCAGGAAGAAGGACCTGCATCATTGCCCTACCATCTACCATTATAATCAGCCAGCAAAACCATTCTGGTTGCAACATACAGCTGAAAAACTGTGGTGATACTGGGCTTTTACCTGCCTGCAGAGACAGCAGCCATCACACAGCAAAGCCAACCTTCAACTACCCTGCATGTGCTGTGTGGCACTGAGGCAATGAAACCTGGAGGAGTGTTGAAGAGCTCAGTCTCACTGCAGGTTGACAGACTTGCCAGACTGAACAGAAGTCATGTTTCAGATTACTCTTCACATGACCAGAGCAGATTTAGACCCAAGCTCACTGCAATACCCAGTTATACATATGACCTTGTAGGCTAGCAGGAAGAACACCCTGTGGGAAACTCAGAAGAGAATCCCAGTTATCAAATTTAGGTGCTGAACTTCAACAGCCAAGGTTGTGAACCCCAACGTCTCTTCATTCTCTCTGTCTCTGTCCCTCAAAGAGATTTCATTTATCACCCAAAAAGAAACAGAACTGAGATGAACTTAAGCTGCTGTTCTGAGGAGACCAAGTACTCACAGATTAACAACCAGGCTCTGAAGTTCCTCCAGTGCCCAAACTTTAAATCTGTTTTTCGTTTGTGAGCGATGTAGAAAGACCACCCCAAGCAGCCAATCAACCAGGATGAGCTGGATAAAACACCTTTCTCAAAGTTCCAGGAATCAGAGCAGGAGATGGAAACAAAGAGCTGCTTAAGTGAAAGCTACTCATAGTGTAGTTTCACTGGCAACACCACTGCCTTTTTCCCTGTATTATCAAATTCCTATCTACTTGGATGTTGAGAAATCCTATACACTCCAAAACAGGGAACTGTAAGTGGTGACTTGTGACCACCAGGTAAGGATATGGGCTTGCATACCTCACCTGTGGCCCCAGTCAGAATTTCACTGAGGTCCACGTGAGTAGATTGGAAAAATCTGTGCTTTTATCTGACCTGCTGACTAGACCACTAAGTGCTCATATTCAAGTAGTATCAAATGACTCACAGAAAAGGCTGATGGACCAACATTTTTACCCTACTTAAAAGTACTTACTTTGCTAAATAAAATGCTAAAGTGAAGAGAAAAGTGACATAGAATTCCCCCATGAACTGTTCTTTGTTCAAATAAAATTTAAAGGATGACTTCCTTCAAAGATATGTGCATCAGTACCTAAAAACCCAGTAGTCCTCTCTCTCCAGCAACTTTCCTTCTCTCTCTGACATTAGCCTATCTTTTTAAAACCTTGCCTTTCAAAGAAGTCCCCACAGATGCCATGCTTTGCACGAGCAAGGTCCTGAAGAGCAGCATTCTGCACTGCATAGGACATAGATTTGGTTCCACAGCAGCAACAGGAACACAATCCCTCAATCCCTTACCACTGCAGCCTTTCTTAGAATACAAGTATTAGAATACAAGCAACTGGTGTTTGAATATTTAACATGTATTTTAAGACGTGAAGTCGCATATTTCAGGGGTTTCTATTCCATATTCATTATGAAAACTTCACTTTCCAAGATCTTAAATTTTTTTCCTTTGGCTTTTTTTGGTTGTTGTTTGTTTGTTTTGTTTTTTGGTGGTTTGTTTTGTTTTGTTTTTCTGAACCACATATCTTAGCTGAACAAGGTAAAGGAACCCCATCTTCACCCCACCCAATGTTAATTTCTCAAGAACAAGGCTGAAGGGATCACAGTCATAAGGCTCAGTTCAGCTCAGAATTCCTTAAATGGTCACAAGACAATGGGAGCACACAGATGCCCATCCACTTATCTCCATCTTTTCAACCTGCCTGGCAAACTCTGTGGACAACACAGAAATACAGCAGAATCCTGGCCTCAGCAGCGTTACTGGAGTGGGATTTGCTGCTGCAGTTTATAATTCTGTGAAGAGTTGCAGGCAGGCAGTGAAAGGCCAGCGAGACACAGCTGCAAACCCAAACAAAACTATTAAGTCCAGTATTAGAGCCAGCAGCTTTGTCAGCATACCTCTAATGTAAACAAAGCATAGGCTGCACAGTACACCCTCAGGAACAGAGGGAACAGCCTTCCTCCAACTACCAGACTTCCTCTGCAACACGAAGACAAGGCTCAGGATTCAGACTCAAGACCTAACTAAAATTTACAGTTTTCCAGGCCCTATCATCTTGAACACATCACGACACACAGAAGCCAAGGAAAACAAATGGAATTCATGTTTTACTGGGTTCCACATGCTGCAGTATTTCCAAGCCTACTAGCATCCACCAAGAAACATGCAGAATGCTCAGTTCAGAAAACAAATCCATTACCGGGACAAAGCGCAGAACAAAATCAATTCCACAAGCTACTCCAGATGTTTTTCATTTAGCTGTATTCTGGAGAGGAAGTGGATTTGGTACAAAATATACTTGGCTTTGGTCCATATTCTTTTTATTATTAAGATTGGGAAGCAGGGGCACTAGTGCCCATCTTAGTAGCCAATTCTCTTCCTTCTTGGTGTACCCTCACTCCCACTCCCAGAAGATGAGACAGAAGAGTCACCCATTCAAGCCAGCTGAGGGTGCTGCTCTGGCAGTGAAGTACACATGGGGAGATAAATTAATGTGTGCAGTAGACAGAACACATGCTGTACACATCCTGGATCAACAAGACATGAAGCTGGACTTGGAGATCCTGGCATGAGTACACGACAGCAGAGGAAAACTGACAGCAGCACAGGCAGGCAGCTTTCCCTTTCCCCTTAGCGAGGTTAAATCAGCAGCATAAAGATGACTGTACACCTTGGCTGTCACCCAAAAGTTTACTCTGAAGGGAGAAATCTGATTTACCCAGAATCATGTGCTGTACAGATACCATATGTACAGTAAATACATACCTTCTGCAAGAATACACACCCACACTTATTTATTTATAAGCAACTGACGGAAGTGCCATCAACTCCAGCAAATTAAGCTTCCTTCAGTGAGTTACAGGGGATACCTTTATACAATTCACTGTCCCAGAGCATTCCACCTGCACAAACTGGGAAGTTGCTGCATGTACCTCAGGTCTGAGAAGCATGTGTATAAAACAAAACTGCTAGACAGCTCTCCCATGCTAAGCACAGAAAAAGGTTAAGGAAGAAAGAGGATGTGATATTATTTTTTTCTGTGCAGCACACTCCTCCCACCAAACAGTGTATCTAAGCATAGTCAAAATAACAGTATAAACAGAGCAGATTAAAAAAACTGTGAGGTTTTTGGTACTAAACTAAGCACAGTTTAGGAACAAATCTGATTAATCTGAGTCATCTTTCAAAATCTACACTCTAATGTCAAAGTTTGAAGAGAGATTTTGATACGAGATTTAATTTCTTTGTCCAATAATACGAACTACTACTTAAAATATCAACAAGTTATTAGAACACAAAAATTGCCAGTCTATTTCTGTGTTATTAGCATGATGAATCATTCATCTAATTCCTTCATTAAATGCCACCTGATGATTCACACCCCTGTCTAGCAAACATTTGTGCATTGTGCTAAAAATCTAATAGCTGACAATCACCGACATGCAGTTATTTCCCTAGCAAATTTGTGTTCATTATTCACATACTAATTAAAGTTTATTAACTATGA
Organism: Dicaeum eximium; assembly: GCA_013396995.1. Taxonomy (NCBI): domain Eukaryota; kingdom Metazoa; phylum Chordata; class Aves; order Passeriformes; family Dicaeidae; genus Dicaeum; species Dicaeum eximium. Next base: position 1,357,117 of record VWZP01001457.1, on the reverse strand, counting down.
AGTTTCTATGAGTCTAAAAGCAGACTAAGTGAATATGTCAACACAACTGTGTGTACATCTGTACATTTGTAAGTTACTTTTAGAAACTCTTTCTAATTTACCTAAAAAAAAAAAAATCTTCAGCTGTGCAGGAGCAGATCCATGTTTGGGAACAGATAACTGCAACTTGATAGCTACTGAAAGCACGTTTCTGGCCAGTATTCCAGGACATCATTGCAAGACAGCTAAATCTTCTAAGGGCACACATCCAGCCTTGTGATGAAATTTTGGGAAAACTCTCTTTCTACCCAAATTATGTGCTATAGAAAGGGCCAGAAGAGTCACTTTATCTCCAGGGAACTAACAATCCTGCAGAGTTACAATGTAGAAATATAGCCCTTGGCAAAGGCAACTTCCACCACTGTCGGATTTCCCTGCATATTTAAAATCCTCAGGGGAACAGCTATTTATTACTGCTACACATATAGCTATATTCAGTAGTATTTACTTATTATCTCCAATAGCATTTTGTTTCCATACAAAATCAATACAAGAACATTTTGCTACTTGGAAGTATTTAGGCTTTTTAAAAGAATATTTCATATTTCATATGTTGGGCTCTACTTCCTTTCTGAGTTTGCTTCCATTTGTTTTATGGCAGCTGTGAAGGTGTGCACAGTTTCCCCATCATTTACAAAGCACCCAGAAAAGCTCTTCAGTAAGCAACCCAGCACAGCTCCCCACAGCTCAGACACACAATTAAAACCTGGGAAATTGAATTAGTCCATCCTTTCCAGTTAACAGTTTACTTTAATAACTAGGTCAAGTCGTACTTTCAGGCCCCAACAGGATGCATTTAGGAACACAAAAACACGGGAGCACTCTCAGGTCATCAAGTTCAGTGCTGCACCCTTGCCACCAATACCTAACAAACTCCATTTCAATTCTTCTAATTAGAAGACCACTGCAGACCTTTGATTTAATGATGAGAAAGTTTTTTCTAATTTGCAGCCAGAACTTAATCGTGTCCATTTAAAGCCAATTTAGAAGCAACTCGAGCTCCTTCAGATATCTATAACCCTAAATTAATCTCAAACCTACCTGATTATACGTCAATCTACTGAAAAGCACAGCCCAGCACGAGAGATTCCAGGGAGATTCTGCAGGATTTGAAGGAAATGCTAGCTATAAATTCAGTGCTCCAAGAAGGTCACACACAAAGAGAAGATACAAACTCTAAAGACAGATAAACCACTAAAGACAGAAGCGACTTCTGTAAAGTGCAGAAAGGGTTTAGAAAGGCAAGAATTTAAAAATTGTCATCTAAGGAGGATGTGAAGATGGTCACAGGGTTGGCATTGTACTTTTGGGGAGTTGCCTACTTACTGCTAAAGGATCTGGGCAAACATTTGCAAAGGTATAAAATACCTGCACTTTTCCAGCAAGCACATCTTTTTAGTGCACAAGTCAGAGTGATGAGAGTCAAAATGTTCTGACAGCATTAAAGGAGGAGCTGCTCACACAACCATGTTATTGCATGAACACTGCCACGGAAGGATTAAAAAATGCAGATGTTCTGTAGATATTCTTGTCCTAGAAACTCAGTTCTTTCTTGTCAGTTCTTAAAAACGTGTTCTAAGCTTTTAAATCTACACTTATACACAGAAGCAGCTTAAAAGCAAATGAAGAATTTAAGCAGGCTGGAGTGAACAGACATCCCCTTTGTTCTGTCAGAGGGGGAATTGCTAAAGGTCAGGGTGTTTTCAGTGCACACTACAATAGCTATCAGTCACAAGAGAGCTGCAACACAAATCTGTTTGGAAGTTGATGGCTACAAGGATCCAGTCTAAATTCCACTGTCACCGTGTTACAGTAAAAGGCACATCAAGGAGAAACTTCCACTGCCATGACAAAATTTGCACCCCACAGCAAGCAACACATTTTGAGTTGCTTTTATCAATGGTGAGAGGCCATAGATATCTGAGAAACTTTTCTAAAAATAAATTCAAAGCTTGAGGGGAGGGGGAAGATTAAAGAATTTTGACCTCTCATGTCATCAACCTAATCCTATCATAAAATGAATGATTTGAAGATGAAAGAAGTTACAGTATAACTGACCAGACACAGGCAAAGCCATCAAGAAAGAACATGAAGGCTTTCAAAACAAAGTCTAATGCAGTGACAGGCATTCTTCAAGGCACAGACCTCCAAAAATCGTTAGAACCACGTCAGAAGGTACAGTTATTTCAAGCCATACACCCTCTGAAGTAAGATCTTCTAAATAAGATAAATACTGTTTCTTGAGAGGTTACAGAGTAATGGAAATGCTACTTTAGCAGCAGCTGTCATCAGTGTTGCATTTTCTCCTTCACACAGTGCAGCTCAGTTCATGCTCTCACCTTTAGGAAAACTGCTTGGGAATACACACAAAACACAGGGCAGCCATGTAGAACCGATCATTCTGGAGAACATGGCTATTTGATCAACACCAACTTACAGCATTATTTACTGTATGCCTCAGGATTGAATACGCAGTGCAAGGCTCAAGATCTTACCACTGACTGTAACCAGAAGAGACAGTTTAACTTATTAATTGTACTGTGCTAAAAACAGAAAAGTGACTAAGTGTCACCACAAACTGAAATCTTATTTTATTATTATTATTATTATTACATATTGGCAGCCAATGAGATTTAGAATACCATCAAAACGTAGGAGAGGCAACATAGTTAAGACCTTAATTTTTTTAAAAGTCAAAGGTAACAACAGAGTCAACAGAAGTCTCTTTATTTATTTTCCTTTTTTTCACCCCTCCTCTCATATTTCAGGGGAAAGCACCTTTAATAAAGAACCAAATACAGAGGGAGATCACCAATAATTAAGAGAAATAAACAAAATTATTTGGGTAAGTGAGAATCAAGCAAAAGGCTCAGGAGCTTCAAACAAGGCCAAACCTCAGGAAATACAGAGCGAAGAAACCGAGGTGTGCATCCGTTTTCTTTTGATATGTCAAGATTTGTATAGCATTCAGCAAACTTCTGTGGGATTTCTCTGGGGTTTTTTGAAAGTCATATTTCTTACTTACTACATTTCCTGAAAGGGTGAGCTGAGAATCCATGGCCCAGAACATGAGAGCCTGAGGAAGCGGTGTAGTCGAGCCAGTGTGTTTGGGGAGCTCTAAAGGCAGCTTAACTACAAACTTTCCTTCCTGTGAAGTTACATTAGACCAAGAGCCCATGTGCAAGGGGAATGTCAGACAAACAGGGCTGGCTCCTTTACAGACCACCAACACAAAGATTTAGGTGTACCATGGGTTGAACACTGTGGCACCACTCACAGTAGCCTGGACGGCACACAAAATACTTCCAAGGAGTAATGACAACTACAGTTCACCTCTACCCAAATCCATCTGGAACAATTTACCTGAAACCATCGCATTATTTCAAGATGAATCTTTGTGCAAGAGGAAGTTGGTTATGTCCCACTTATTGAGTCCTTTTCCGGTCCGATTCCAGTGTTAGGACTATTTTACTCCTAATATTTCACTCAAGAAAAAATCAGAGCACAGAAACAATACAGTGAGAGGAATTCAGGGAGATCAAACAACACTTGACAAAGCAGAAGTTATCTAAGGCCACAGGCAAAACTGCAAACTCCTCATTCCTGATGAAAAATGAGATCTTGGTCAAGACCCAAAGTGAATAGTGCCACCTACTGAAGTGCCAATATACCCTACCAAAAACCACGTTTTTCCTGGAAACTTCCCAGCTGTCTAGTACCAAGCTAACTTTGCAAGGTCACAAAATCACAGACTAAGGAGCTCTGGCTGCAGGCCATGTAAAAGTAGACACTGTACAAAGGCCAGAGACAAAGAAAGTATTTGACACTGAAAGCAGATGGAAACCTAAGAGGTCTTTGTTTGTTTGTTTTGTTTATCAGCAATAATCCCAGACACAGAAGGACAGGGATTTATCTGTTTAGACTTATCACAGAAATCAAGCTATGCTTGATCACAGATACCTGAACTTTCACAGTAAAACCATGGCACTTAAAAGAACTCACCCAGCTGAGTATGCTTTTTTGTCAAGTACATACAATTTCTCAGGGCTCCCAAGAACCTTGCCATAATGAAATCTACCTACCTAGTCCAGTTAGTCTATTTTTCCTAGTCTTATTTCTACTGAAGGAACATGCAGAAACCCTAAACTGACAGATTCCTGGTTTCTTGCTTCAGTTCATTTGTAAACAGTTTACACCTCCTTGTTCCTGTGCCAACATTATCCCCAAGCTTAAATATCCTTTTTCTTCCCTGGTGAATAGCCCTGTTCAATTCATTTACAGGCAGGAAGCATTTTTCTTCATATTCACTTTGCAAGGCCAAAGAAATGAGTTTCTATAGCCTCTCATAAGCCAAGCTCTCTTCCCTACAGTGATTTGTATGCCCCTGCTCCAGCATGAATCCACTTTTATGAACATGGAGGTACAATACTCCAGATAAGGCTTTGGCAACACCCTGCACAATGGAACTAGAATTCTCAAGATTTTTCTTATTTTGGGGGGCTTTTTGTGTTTGTTTGTTTGGGGAAGAGTGAATCCTTTTTGGCTTTTTAAATACAGAGATGCCACATTGAAGGCTCAGCCCCTTACTGAATAAAATCCAAGTTTTTCTCCTTTCTCAGGGATTCCACCTGCTGGTCTCCTGTCTTACAGTTGAAATTATGATGACTGTTAGTCCTCAAATGCATGACTTCTCACTTTGAAATAGAATGCTTTATCTCTACCTTATTATTGTAGTGTTGATGGTCATTCAGTTCTGTATATATGGTTTTCTGATTGGATTGATATTTATTTTTTAACTCCCTATAGGCAGAAAGCTCTATTTCTGAGCTAATTTTATTCATGGAAGTATCAAATAAAATGTCATTTAGGACAGAATGAAAACAGTAGAATCCTGTTTACAGTAAACATTTTTGCAAAATCTTGTTATCTCTCTGTGTACTTCGTTACAGACATTTCCTGAACTAACTGCATCATCTTCAGATAAATTAGCAACATCTCAGGTCCTTACCAAATTCTTGGAAGTCCACATTAGACCAATTACACCTTCCGTCTTCAACATGACAATTCTATTATAGAGAAATTTTAAGTATCATCTCTGCCAGTACTTTCTTAATCACTTTTATTAGTACTGGTAAATACTTCATTAATTGATAAACTCATATTCTGTTCTGTGCCATTACATGCATCCGTAGTTCCTCTCATAATTTCGTTTTAAATTCCCATTTCATGTAAAATAAATCTGGCAGGGGTCTACAGAAGTAAAAGTTGAGAAACAGAAGATTAGGCAAGAATTCTGAAGCCACAGCACGTGTTCTGCGAGGGAAAATGTGTATCCTCTCCTCGATTTGTAAAGTGGAAGAAGAAATGAGCTTTATATTAAGGAAATACTTCAATTATTTTTGTAGTCCTATACAGATAATAATATAAAACTTCACGACAAAGCAACATACAAATGGATTAATATTAATAATGTGAATGGAAAATGAAATAGTAAAAGAGGAACTTTTAGTTTAGTCCATAAATTATTGTGTGTTTTACCCTTATCTGATATCTGACACCAAAGCAACTCTGGCTAACATCCTGTTTACCCTCCCACTGGGTTAGGTGAAAGACTTCATTACTTTTGGGTGAAGTGCCAAGTGTTTCAGCGTGCCCCGCGCTGGTGTCGGAAGCTGCCAAACATTGGAATCAGAAACGAGCACGCCAGCTGCCCCTGTACCTCACCCTGTGTCTATGTGATACTGCCAAGGCAAAGGAGCTCACATCAGATAATCAATTAGCTGGAGGGGGGGACACTTAAAACCTTGGCACAGCCCTGAAGTATGGCCAGAGAGATGTAAATAATATCAGTGCCTTCATGAATAGCAGAAAGGACACCCAAGGTCTTACTGTTCAACTGTCACCACTCCCTTTCTTACACATGCTCATGTCTGAGCTCTGCTACAGCATCTGCAAGAAGCTCCCAAGTCTCTGCCAAGCAGAAGTATGCAATGTCTCCCTCTCAATTTCCCAACTGGACTTCCATTTCCGATATATCCTTCCATTCATTCCCCATTTTAACAAAAAGTTACCATATGGCTCCTTCCAAAGACTGTGATGTTACCAATTAACAAGCCTTAAAATTTCGTTTCTGAATTCTGATTGTCTCCCTTCACATGGAAAGAGTGACAGATAATTAAGCTCAAGTAAGAAATGAGAACTGAAATTTATGTCCTTCCCATATGAAAAATGGCTGCCTTTTACAGTGAAAGCATCACTATATTTACAAGCCAAACTGTAACCATCAAGGTACTCTAATAGCAGTGGTAACACCATAATTATTGTGTCCTTTCCCACGGTTAGTCAAAATTAAACATGATTATTCTTGTTGTTTGTGTTGTTATTGTTGCTTCTGACTGTTAAATAGTTTGGGAAATATCAGAAAATTTTCAAAAGGGGAACCAAACTGGAAAGTAGCATCCTATGGTTTGAATACAGCTAATGAAGCAAAAAGCAGACATTCCCACACTGCTTCCCCTGCAGCACTCTCCAGACCCACAGGGAATAGACAAAAGCTAAGTTTCAGGAAGCTCAGGAATCTCACTGTCTACATCCTAAATTTAAAATTGCCATTGAAGTAAAGAGAGTAATACTTATAACTGTTCAAAACTACATCCAGTGGCATTATCCTCCAACAGACTGAACACAACAACAAATTCACAGGGTAGGCACTCTCAATACCTATGCTGATGTCCATACACTGTCCCATCCACTGGTGAGTCTAAGCTATACTTGAATATCTGAATAAACAGTGTACTCAGAATAAAAAGTAAATTCTAGACCCATAATTTCCATTTGAGGGATCAAATATGCACACCCCAATGACTGAGGTCCATAGTATCTGTTTTAGTAGTGGAATGTTGGTGGGATGCTTCTGCAACAGCGTTTTATCTGAGCTAGCAATGGCTATGGACATGAACTGATCTTTAGGAGACAATTTCTGCATCCATCCACACCTTGTACTTTTTATCTTCAGCCACAGATGAAGAGAGACTTGACTGTCTCTAATGATTATGAGGTAAGAAACAGACCAAGTTTAGCCAGCAGAGCAACAAAAAGCAGCCATGTTGCACATTTATTAATTTATATTTATGGCAGCAACAACTCTTCTCTTGCTGGACAGGACTTAGTGCTACAGAACCTCAATCCTTAATGATGCATTTAAAAGCAAAACCATAAAATTTCTGCATTGACCATAGCAGGAGCCAGTCCTTAAAATCTATTATTATAGCACTACCTAGGGGGACACAAAGACTGAATTGATTAATTTTATTATAATTATTAATCAAGCAGTCCTATACAAGTCACTGAAGTTGATCACATATCCTGATACATTCTTCTGCTTCTCCCTAGATATTATTCCCAGCCCCAAACACACCCCCCACGCATACCACCACCCCTCTTGGAGTGTTATCAGCATAGGCAACTGGAAAGCATACCTAAGCACAATAGGACTAAGGGCAAAATACTACTGAAATGCTTTAATCACTCTCTGGGCTTTGGTAAGCTCCACGGTCGTGTTGGTGACTTGAACTTTCCCTTCAGATTTGCTACAGGAATGCCAAACTGATAGCTCATCTGTTCTTTTTCCCCACAGCATTTAGATTTACTGTGAGAAATCACTGAAAACAGTATTTTCCAATTTCCCATATGCAAAGCCACTTGTAATAAAAAACATATTTCCCTAAATGCACTCTCTCTTCAACACCAACTCAATTTCAAACCAGCAAACTGCTCATTTTTAGAGAAGCAAGACAATTCTGAGAATAGGCTCCCACTGGATGCTTTTTCCTGTCTCCTTGAAACTCTGTACTTTTTGACTGGGGTTCTATTATATCCACAAACCTGACATGTTCATTAGCATCATGGTTATTAATGACATAAGCAAGAAAAAAGTTTATAGGACTCTAAAAATGCACTCATAACACAGAATATGACCCATGTAATAAAGAGACTGTAACATAATGGATTGCTGAACAATAGCTATCAATATCAATTCAGTTCTAAATATATCCATACCATTACAACATTTAGAGCAGATACCTAAGCTATTTTCCAGATAGCTGTATGCAGTGTAACTCACCACTGCTCTAGGACTTCATCCTGCACTGCCTAGACAAGGACTCAATCATTACCATCACAATGATGCACTATTAGCCCACATAAAAATCAAATCCCATTTATAATGGTGATGGAAGTTAAATGACAGGCTACATCACGATAGATCACAACAAAGCTAATGTAAAAGCTGATCAAACTTTTGATACCTATAGCACTACGTATAACAGGACTCCTGCCTTACATAAAATAAGGTGACCTGTGGACACACAAGAACTCTTCAGACATGCTGGCAGGACTCTGCTCCAAGTGTGGGTTTCTCCAAGGCTGACAGTTCTGTGCAGCACAACTTCTCCAGTGATTGCAAACCAGCCATTGTCAGTGCAAACATGAACACCCAGCCTGGGAAACACAGAGGAAGCAGCTACACAAACACTGAGTTTTTCTACCTTAACTCAGAAGTGTCTTTCCCCCCCCCTCTCCCACCCCCCCCAGTATATTCAGGCTGCTGAGAAAGAAACTGCCACACTTTTACTTTCCTACAGCCTTTTCAGAACATATTCTCTTCAAGGAGTGCAATCTAGCCTACCAAAAAAAAAAAAAAAAACAAACCAGCAGGAGCACACTGACTAAAAAGTATCTCACCACCATTCAGGAGAATAAAGTAGTTCTGCAAAAAATGACAGCCCATCTATGCTGCCCAAGAGAAGAGCTCATAAAAGCCTCATAAGTGATTTTGGTATCCGAGGGGAGGCTGTGCTACAAGGCAATGTCTGAGACTTCTCTCTATATGCTGCCTCTCAACATAAACACTAGGAATGTCAGAGATCAAGCGTTCAGTCATGTTTTAAACATCAGACAGCCACAGTTTCTCAACCCTCACATCACATCTCCATAAACAAGCCCCAGACGTGTCAAATGGATTGCTCACTGTGGTAAACAAGCTCAGTAACATCAGCTCTTCAGCCTCCACTCTTTGCTCACCTCTTTCCACGCTGATGTTTCGTGCAGCAGGCAAATGGGTGCCTGGGAGACCACACAGAAAAGTGGAAAACCTTCTTGTCTATTGGACTTAAGTATTTCAGTATCTAGAAATGCAAATCAGTGCCCCTAAAATCACAAATGGGAATTATGTGCTTATGCGTTATTTTTTTAATCCAAAGAAATTTCTATGCGTATCTTTAAGTACTCAAATACCTTTGAGAATTTGGACTCTGGAGCACTAAAGTCAATTGAAATCTTTGTGTCTACCGAAGAAAAAAATGGATCAAACACACTAGAAAGCACAATGTTGTCTGGGAGATATTATAGGATGATGTCAGCTATGTGAACTGTGGTTCCTTTATTTGGCTCACTACATTTTGTCTTAACCATTAACTGATTTGCTCTTCAGTAGACCCTTGTTCGAACCTTAAGGCTCCTTGAGATTGAACAGACCTCCAGATCACTCTAGGTACTTGTATCAGCGGTTTAACTCACACTGAAGAGACATTCAGAAATGACCATACAGAAGACATCTACTCAAAACAAAAGCAGTTCAGTAGAGACAAACAGATTGTCTACAAAGGCCATTCATGAAGCACACATTGGCTTTTCTTGGCTGAGGAATGCAGGGGGGGAAGAGTTGACCACAGAATTTTAATTACGTTAAACAAGACTCGCCTAACTCTGCCAGTGCATCAAATTTGAGTTTAATAGCCCTTAACCAGGTATACAAAGTGCTGAGCTGACAAAAGGGGCTGTTTTGTATATACTTATATTGAAATACATTGCTCAACTGAATGAAACCTTTTCCAGACGAAGACAAGCAGGCCTGAAGTTCTCTTCAATTTATTTCTAAATCCATATAATAAAACTGAAAGTATTTACCAAGCAATCCTTTCAAAAGCACAGTTTACATTTCAGAAAATGAGGTCTAAATCAACATTTAATTTGAGCAGATGGTACTAATTTTCCTTTTTGTAGGGCAAGTATGCAGCATTATTTAACTCTGAGTTTTTTCAACACTTTTTTGGCCTGATTACATCAGATTACAGTATGTCCAGTCATAACAAGGCATCATCATGATCTGCAGTAAAGTCCAGTAAGCCACACATAATGAAATAATGGTACCTTTAAGGTAAAATTAGACACCTGAATTCAGTTCCTTGTGGACTGAGTTGCCCAGCTAATTCAGCAAATTGCTACACATTGCCAAATACTTTTTTTTTTTCAGCTGCAGGTCAGTTGAAATGCCAAACTCTTAATGCAGTTGATTACTGCCAGACAAGATGTGCATGTACACAGTCCTGCTGTACTCTCTCATTCAGATGCCCTAGCACACCCAGGTTAAATCAAGTGAGCCATTCCTAAATCCGGCACCATTCTAAAGACAAAAACCCCTAAATTTTAAATTCACCTCAACAGCCTGCTGAAGGGCAGACCTGTGCTTCAGAGAACTGCACACAGGTCAGCTATAGAAGCAGATCTACCAAAAAGTGGCAGAGAAGCAGAGGGATGTCATACAGGTATGACTCAGAACTGTCCTTCGAGACTCATTTAGTTTACACCAGCCTGCTATGAAAAGCATCACTGGTGTAAGTTTAAATCATGCATCAATTTTGCATCTGGGGTTGAGAGTGAAGCAGGCTCCTGGAACAACACCAGTCCACCTATTCAAGTAAACAAACTATTTTCAAGATCTCTCCCATTTACTTTCTGAACACTGCATACAAGAGGCCTTATCTTGTTAGCAAACCCAAGTCAAACACTTCCAAAGGTATGATTCAAGAAATGCTCTGAAAAAAAAAACCTCCAGATTTCAATTAGTTGGAATTATTTCTCCTTTCAATTAAAAAAAAAAAAAAAAAAAAAACCAAAAAAACCCACAAGTTTATAGCTATTGCCAGAGCAAATAGCAATGACGCTTGCTGGGATTAACAATTCCATTGATTCCTCTGAGCACAGTTACCCAAAATTAATTCCTTTACTTCACACTCATATTTATGTGAGTGGCACTCATCCTTTGCCCTCCTGCCGAACCCTGCACTGGAAATGCATTTATGCAGCACAATTCACACTTTGTTAGGCCTTATTCCATAAAGCCAATCCTCACTCAGGCTGTAATGGGGGCATCCCAGGGAGGAGCTCTGGCCCAGCACTATGTTTCTGTGGCTGTTACCATGGCTTATTGCCTACTCTATGAACTTTTTCAAGAAATCTAACAGAACTGGCTTACAAAGAGCCCAGTAACTTCAACAAATTCAGATACTGAAATCCAGAAGAAAGTGTTATGATTAACCATCTAATTAGACCTGTTGAATTTCTCCAGCTGATGCTTTGAACAGCTCCGTAATTTCTAGTGGAGATAAAGCACATCTTTCAGAAAAGTCATTTGATCTTGACTGAAGTGCATCAAGTGCTGGAAAATCCACTGGAATCAAAAGATCTGTTCCAATTTTTAGTTGATAACATTTTGTTTTAAATCTCTCCTTCAAAGGAGAAAATGAAGAGGATAAAAAAAATCCTTGACATACGGTGTAATTTCTAAGAAAAAAAAAGAATCAAAGTGATGGAACAGCTCAAACTGGGTTTTCCTTCCTAAAGAAAAAAATCTAATCAAGATTTTAAAATCCATTAATGCTTAGATGAGGGTGGGAAAACAGCTAAACAATTTTCCTTGATGACATTCTGATTGTAGTAATGAGCAGACACATTCATGCACCACGTAGTTTTCCAATTTAATACCTAGTATATATAAATTAAAAATTAGAAACTCTGGAGTCATACAACTCCTCAACAGTACTCCTATCACACAGAAATAAAAGAAACATTTGCAGATTTAATGCTTTCTGGCTTTTCATCATTGTTAATTCTTAGTTCATTTAAAAACAATCCTATCTCACTTCCCATACTGTGTTAAGGCCTCAAAGATCAAGATTTTTCAAATTATCCTGGTGATACCTAAGGACAGGCCTGCCTTTCATTTATAAAAACATATTATTACTGTTTTTTTAAATTAGAGGGAGTAACCACTTAGTAGAGTTATTTGCAAAAGCCTAAAAATATAGGAGAGGTTGGGGGTGGGTTTTGGGGGACTTGGATGGTTTTTTTTAGGTTCATCCCCTCACTCAAATATAGAAAAAAAAATATACTGTTGCAATAGAGGAGCAGTACCCCTGAATAAAAATATTATATAAAATCATTATTTGCCTATTAGGCAATTAATAGATTTTTTTTCCCATAAAAGATCACCTAATTTTTATTCCCTTATTCTATGGCTCTGTACATTGTAAATGGCATTATACCAAAAAAAAAAAGTCCTTTAAGTCCTTTTTTGTACAGCCCTTAGAAGACATTGCTTCTGAAAGCAGAATTCAAACATTTAGTTTACACACAGAGAACAAACACTGAATTTTTGAGCATTAAAGAAGAATTGCCCACTACCAAACTTTTAATCTTCTAATTGCTGCACCTCACTAAGTACCAAAACCGTTTATATTCAGAAAATGTAAGTCCATCATCTAGAATTTAATTTATGGAGATCAATTCATATTCTCAGAGTTGGAACCATTGTGTCTAGACAAACCTGCTGCTTAACACAGGTTCACACGATTTCCAACATTAAGTTCAAACAGGAGACTTACAAATTCAACATTTCTCTAATTCACCACAGAGAATTCATCTGTGTGGCTCCTGTCATGACACTTATCTCAAGATGTACAAAATTATTCAGACACACAACCCATGCAGAAGCCCAAGCAGGTACTTTGTTTCTCTGCATGGAAGACAAGTAGGACTGCTGTCCTAGTCTTAAGTGACAACCACTTCCAGAAATAAAAAAATCAAAGCCATGAATAGGAATTAAGACTTCTGCTTCCCTCAACAGCTTCATTAATGCTGAAATGCTGGTTTCTGACCAAACCAGGCCCTAGCAAATAGACACCTGGTGTAGAAAACAGAAAACTAAGGCATCATGTTAAACCTCTGTATTATAGAGTAAACCTTATGTGATTTGTGCCAACACATGGGAGAGGAGAAACAAATTCTGATCCTTTGCTCTTTGGAAACTCCATGTGCAGCCAGTGTTAAGATTGCTCACCCATTTTTGTAGTGCTCTTTAAAGCCCAAGCAAAAAAAAAAGCACCATATAAAGTGAAAATTAATCAACTTATTTGTAGAAGGCAGCTTTCTAAATTTGACTGTGTACCTTTTTCAGTGGTACAGATGTATCTTCTAAACTTTGGGAGAAGTTTAAATGTGCCACGCAATTCTGAAGACACTTCAGTAGTTTCAAGCCATTAGAGAATTTGTTTACCAGACCACAGGAGGATGTTTGGGGATAGCTGTTACAGGGCAGTAGCACATAATGATGTTTTCTCAGGAAACATCAGAAACTCTCAGCAACACTGCAGCTCAGGCATGTTCTGAGGCAAAGGTTTATGCCTAACAGGCATAAACATTTATTTTGTGAATTTGTTAAGATCCTTCCTGAATCCATGTACACCACCAGCATCCAACATCTGCGGCCAGGACTTGCACAGCTGAGCCTGCAATTCACAGAAGTGAGATTTACCTCTGCTTCCTGTGAGCAAGGCACTTCTGACCTTGCACAAAGGAAACAAGTGCACTGTCATTACCTATTTACGTCCTCTGGACCAACAGAGATGCTGCACAACCCTTGTTCAACCCAGTCCTGTCATTCCCTGCCCAAACAAGCTCCACAGCTCTGGCCAGCCTTTCACCCCTTCCTGTGACTTTTCCAGTTCTACCTCATCCTTTTTGAGACAGGACACCCAGACCACTCATGCACCAAGGAATTATGCCATGATACTAAAAATCTGTTTTCTCTGTTACTTTCCACATGATTCACCCATGTTATAGCAGTAACAGAAGCCATCATGCAAACAAGTACAGCAGAGGCTATATTTTTTTTAAATTACCTTATCTGACAGATACTCTTACTGAGCTTTATCATAAGTCCAAAACAAAAAAAAACCAAACAAAAAAACCCCCAACCAAAACCAGTAATTAGATTGATTCCAGATCAACAAAGCTTTCCCCAACACATTTATCCCCTTCCAACAAAGCTTTTATCATTATCATTATTATTGCTATTTACCAGTCTGGCTCTTTTGAAATGATGTAGCTGATATTTAGGTCTTCCGAGAGCAATGACACAGCAAAATTATTCAATTCCACATAGACAGAATACTAGGCCATGATTTTTTTACTCTTCCTAAACTTGGATCTTAACTGCCATCTTCAACATTAAGCTATGATGATTTACTGCCCTGGCAGCTTGGATCTTCTTTCTTTAACCATCAGACTAACATGCACTGCTGTTAGGGATAGTAATGAGATCTCATTGATATCCAAGCCCAGTAAAATTTACAGGAGCTCCTTTTCCCACAATGAAATAGCCCAGTGTCCATCTAAGCTTCGTTATTCTGTAGGAATTTTTTCATACAGTTAATGGGGACAGGACTGAAGGAGTGCATTTTTCTGCAGCAATGGCTGGTACTTTCACAGATAAGCAGCATGAACCTGACCCAACCTTCAGCCAGCACCAGTGCAGTATTATGCTACAATGTCAGTGCATTTGACAATGCTGCATTGACATTAGGGACAGCAATTCCCCTGCAAAACATTATTTTCACACCCCCCAAGTCAAAACAACGTTTTCACATTCTAAGTCACTTTAAAAGGGTTTGTTTGAAAATTAGATATGGCCTTCAAAATTAAATCAACAAAAGGTGACGTTTATTCAGCCGTTTTTTAAATGCAAAATAATCTGATGCCTTTTCATGTCTTTCAGTATTATCAGCATCCAGAACAGCCCATTAAAGACACTGCTAGGGACTTTTCCTATCACCCCCTCACCTTGACCCTTTGTAACACCTCTGCCCTGCCCCTCATGAAAAAGGTTTTTATTATTTATCTATCACCTTCTAATTATCCACGTTTTGTTCCTCAAACATTAAAAGCATCTCTGGAGTACAAGTGCCCATAGTGCAATTTTCAGACCTAAAAAATATATATAATCACAGCCTTAATCACCTTATTAGAAGTCTACAATAGCTGAGGGAACCACATTGTCATGAAAACACCACAGAGGAGATTCTCTTAATTGCTCATATTTAGAATGGGTTTTGATGCAAGAGTTAATGGCCACAGCATATCTACTACTGTAATATATTATATTCCATAGGGTATTTAGTTATCTTGTTGGGTAATGATTACTGAGAGGTAAGCCTTGAAACTTCTGTCCATTGCTGAAGAACAAAGCATTTTAAGCACTTGAAGTCATCCAGTTATTCTACTGAGGTTAGCCCTAAAATAACCTTGATGTCTTGGTTTCAGCGTGCATTCATTTTTAAAATCCACCAAGAGAAAAAATATTAACCAGACAGAGCCAAGGACGCAGCTGACACCACCATTACACGAAAAGAATGTTCCTCAAAAGTTCAAGCATCTGCATTACTATCCATCACAGTTTCCCCTTCTAATATTTCAAAGACATAAAGTGCTAATTGCAGTCTTAAGTGAGAAAGAGGAAGTAATAGACTGCTGGAGTGAGTGAGAGAGGATATGGCTCCATCCAACTGCAGACAGACATGCCTTCTGCTTCCTGGACACTGCCAATGTCACAGGCTTGCTAACAGTTCACAGAGGTCCAGAGAAAAAGAAGCTGAAGGCTCACAACTCTACAGGCTTTAAGAGAACCTCTAGATGCAAGAGCTTTTGTAGTTGTAGCTTCCCAAGGCTCAGTCCCCAGCCATCAGCTCCCTTGGGTGTACTCCAGAATACATGTTTGGATTTAGAAGTTCAGCACAAAAGTAGAAAGGGTGAAAATAGAAATATCTCCTTGTTGTGCATCCTATCTTTGCATTTATGCTTCTGGCTTCAGGTAACTAACTAACTTGATGTGCTAAAGCAGGGACCAGTTGTTTCCAACTCCAAATGACATCTTTTTCCTCTGTCAGCACACCATTACTTGTCTCTCAGCTCTTTCCAAACACACAGCAGACTTTGGGAGCTGGTTTTTCAGGTCTAACATACCTTCCTGCTTTCTTACAGGGTAAGAAGTATCTAACACACACTATGCCCAGAACTGTATGAAATCTGAACAGAACACGTTCATGCATCAGGTATGTACAACAGACTGTTCAGCATCAACGTAAAAAACAATTTTTAGGGGGTTTCTAAGGCTTATTAAACACATAGAGAAATTTAAGACTTCTGTAATGGAAGAAAACAGGAGTAACTAATGTCAACTCCTCAGGCCATATGAGCTGTCAGGTTGGCTAATAAATGCCTCTCAAGTAGAGCCTTACATTCTGCACAACTCTGGACACTGCAGCACCTATCTGACAACTCTATTATCTCTCACAACACAGCTGTCACGTGTTCATAACCTATTTTGGAACAGGACAGACTGATAACAAAAGGAACCACAACAATCAGCAGCAGAATCTTCCCAAGGTACACAGAAATCACCATAAAATGATGTGTGTGTCTGCTTGGAGAAAGAGTGCACTACTTTGTGTAGCTGCAGCACAGAAAGTGACACCAAGACGAAGTGCCCCACACCTTTTGAAGACAGGACTCAGGGCAGCAGTGGCACCAGGGCCAGGCTGTGCCTCTGGGACATCACTGTGCCTCTGGATGTTCCTCTGGGAGCTGCCCTCTCACCACAAGCACACGGCAAAAAGCCCATTCTAGTCACAGTTTAAAGTCTAAATTAAAAGTCAAGGTCTTCCATTTGACACGAGTTAATAACGCCACCAACCTGCTATTTTCCAGTCATTTAAAAGCTATTACTCTACTCCCTGTTCAAGTTCTTGAACAGTTTACATTTCAAAAGAAACGGTGTCATTGTAGAATAATACGTTAAAAATGCCTGTAACTGCTATGAATGCACACTCAAAATGGGATTAGTCTTTTCAAAGAGTCTGAACTCTTGGCATGGCACTCGCTTTTCATCTGCTCAGAGTGCTACCTGATGCATATAGGTAACTGGCAAAATTGTTTGCTATTGACCAAAAAATGGTTTACTGCAGTGCTCAAATATGTTACATAAGAGACATATAAAACCAATTTTCTTTCAAAAATAGATCTGTATTCCTCTAACTGGCAAAAAAAAAATGGAGGCTGGAAGGGCACTTTCAACTGAGATTTAAGACTCCCAGTACAGCTGTAACTTCTCAGATATTTTTAAAAGCCTCTGCCAACAGCCATCACTGCCCACTGGACCTGTATATTTCATAAATTCAGGAAGTTCGAGGATACTAATAACTAGTACATATCCTATGAAACTCTTCACAAAATTGCATCAAAACTTGATTAATCAAAGGCTCTAGAAATTAGTCCCAAACTATCACAATTTTCTTTACAATGGAAAGACTTTTCAAAGTAAGTTACAGCTCATGAGAATTAGTTTATTGTCAGGCAGAAATTTCCCTTCCTGAAAACTACAAATCCAAATTTATGGTAGGAACTAGTAGCAGGTTGTGGAGAAATTGGTGCCCTTATTCACAGTATAGACACTATGGAAATACACTCAGCAGGCAGAAATCAGCGCTTTGATTTCAGTGACATCACCCCAGTTTGTGCTAAGTGATAATCTGACATTTAATATTCTTCCTGTTCAACAGCCTCAGCCCCAGGAAAGAATTAAAAACACTTTGTTCATTTCTGTCATTCCCAATTCCACTATCAGACAGCAGTGAGGTGAATGAATGCTAGGAGTGTTGCAAGCTGCTACAGTTACACATTGTCACTACGGGGAGAAGAAACTTGACATTGTTTCAGATCCTTGCAAATTCAGGGCCAAATAAAAGAAACCGTAAAGAGCTACCATATGACCCAAGTACCCTCCTCATTCTGGAAAACACATCTGCCTTAAAAAAATTTAATCAGTATGATCTATGCCAGTCATACAAAGAGAACAACTTAGATTGTGTTCTGTTTTACTTAAAACTTCTGTAACNTGCAAATTCAGGGCCAAATAAAAGAAACCGTAAAGAGCTACCATATGACCCAAGTACCCTCCTCATTCTGGAAAACACATCTGCCTTAAAAAAATTTAATCAGTATGATCTATGCCAGTCATACAAAGAGAACAACTTAGATTGTGTTCTGTTTTACTTGAAACTTCTGTAACATTTCTGTTCCTTTAATTGATAACCAGGTGGTTGTACATATTAAAAAATACTTAAAATGTGACTGATTTCTTCAAGAGGTAAGAATTCTGGTTTACTGAAGGTGACTGTTTGGATAAGCATCACTACAACATAAAAACTAGAGGGACACATTGCAATAAATAATTTCTGAATTAAGGATGACCCATATATCAAAATACTTCTGACAGTATGTTAGGATAACAAGCCGTTGAAAAATCTGTATTGGGTTCTTTATTTCAAGTCCCCCATTATCTTAGAAGATATATCTTCTTACCAGTGTAGGAGTTAAATTTAAAAAAAAAAAAAAAAAGGATCTTTCCTTACATGAAGCATGTAAGATTGAGATGCTTTGATTTCCCAAGACCTCATATAGAGCTCCTCTGGATTATTGATTATTACTTACTCAGAGCAGCCAGAGAGCTACAAGTGATAATACTGATAATTCACAGTCCTTACTAAAGCCATTCTGCAGCATGGCCTGCAGGCAAACTGTACAGATGGTAAGGTTGCCATATTTGTCATGTCGGCAACTTAAAATGTCCACAGCTACAGATTTGAAAACTTTTTTTTTTTTAAGCTTCAAAGGTATTCTCTTTCATTTATTGTTTTTTTCCCACACAGCAGGACTGTCATCTTTCCTCTCCTCCAAGCAACCCCAGGAACCTCATTCCTCCAGAAAGCCTGGTTCCCTACTCTTCCCCACTCCAAAATTCCCTTGCCTTTTCCAGGCCACCTCACCCACCAGGGATTCACCTGAAATGCCTTTAATTAATAATCCTGATACATGTGAGCTGATCTCTGTCTCTCTACATCTATATCTATATCTACATCTATATCTACATCTACATACACACACACACATATATATGTAAGAACACAGAAAAAGCTTTGCTCATTTAAGTAAAGAAATAGATATATTTTATAAAGCACTCTGAAACACACTGTGATTCAGACTTTGGATATTTACAATTACCATTATCATCACTACTGCTGCTGTCACCATGGGTATACACACTGAACAAATTCAATTTTGGTTAAATATCAGGAAAAATACTTCTGCCCTTCTCTAAATGCAAACACAGGCCAACTGCTCCCCCTCATCTTTCCTGACCTTTTTCCTATGCTCCATTAAGCACAATATAAGGCAAGTGTCCTTCCTACCAACCCCAGAAGGATCACTTCTTTTGAACAGCTAGCCTCCATCAGGATATAATAGTTTCTGGAATAGGAGAAGAAACACAAGCACGGTAGGAAAAGAACTTGCAGACAATATTTAGGGGAACATGAGCTAATGATGCCTTTCCATCATGCTTTTGGCCAATGTAAAATAGTGCCAATGGGGAAAAGTCCACTAAAAAAGACTTCCTTATCAATCAATAGAGTATCTGACTGGACAAATAAGCAGAAATACTGGGCTGCATGGATCAAAAACAGTTTGATAAATAGTTTCTCATTAGACATGTGGTTATAGCAACACCTGATTTTTGGAGCTAAGCTGGTGAAAGGGCTGGAAGGCATCAGCTGTGAGGAGTCCTGAAGTGGTCAGGCAGGTAAACTAGAAGGTCATAGGAGGGCTCTTCCAAATGGAATAGTTTATTTAAGAATAAAATGTCTTCTGCACACATTGCTATATCAAATCTTGCCATTTTTAGTATGAGAATTGAAGTCCATTTTCCCATTTCATATGAGGACTGAAGACAAGTGCAAAGGTACATACATATATAATGTGTCAGGGTATTTTTTTCTAAAGTAGTTTCAGATTGCAGAGTGTAGCAGTAATCTTGAACTATTGGTAGTACTGAATGCTTCCACCATCATTAAACATTAAAAGCATTTTAACAAGATTAAAACAGAAGAATTCAACTGTTTCTCCATGTGGTTTTACAGAACATGCATTTTGTCATAGACTTCTATGACAAAATTGCACTTCTTTACCTAACATTTACATTTTCCATTCAATTCAATTTTTTGACTAGGTGAGAGACATCAGATAAAAATACATTCTGTATAACAGATGAAAAAAGTTACAGCAACATTGTACTGCCACATTGAATAGGACTGCAAAATAAAAGGACCTTTCAGACATCACTCTCCATAGATGTATCAGTTTTTAGCTACGGCAGAGGAACTGATTTATTAAATTTAATCAGGGTACCATCCAGAGGACACCTAATACAAGCATTTCCAGGGCTGGGTCAGATGGAATTCACTGCAACGGAATTCACCACAAAAGTGTTGTGCAGACAAATTAAATAAGATGGGGGTGGGGAATCACCTTGACTTACATCCAATGGCAGACAGAAAACAAAATTTCAGAAAGGTATTTGTGAGGGAAAGGTAAATCCTGCATCTTCATTTTCCCCCTCCAACCACTCCTTTTAGAGCACTTCAGATAAACTTTATTCCAACTTGTCAGTATTGCATTCCTTTCTGTATGGATACACTGTTCTTGAAAGAGGTCAACATGAAACGCACGAGCAGGCTTTCAACATCAAGAATGTGTGCCTTTTCTTTTGACTCCTCCCATGAAAAGGAACTTTCTCATGTCCCTGTAAGAGATTACACTGCTCATAAAAGAATCTGGAGCTTTATCTTCCCACACTCAACTACTCTGACTTCAGCCTTCAATCTGTTTAGGCATGTTCTGGAAGATAGGACTTTTTTGTTCCTATACACATATAAATACATATATATGTGCTACACTGACATTGCCAATGTAGTTCTTTAAAAACTTTGGATGCCAAAGTTCTTACTCTTAGGCATCTAAATACCCATCAAAAGATACATTTTTCCTTTGAAGTCAACAGGAACACTTTGAAATCAACTGCTTACACAATTGTCCAAATACAGAGTGGCGTGCTTCATGTTAGGTGCTCAAGGTGAAAAGTTTATCTACATCCTTACCCTTGTAATGGAACCACAGAAGTGGTCTGTGACAAGGTGCAAACATTACAGAATTTTCCACCTAAAAATACAGCCAGGCATGGTCACAAGAGAAAAGCTGTTCTGCTCCTATGAAAGACAGTGGGATTTCTGTCTACTGACAGTTGTGGGATTTTTCTGGTGCTCTGTCTTTCCTTCTTCTAGGATTCCCTCTCAAAATTGCAACACCCGTCTCCATTCTTAGATGAGGTGATGATATACTGCAGTCCCAGAGAAAAAACAGTCATCTGCTCCTAGTTCTGCCACAGAATTCCCTGAAGTTAGCCTGGATTCTCATGGAGCTAAAAGAAGAGAATATGCACTACACTACAGATAAAAGGCTTGGGAAGTCCACAAATTGATTTCAGATGACGGCAGAAGAACAGAAACACGTATGACTGCCACAGCACTAAAGGAATAAGGCATTACATCATGAATGTGTCTGGCTCTGTGATGTAATGAGGGGGTCAGCCTCTTTTCCTATCATGGAAAGACTCATATTTTCTACATGGCTCCAGGAGCACACACACCCCTGCTGCACGCATTCACAAAAAACATCTGCACATCAGCTCTCCTAAGTACCTACCCATCCCACTGACACCTCAAAACATTCAGGTGGCACTGAAAATCTGGCAGCATTACCAAAAAAACCAACCTTCAACTACCTATGAGGGGAATATGAGCTAAATAGCCAGTAACTTAGGAGAGAGAAGTTCAGCTGACTGCAGTCAGTACAGTACCACTGAAGTTGGACATCTCATTGCTCTTAGCTGGGAATCTGATCCTAGCATACAGCATGTGAAAACAGGGGAATAATGTTTGTGCCATACATGTATGCACATCTGCACAGAGACACAACTCCATGGATTACAACTGCAAAGTGTCAGTGTGTACTTACTGCAACAACCAGGATGAAACAGGGCAATTTTGTCATTCCCATATCCACAGGATTTTAAATACTTCCTGTTCTGCTTATCAAACCTCAAGTCTCTGTATAAAGTTATCAACTGTAGCAGGATAAGGAAACTGTTGAATCTAAATAAAGAAAATTAGCTCTCAACAGTACAGTGCTTTCAGCATTAGACACACCATGTGCTACAGCAGAGAATTTGTGTGGGAAATTTAGATAAGAAGCTGTTCAATTCTATTCCCCCTCCTAACAGGATGGCAGCAATGCTGAAGCTGATCTTACAAATCTGTGACTATTTCATAGAGCTGTTCTTACTTTTTCTCCATTTGCAATCAAGACAAGGGCATTTGGCTCAAGCAGGCAGGCTTTTCTTCAATAAATGTGATTTCAGCCAGCTTGAAAGAATTAATGAATCCAGGTCAAATTCACTAATTTCATCTGGGAAAAAATAAACTAAGAGCTAGTGTCACAAAACCTCCCTCAGAGGCTGGAATTGTTCCCTTTTTACCCCATACTTCAGTCAGAGTTCTGTGGATACGTGGGAAACCTGGGCTCCACCTAGCACTTCCAGGACAGTTAAAACAAAGCCCAAGCTATCAGGTGAAAGGAGATGCCTTCTCAGCAGTTCAAACCTCTGTTTTTATTCACTTGGACACACAGTGTCCAAAATGAAGTATTTGGCTTCTAGTCAGATAAACCTTTCCATGTCAAGTGAAGCATTACCTTTATCTTGCCACCTACAAGCACACAAAAAAT
This sequence comes from Dicaeum eximium, assembly GCA_013396995.1. NCBI lineage: Eukaryota > Metazoa > Chordata > Aves > Passeriformes > Dicaeidae > Dicaeum > Dicaeum eximium. Next base: position 1,334,230 of record VWZP01001457.1, on the reverse strand, counting down.
TAATCACTACCTTTGGCTCAACATTAATTACCAAAATTAACCAAAATTAGTTTCTTAGTTTTATGGGCTTTGAAGTGCAGTTGTTGAAAATACCTTTGCACTGTCCTGTGCATCCTATTTAGTACAGTAGCCTGCTCAAGATGAAATCTCAATTTCAGTTACTCATTATCTAAAGGAAATATGCACGTTTATGCACTGCAAAAAAACATGACTGCATATATATAAAATGTAAAAACAAAAACAAAACAAAAACAAACCACACTCTTAGATAAAACCTGTGTCATCACAAAGTAGCATTTATTCCTTCCAATTCTTGCACCACCCTCCTTTGAGCTGCTTCAGTTCTGCAAACAGGAGAGAATCACACACAGGCAACAAGCTTCGTCTTGAGTGCTGTTAACACAGTCTTGCTTTTCCTCTCAAGCATATCACATTTGGTAAAAACAACACCACTGCTCCAGAGCACCTAAGTGGAACAGCATATGCCTTTGCAAGGCCCTTCTCACACATCCCATCAGTCTGCTCTCCCTGCAAGACAACAGCCAGAGAAGAGTGCCATGTGTACAGCTCACCAACATAACACACAATCAACCCTCTAGGGCTTAGTGCTGATCTTCATTCTCATTTCTAGCCAGTGTTTTCACCAGCAGGTGCTTTACTTTTGCACAAACAACAGCCACAAATCTATTAACAGCTTAAGACCGAAGCTAAAACAAGAATTTTTTTGGTAACAGTGGAGGTTTCCCCGATGCCCATACACACAAATCACTCCAATTATTATTAAGGTGACATGCACTAACATGAAGGATAGGTTTTCATCAGTCCACAGGGAAATCCTCACATCTTCACCAAAGACAGCCACAGGTTTGCTCACTGTTGCCAAAAAGACTATTAGGAGGCACAAAGATGTAGCTCCCTTTGGAAAATGCTTTCCATAATCCACTCTCAAGGGAAACATGGCAGATGTCTGGCTGTGTATGAAAAAAGGAACCATCTTGACTGGTTTAATAACCTATCCTAAATACAAACCATAAAACAGCTGCTTTGCCTGGATTCTTGGAAAGAACTGGGGAAAAAAAACTCCATCAAAAGGACCTGAATGGAAAATACCAAGCCAATACACAAATCTGTGTATGTGTTGTCACACTCTCACTTGAGCTTTCCTCTCCTAACTCATTCCCTTGCTCCGTAATTCTGCTTCAGCCAAAACAGCAGAACACCAATATTTCTGATATTTGATAAAAAATAAAAAATTGGTATTTTTATATTTATCAGTATTTTTGAGCATCACTTTAAAAAAAAAGTACATCAAGTAATATACTTCTGTAGGAATTGTTCCTATTTATGGAACTCCATTACATAAAAACATGCGTGCAAACAGAAGATTAGAGAGCAAAAGGTGAAAGAGAAAACGCTGAAGAGAAGGAGAACCCACACACCTATAGCTAAGAAAAACTTCCAAGTCCTACCTGCTACAGAAGTCAAGAGAAGGCCACACAAACCCCACAAAGCCTGCAATAAATGTATGGAACTTTTGGAGCATGGAAATAAACATGCTTGCAGCCATACCCAGGAGTTCTTTAGTTTCTCCATCCCAGTATCTGCCTTGCAAACCTCAGCAAAAAATTGCTTCCCTGCATGCATTTGCATGAAAAACATAATTCAGTTTTCAGTCCAGCTTTTCTTAATTTTTTATATTCTTTAATCAATTACCTAAATTAAAAATTTTTAAACATCTAAGATAAACTACTCCTCCTCATTTATCCTTCCAAAAAAAACTTACTGGACTTAGGGATGCTTTTACTCTCTGAAAGGGGAAATGTGACCTCAAATATTGACATGTTTGATAACTCAGCATTAATCAGATGACAGCTTTGAGAATGGCTGTCCTGGTTAATTATTCTCTCCTCATTCCTCCCTCCCAAAAAAAAAAAAAAAAAAAAAAACACACATCTTCAGTGGTATCTGGATGACTGNAGGGTCCATGCTCTTAAACAATGTCAGAATCAATATGTTATATTGCTGTCTAGATTACTCTGTTTGGTACACTTTAAACTGATGCAAATTGATTTATTAATAATGTACTATAAAGCATACTTTGGCCTTCTGGAATCACCAAATCTACACAATCACTAGCTACTGTTTTTTCATGGAATCCCTTTCAGTAAAGGGATTCATTCAATCCTTAATGTCTAACTACAGAATAAATTTGAATTTCTCATTTTTCAGAAACAATCAGCTTTTCCACTTGAGACCCTGAGCAATGACACCTGAAATTCAGAATCCCACAAGCCACAAGACCCAAAGAATGACTTTGTTTTGCTGGTGATTTAGAGAGTGTCTTTAAGTGCCCTTTGAGGACTTGAACAGTTTCATTCCTTCATGGTACAGACTTCCCATTTCCTTTCAACATTTTAAGTCTCTGTTTTTCTCTGTAGCAGATTCTTCTGTAAGGGCCAGGAACCTGATCTGAAAATTATTTTTCATTAAAAGCTTATGCAACAAGCTACAGCAGTAACTCTTCTTTCCTATCTTCCACAAAGCTTATAGAAAGAAAACAAAAGAGGGAATTAATAAAGTGAACTTAAATATTTGAAAAAGTAAGCACATGTTAGTTAATTACTGCAGTAGGTGTCTTTTTTGTAGGCAGATTTTTTTTTTCATTTTAAGGGTTAAAATTTCATATTTGCAAAGTAAAGGACCTGGTCATACCAACATAATCTCCTTTAACCACATCCCTAAAGCTTTTTTCTACAAAAACTTAAGAGAAAAACCATACCTCTCAAAACCTATTAAACCATTAAGAGGTATTTTCAATTTTTTTTTTGTTTCCCCTCTCCTCTGCATCTTCACACCATCTCTTACAAGAAGGAGCCTAATTTCTCCAGTACAGAGAGGATGCTGACAGTCAGCTTGCTTTCTGAAACAGTTTTGGGACTCCTATCACTTTTGAAGTGTAAAACCAACAAGTATAAAGGAAATTCCCTGGAGTCAAGTTAGTCAATACAGTGAAAATTCATGCTTAACACACAGAATGCTAATGAAGACAAACTGTGGTTATTTTATTCTATGCTACATCATTAAAAATGTATTAAAATGACATATTATTTCCAAAGACTCAGTTTTAAGAGCACACAGACTACCTGAGATGGTTAGAATAATAATGTGTCTGAAGTGATGAAAGGATTACCTCTGAGAAACCCCTCTTACTTGTCAAAGTAAAGGTAGGAACCATCTCCCCCAAACTGATCTGAGAGGCATCCTCTATCCAGATCCTTATGCCATGATGAAGTATTTTGAAAGTCTCTTTGATCATTGGAGCATCTCAGGACACACATATTTCAAGATAAAAAGCATCCCATTTTACAGGCAAACTATTTTCTAAGTAAGTAACTTTTGCAGCTTTATACCCTTTGCTATATTTTTTTCACAGCCCCACCTGGGTTTGGAGTTTTTTCTGCACTATCCCCTTTACATCCAATATAAAGATTCATGTCACTAAGCCAGCCTCATTTGCCTAAATGATAATTAAGGGTCCTGTCATCTGTCATTTCAAGGGTGACTTTTTTTTAAACTGCATTTGAAAGCTGTCTCACAATTAAATTCAAAGACAAACTTTTGCCCTCTGTCTGAAAAGCAATTAAAAAGGAAATCAACTTACCATTAAGAACACTTTCAAGTCCTAGTTTAGCATTTTAAAGCTATTAACTTGCACCTGCAGTTACACAGATCAAAAAGACACTTTCACCCCATTCCCCAATTAATAATATGAAATGTCAATCCACAAAATAAAACATACATGCAGTGGCTAAGTCGATTATATGTTATGATTTTACAGGAAAAAACAAGCTCATACAAGATATTTTGTGTATTTACATATTTTAATAAAACTTAACCTAAAACCTATGTAGATCTCTCTTCAAAGATTAGGAAAGAAAGCACATGGTTCTCAGGGATCATAAGTTTTTAAAAAGTCATTTTTTTCCCTAGCTCTCCACATGGCTGACAGAGTGTTATAGCTGCTTCTATTCAGGTCAGCTTTTATTTAGGGAAATGGACCTTTGAATTTTCTTGACATTAACCTGACCTCTGTGGAAACCAATGAGTTTGTCTTGTTTTACAAGGAGGCACAGGTTAATCTAAATATTTAAACTACTGACCAACAGTATTCCTGAAGTGTGTGTATCTGGCTAAATCTTTCCAGAGTAATGCTGTGACACACATGGCACAAACCCCAAGTTAGAGACACAGAGAAGAGAGCAGAAATGGCTGCACCTTTCAGGGCATGAGGGACAATCAGCAGTTACATGCAATCAGATAAGAATTAAGATAATTATTAATTTGTTAATGTATTAGAACAGAGCCCAGAGAGCTCTGGTCTCTGAAGGAGAGATGGGCATGGAGGGAAGGAGGAAAACTGCCATCAGTTTTCTCTATGGTGTCATAGTTCAGGGATCCTTTCAGACACATTCCCACCTACAGTACAATTTCTGGCCCACAACCTCTTCCTTTTCATACATGAAGCAAGCTGCTTTTATGGGCAGACTGTCTAGTAGCACTCATATGGGCCATCTGGAGGGTCCAGAATTAGCTTTTTTTTCCCCTCAATATTCCTTGAGGAGATCTAATCAAATAACAGCATTTCCATTAAATATCATATGAACTTCCACAAGCTTTCTCTGCAAAATTACAGCAATTGTCTATGATATGGAAATCCAGAAGTTTTTCATTATACTTTTTTCCTCCTCCCACCCCATATTGTGTTTTACACATCTGGAACCAGTAGAAAAGCTATCACATTAGTGTGGGCAATAAGAATCACAGCAAATCCACTTACAGTACAGACATGCTGTTCCAAAAAAATACTGCCAGTAATGGACTTCTTTTCTCCTCCAAAGCTTACATAACTTTGGAGGAATCACAAACTATTCTTTGCTAGCATACACAGACAGAAAAGGTGTATCTCTTGATTTCTGGGCATTTCTGAAAAATCAGATCACTAAGTGACCTTCTGCAATCACATCATTCAGTAGCAGCACCAGGCCCAATGGTAAGGAGCAGTTATGTGTAGATGGAGAAAAAGCAAAGTTCTATTTAGATTTTTTTTTTTTCTTTCAGTGATGACACCAGATCAGGTGTGCAGAATGCCTGCTTGCTGGTATGCTTTACAGCCTGTCAGGTTTATCTAGAACTGCAGACAGGAATAAAAGTTTTCCTTTCTATTCACAAGTATCACACTTATCTATAAACAGTTTCAAGTTTAGCGAGCTTATCGGACAAAACACACACAAAACAGGGACTTATCATTAACACATCTTACTTTTGAGAAAGACCAGTTCCAGAACTGGGACCAGTGAAGTTGTGCTAGATGGAACACGCCTGGATCACTGCAACACCACTCCAAGTGCATAATTTTGTTTTAAGGCAACTGAGTTGGCTGAGGGAGGTTTTGGCTGCTTGCAGTGGGTACTTTCACAGCACCTTCCTTCACTTTCACCACAGTGAAATAAAAAGGCAAACTGTTTTCCTGCAATACGTTTTATATGTTTTAAAGCAAGCACACAAGTTGTGGAGGAACATGCTCAAAGACCCCTCATCTGCTGAGACATTTCAAGAGGTATGAGAAATGTGATTACTCTTCCACTGGAATTGCCATTACACATAGGAAAACAAGTCAAAATTCAGAAATATACCAGCATCTTAAACTTGCTTACTATCATGATTGATTTTGAATGTGAAGAAGCAGAATGAACTTGAACATTCACAAATCATGAGACTAGTCATTGTCACAATCTTCCCTCTTCAGCTTCTCTTCATTTGTTAGACTGTATTTACAACAGCCTCTACTGCTACCCCTACTGCTAACATCAACTTCTCACCTCATGGAAAGAAAATAACTCTTTAGACAGTCTTTTCTCAGGAAGAGGAAAACATTCTTGAAAAGCAAATTCAGAAAAATTATCCCAACACAATATCAGAAGCTACCACACACTTTAGGTCGGTAAATGCCAGTAGCACTTTCTAGAAATTCTGTGTTCATTTTGGGTGGTTTGGCTTTTTTATAGTGTAATTGTGCTCATTGGTTTCAGATTGGGGTGAGTTAATTTTCCAGGGCCCAACCACAGGTTCTGGATTCAAACTTCAGCTTGAACAAACAAAAAACCTCAGCTGCAAATACTGTATTATGCTGAAAATACACATTGGCTCAAATTCTCACAAACTCACCTCAGAAATCAAATCACATTCTTCATCAAAGAAGGTTTGCTAAACTTATATTTAGAATGAGATTTGTGAGCTTACTGTCAGAGAGTTCCTAGACAGGAAAAACACCCCAACATGCTGACATGCATCTTCACAAAAGGTCTTAGAGCAACTTCATTCTCATATAAGAAGTGCTTTTTAGAAGCTTTTAATACTGCATGCAATAAATGCAGGATCTGAGGTCTGCAGGGGGTATTTTCTCAAATCCTCTTATTCCACCTACTCTGAGAACTCTACAGCTCAAATTCAGTGTGTACTGCAGTTCCATGGCAAAGCTCAGCTACATTTGTACCCCCCCCCAAAAAAACCCAGAAAAAGCCCCAAACTCAGATCTTTCTTCTTCTGCAACTGCTCTATGGATTCCAGCCTTGAAATACTAGTTTGAAGCCGTGTGCCTATGCCTCACTGCATCTCAGACTCTGAAGTGCATTCTATCTTCAAATTATAAATGTCTTCTATTGTTTCAGAGGAAATAATGTTGTCTGTTGGATGAAGGATGCGTGAATATTCAGCAAACAAACTGATGATACATTTCGGTCCTGAACAGCAATAGGACCTTATCGCAGTTCCAAGCAAATCTGATCACTTGTAAACTCATTTTTTAAGAAATATAATTGAAGCACCATGTTCATGCATTATGCTCAGACGGTGACATTTGTGACATTTGCAATTCAAACAACATCACCAGGATGGAGAGGTCTGAGATTTACTCCCTTCAGCAGAGCCTGGTTATATGACAGTACCTGATTTAAACAGCCAGAATTTTAAGTCCTAATATGTATCTGTGCAGCTACTTATTGTTTGTCTTCACAGACCACTGATCAATTTAATATTCTGGAAGTGAAAGAGTCCAAAGCACTCAAGAGTCTGGACTGGATGCTCTTGGCTTGATGATTCTGGCATTAAGTCTTGTACGACTGGGCTGTGCTTTTTCCATAGGCAAAGTATCATTGCCAATGGAACAGCAATTTTCAGCCCTGCATGAGACTGCTAAGGGTTACTCTGAGTATGTTTTTCATAGATCTGGTGAAAAAAAATAGGTACTTGTCTCTTACATCTTGGCCCTGGTTTAACAAACTTTTGAAGTTGTGTTCGTAAGGCAAATGTTTGACACATAATCATAGCAGTGAGTTGCCCTTACACTGATTGCCCTCACCTACTGCCCTTTTCAATTAAGTCAGTGAGAAGCAGGCTCCAAAACAGCTTCAGAAATCCAACCTTCTCTTGGTACTTAAAATTTCAGTTCTCCTACTTTCATTAAAATGATTGGCCATGCAGTGTTTCAGAATAATTAGAAGCTATACAGAAAGCAGTGACTTTATCAAAACCAGTTAAAATACGTACTAGGAAAACACAAGAGCTTGTAAAGACCAAACCTGTGAAACTGGGTGAAGCACCCATCTATTACAGACAACTTCCAAGAACAAGGTTCAGTTCAAAGGATAGTCAAAAGATTTTTATCACCTTAAACCAGGCTGGATGAGGAAGCATCAGTTTTCTTTCTTTCTCCTCTCCACTATTTCCACCTCCATGAATATTCTCTAAGTTGTCCCCAACTTCTCCAGTCCAACAGCATGACCAAGATGGAGAATTCCACACTAATTCCACACTAATGTCATACCAGTGTCCAGGGATAACATGTAGCCTATGCCTAGCTATCTCTTGCTTCTCAACTCAGAATAAAAATAGGCCTCCTGATCCTTCTCTCAGAAGACTTGTCTCCATGTCTCTCAATCCAAAAGCAGTGTATAAATTCATAGGTCACCCATGAATCATCTTGGATTCAAGGCAGATGTGAAGACTTGTATGGAATTCTTTCCCTAAGTGTCCCGCCTCTCTCTCTCTCTGCTGGTGCTCCTTTCTCTAACAGATTAATGCTTACCAATCAAGTTATTCTACCAAATAATCTCATCTCCAAAACATCAGTCTTGATGCCAGAATAGCAAACAGCAGTATCTGTCTGCTTTTACTATTTCTAGTTTTCAAAACAGTGCCTTTTAAAAAGGCTTCCTCCATCCCATCCTTGCCCTTTTATAGGACATTTTCAAAGATCAGCAAAGCTTCCTGATTATCTTTCTTGAAGTCCCCACAGGCCTGCACTGAACATAACTTTTTCTCTTCACACTGATTGTAAACTGAGAGGAAGAGAGACTGCCTCTCCCTTCGCCCACCTTCCCATTTCCTTTGTACAGTACTTGGGGCAACAAAATCTTGGTCTTCAGCAGAGTTCCTAAGCACTGTGATACAACTAAAAGGAGTAAATAAACTATACATTAACAAATGATATATCAGTACAGTTTAATGTAGTCACTCCTACATAGGAAATAGCACCTTAAAGACTGCCCAGTAACCCAAACTGAACTGGAAATGGTAACAGAATTCAGAACTCGTACTGTGTTTGGAAACACACCATCTCTGCTAAGATGCTCCTACCTCTCCAAGCAGTTAGGAGTGTTCTTCCAAAACTTGTCTCAGTAGCAGCTTGTTGCCAATTATATTTACTGAGATTAGGAGATGGTTTAGAGATATCCACCAAAATCCCCTATACCCAAAATTTACTGATGACATATCAAAGTTTCCTTTGTGGTGCACAGCTCATGATGTGAGAAATTGTTTCTCAATTTCTCATCTCATGATGTGAGAAATTGTTTCACTTTTAAGTGATAAGCAACTGCTGAATTCTTTAGAATTCATTAAAAATCATCAACATTCTGCTCTCTATATTAAAAGAAAAACAAAACATAACCAACACTGAAACCACATGAAAACTGTTGCCAGTTACAAAACCCTCTCAAAGCAATTTAATGAAAATCATTACTTACCTTTTCAAAACTCTTACAGCATAATTAAGAATTTTCTCATTTTAGACTCGCATTTCTAAGACCATAGAAAACAACAAGTGCTGCCCTAAGATATGCCTTTATAGAATTTGTTTAAGAAGTTAAATTGCTTAAATCTTAAGGTAGGCTATAATCCATTGGTTACAAAAATCAGCCCCCTAACTGACACATTCAAGCAATTTTTATGCGCCTTTGCACTTTCATAGAAGAGAAACAGCCACCCTCCCATTTGAATGAATCTAGATCACAAAGGCATTTCCTCTTTTTCCCTTCACACTAACAAATCCCCCAAAGACTACAGACAAGTTTCCCATCACCACAGGGCTACCAAGGGCAAAAAGCAAGCTTAATGAGGCTAAACGGAGGCCTTCTCTTGCAGAAATGTTAATTTAACTTTTAAGAGGAAAGAGAGGTAAAGAGAATCCCATAAAATCTGTACAAAATCACTTGTAATAAAAACATTTACAGCATTTCTTTTGTCCAAGGTTACCATGAAGGGCTTTAATTCAGAGGAACTAGTGGGAATACTGTTCTCTTGTTAAAATATATTAATTAGTGTAATATATACAGTTGTCTCCTTTGAAAAGCAAACCAATTGAGAGAGAAACCCGTGAGAGGAACAGCAGGGTCCTGCCAGGACCCGCCCCCAATCTCGGATTTACTCCTCTGAGGATGGAGACCCAGAAGCTGCCTCTGAAGCTTTATCTCTTTTCATCTTTAAAACCTTCATTTACAGGCATAAATAACAATGCCATAATCATTAGCAACAGCAAAGAATCAAACTTCAGCAAGAATTGCTATCATTCTTATTGGTCTCTCAAAATAGATGAAAGTTCTGTAAAACATGATTTTGGATACTAGTTTAGATGCTAAACTATAAGTGCCCACCACAAAAGACATCACCTCTACCTGAAATCCGCTCCAAAAATAAAATTATTGGAGCTTGCAACTGTCTTTTGTGGAAAATTTACTGTGTGTATACAGCCAACAGTGATGTTTTCCATTTCATGTTTCTGATTTACACATAAATATATTTGTATCCACTCTGTCTTTCTGCAGATCTGCTACTGGCTAAAAGATACAGCAGTAAATGTACAGGTGTTATTAAGAAGTAAAAAAATATCTATAACCTATTTTAAAAGAAAACCCACAACACCAGACAAGATCATTTTCATTTCCATGCACTTTGTTGTCATAAATCTTGTGTAAGTCAAAAAATATCAGTCCTTTAATTAGGTCCTTTAATTAGCAAGGGCCTCTGCTACATGAGCTGGTGAGGGTTAACACAGGTAAGAACCATCAGCCTTGTAACTCATACAACAGTTTGGGAGAAATAGTAGCCAGTTTACTCTACTGCTGACAGGAGTAGGAAAAATTGTATTTTTGTCTCTTCTGTCTATTATACTTCATGTCTTCGAACACGTACGGAGCAAACAGCCAGCGAAGGCGTTAATTTACAAGTCGGTTTTTAGAATCCAGCCACTCTCTAAAGTCGTGTTTGTTTAATCACTGCTGCCACCTCATATACACAGAAACGATGCCAACAGCACCATGTTCTTGACTGCAAGCTTTTTTTTCTTAAAAAGCACTGAAAGCACCAAGTTTGATCAAACAGTGACTCAGACTAAATAGAGGCTCCCCTTGCTGTGAGGCCCTCGGTTTTTCTGAACCTAAGGAGCATTCATCCACCCCTCGAGCAGTCAGCCATGCCAGCTTCCTGAAGGTGCAAGGAAGACGTGGGAGAAATGAGGAAAAACACATCAGACTCAGAGCCTGTTAAATCTTGCAGGAAACTTCCCACTGAAGTAAAATCATTTGTGAAGAAGGAAACGGGTAAAGGTTTGTGTGGAAAGAGGACTAAAGGAGTAAAGGAAGCAGATCTGTTCCAAGTTCTATATATATGTAAAAAAGGACAGCTTGGCTTGCCCAATTGCTCCCCTAACACATTTCCTAATGTTTTTGGAAGTACTGAGGGTTTAGAGAGGTATATTCCATCCTAACTCTTCATAATATATTTTACAGGTTATTTGACAAACAGAACTGTATCTGCTGTATCAGTGATCACAATTTCAACATGCTCCTCACAAAAAAACAAACATACAAACAAAAAAAACTTCGTGCAACTGCTGAACACCACTGTAGCATCTTGAGTCAGCAACAGCACAGTAGAGGAAAACACTATGAAAATTAACTTGCTGTCATATCTCCTCTGGCATGTTTGCTTTTCTAACTCGACAGTCTACCAACCAAGTACTTACTAGAGCCATACTTGCTTGACTTGTGTGTGAAAATATCATTGAAGAAACACACACCCCACTAAAACCAAAGTAAAAATTCCTACCAAAAAAATCCCACATATATGCCAAACAGAAAGAAACCCAACACTGGCAAGCAGGTCTATAAAACTTTAATTTCAATGCTACTAAAACAAATATATGCCCAAAAAGCACTCCCCTCTTCCCTAAACTGAGTCAGCAGCAGAGTTTATTTTTTATCTCGGCAATTTAGAAAATTACCCCTCAACTTTAAAAACTATTAATTTCTTGAAATAAAATCACCTGACTGAAATGTTTCAATATTACCATTCTGTGGGACAAGACAGAGCTGGACACAAGAGTACTGCCAATCTCTTGCCTCCTTGGAACCTTTCTATCATAGACAAGCAGTACTCAGCCCCAGATTTTGAGTTTTCTTCCTCCTTTCTGAATGTGGGGTGGGGGGAGAAATACACATTTCTGATATCATCTACATCTACAGGCAGCCTGTGTTTTAAATTGAATTCAAGTGTAAAGATGGCAGTGAAAAAAACCCGGGGTTCTAAAAAGCAGTATCTGTGAAAAAGAACTGATGGAGCAATGTTATCTACCACAAACAATGAAACCATATTTAACTTACAGGGTGTTAAAGATCTGAACAACTGAGAAGCAACACTGGAAGTGATTTCCAAAGATCAACTCGACTGTTAGCACAAAGTAAGGGGGAAAGTTACTGATACCACTCCTGACAGATATTGGCAAGTCTTGAAGACATCTTGTGACAGAGATGCTATATCCATCAAATAAAATCAGTTCCAGTGCTTACAGTGGAACTGCCTTCAGCAGAGGGAACAGAAATAATCACACCACCTAGTTTTCCTTTTTATTTTTTTAGCTCCTTTTTAAGTCTTTGAAACCTTACTCCTCCCCTCACTTGTACACTTGTATCCATTCTAATCTAAATCACTGCAGAAGGTCCTTTTCTACTACAGGTTTTCTTCTGATGGCTGGGTAGCTGTGCTTGGACTCTGCTCCTTGGAGCCATGTTTGCATTGAAATGCTTCCCAGAATGGGACAAAATTCTGCAAATGATACATTACTGAGAGAAAGAACCACTTCACACAGAGAGCCTGGTTTAATATACATGCATGCTGTCTGTCATTTCTCAGAACAGCACAGATTATCTTAGGATTGACTACAAACCCCAGAAATTTGCATGTGACAACTGGAGATTTAAGTTCTAATCTAAATTCTTGAACCCAAAAAGAAAAAAAAAAGGGCTATAAGCATATATGCATGGACAGGAGTGTGCCAGTATATCTGTATGGCTGCACAGGCAAATAAGTAGCTAAGCACCTAACACCTCATATATATGTAATACCTACCCTATTAACACATCCAGCCAACAGCAATATACATCTCTTTGGGGAACTTGCACCTTCATCCTAGAAATTGCAGCCCAACCATTACTTTAATGGAAAACAAGAAAGTAACTTAGAAATGTCTCACTTTATTAACCAAGGCTTTCTTTCCCACCTACGTATCCTTACATCTCAACAGCCATCTCTACAAGCAAACAAGAATCCCCCTAGAAACCAAATAAACAGCAAAAGTGCAAATGGCTTGTTCTGCCTCTTGGTTCATCAGAAGAACTATGCCAAAAGTGTAATTACTGAAAGTGATTCCTGGTGGGAGGCAGGGAAGAGGGAACTACATTGAATACAGCTTTGTTTTCCACTTGTTAGCATGAGATGCAACACTGCCAGGTAGAGAGAAAGCAAACCTTCTCTCACCTGCAAACAAAACACATGTATGGAAGACAAAGAATTCACTTTCTCACAGTTGGTTTTTTTCTATATACCCTACCTACACTGGCTTAAGCAAATACATTTTCTAATTCAAAATTAAGGTCAGTGGAACAAAAAGTGCCACAGAACCTGTAGTACAACAGGTCTGTCAGGAAAAACAACGCATGGAGCTATTTTGTTAAATGCAATAGTAGTATAAGGGGTTTAGAGCAAGAGCAAGGTACTGTAAACCCATCCCAGTAACAACCCAGAACTTGTACACTGTGCAAAGCAGATTTGTAACCCTTGAAAATGAAGTATTTCAGTATGGGTAGTACTCCATCACTAACCACTAAATCTGCAATGCCCTAACACTGGATTCATCAGCCCAACAACCAAAAAGCAAAAGACACCAATAAATAAAGGCCAGTATTTTTCAAAGACCACAGCACATTCCAAGAACCCTGTAAATTACTTCACCATGTGAAGTACTGAAACTTAATCGAGTTCTCATTCAAGTAAAATTAAAATATTTCTACCAAATCAAGTAATAAGAGATCAAGCCTCCAGAGAAAAATCACTTTTGATTCCATAATAATGGAAATAAGATAAAATTTCACAAAGTTAGCTGCAAGGAACTGTTTTTCCTTGCAACTTAAGACGACACATTTGGGTAAGAAGGTCAATAACTCCTGTTAAAAGCCTAGAAGAAAACAGTAATGAAACTCTGAGCACTCCATGCCTCCACTCCCTTGATATCCTGTAAGACCACAAGCATCTAGGAATGCTGTACAGCACTGGGAGATGCTTTTTTGCCTATAGCCAATCTCCTGTTTCACTCAGCCATTTATCAAATCTTTAATGAAAAACTTTCTAGTAAAAATGGGGACTTTCTTGGTTTTGGTTTGTTTAAGCTTTGCTTAAAGTTCCATGTCAAGAGAGGTATTTGCTCACAGACAAATTTTCTGTGGTTTTCAATCACCTTTCTTGGCAAGTAAAGTTCTAAGATTTTTCAAGTTCCAAACTTTTTATGAGTTCTGTGACTTCCAACAGTGTAAGAATTTTCCTAGCTCTTCCCCTGTTTAAAAAAATTCCACTGATAGTCTGTTCAGTGATATGTTTTAAGAAAAGTAATTGGTTTATCTATAATATAGTCATATATCTTTACCCAAATTCCAAGTTTTTTAACAATAATCACTGAAAAATACACTAAATATGAGTACAGGTTATAAAGAGATTTTATCCATAAACACTTTCAAGTACACTTTGTTCCTGTAGTTCACCCCTTGGGAAAATTGTTTAATAATTACTTTCATTAGATGTGTTCAGCTGTTGAAAACCAAGCAAACCAGTAAGATTTGTACTTACTCTTGCTTCTGATGCACAAATTGAATGGGCAAATAGAAGTGATAATAACACGTTATTAGTAAAAATGTCATTGATCTCAACAACATGTTCCACTTGTGCTCAAGAAAAATTCATACTACCTTGTATGTCACATCAGCATTAAATTCTACTGAATTCCATCTCATTGTTTTGAAATTGCTCTCAACTGACAGTAGAATAAGTAATCAATTCTTTCTCCCTATAGTCAAACCAAGAAGCATTTTTAGACTCAGGGAAGACCAATGTCATAGGACCATATTTTGTACACAACTGAAAAGTAAATGCAGCATATATAATGAATGCAAAAAAATATGAGCTGCTTGCTGCTGGCCTGCCCATCAGTAGTTGTATCTTTCAGCATGTTTAGGAAAATTAATTTATGTCCATTCTGTGCTAATCAAAGAGCATGCAATTAACTTTCTCTGTGAAAAAAATTAATTTAAAAAAAAGTCATTTTATTCAGTTCAATCACTTGACAGCACAATTTTAAAAAAATTGTATTTTACCAAAATACAAACATCTGGGATTTGGAACTACTTGTTCTAACCTTCCTTCTGACTGCATTTCAGAAAGAAAATGGGGCCAGTTATTTAGAAGGTATATATTTATACAATGTCATTCTTCATGAAATTGCTGTTTAATTGGGAACCCTATTTCACTTCACAGCAGAGCAGTCATTCTCTCAACAAAGCAGCTGAAAGTAAAGCAGCAACAAGTCAATGCCCCCTTGCTGTGCCTATGGAAAATGTGTGCTCCCATCATGACACAGCCCTGAAACCTCACTTGGTGTGGACACAAGTGCTGCTGCTGCTGCTGCTATAACCTCAACAGGTGGAGAAAACCTGTAGCTTTGCTGGGTGGAATATCTGGTTCTTTACAGTTGGTAGCTGTTATTTGTTATAGCTCCCCTGACACAAGACAAAAGGAAAAAGAAACCTGGCATGTAACTAAATTTCAATTTGGCCTAACCTTCCCAAATCCTACATTGTGACTGTGTTGTAGTACACATTGAGAGAAAAGGAGACCAATGCAGCTAAGGCTGGAAATATTTTGGACATTTGTCATTCATAAAAGGGGCTCCATGAACCTCTCCTCACAGGTCACTACAGATTCCTTCCATACTTCAAACTGATGGTTCCATGTCACCAAAATTCTGCTTGAGCCAATTTTACTCAGCAGTTTCACAGGGTTTAGACTGAGCTGACAAATCACAGACTAACAAAAAGATCAGCTGTCTGAACTCAGTGCAATACAGAGTGTGAGTATTCTTTTTCAGGTACCCAAGCAATCTCTCCTTTTCACTGCCCTCAATGGCCTATCCTATTTGAGAGGATAGCTGTCCTCACTTGAAAGAGAAATGTTCTTTAGAATCCGCAGGAATTTTCTGAAAGGGCCAGAAAAATTTTGGCTGCATTAGTCCCCATTCAACTGCTATTATTGGTAAGTGCCTAAGTTAAACAATTACAGGTCATCTCCAAGCATGACTAATAGCAACATAATAGTATCATACCCATCCCTCTTTCTCTGTCAAGTCCCACATTTTACAAGACAAACACTGAAAATTAAGATATTTAATGAATGCAAATTTACATGGACTGCCAGATGCTGGTCAGTACATCAGTAGTTAATTGTATTTTGCAGCATTTTTAGGAAAATTACTTATGTCATATGTGGCCACCAGGTTACTAAGACAAAAACATACACATCTGGGAAACAAACTGGGAGTATAGTTAAATTTTGCTTCTAGCAAAAGAGCAATCCACAGGAAGCATCAGAGCTCAGGCCCTAGTTGCTGTCCTTGCTGCTCTACACAAAGCAGGAAATGGAAGAGAGAAAGCACTCACAGCAACATGATCAAGCAAGGAGGGGTGATAACAGCTTTTGAAATTATTCAAGTCCATCTGTGTGCCTTTAGGACCTCAACATTAACTTCTACTACAGACCATAGGTCTAACATGTTGCAACAGAGATAACTCAGATTGTGATAGTTCCCACAGGTTTCAAGGAACACTGCTTTCACCATAGAGGAAGCCAGCATACGTATCATTTTCATGCTTCTGCCTGTGTAGTCCTGCTGCCAGACCAGATTGATGCAGAATTGGAGTTACAACCAGCGCCTTGCTTAGAATACCTTACTGCTAGTTCCCACTGGCCTTCATCTTCCTGTAAATCCCTTGTCAGCACCCTCTGTCAGGACAACATCCAGGCTATGCACTCCCCCTTCTCACCACTTTCCAGAAGCTGAGAATATGCCACAACTACTTGACTATATGCACAAGGAGACACCCCATAAATAAGGGACACTTACCCACCTTGTGCCACTGTTTAAGTCCCCAGGTGATCTGCCCCTTAAGCCACTACATCTGGACATCTTAGAGGAGTACACATCTTAGATGTGCTTCAGACATGACACCCCAAAGGCACGTCCCTTTTTATTCCTTCTTGACAGGATTTGCATTTGCTAAGTTTTGAGGAGCCCTTTTAGCAGGTAACACCTCAACATACCCTGCTGTCATCCACTGCTCAGGCTGAGTGAGCAGTAAGCACTGAGATAATCTCTAGAACACCAAAATGCACCCTAAGCTAACCTCTCCCAGGTGCTGCAGAGAAATGCTGCACAGAAAAACATTAGAAGATTTTTTTTCACTATTTTTTCTCTTAGGACTGTGTCAGTCCTTAACTATTCTTCATTATCTCTATAAACAAACCAGGCACCTCATTCCCATGGCGTACTCCTCCTCGCTTATCTCAGTCTCTGACAACTGGATTTTCTTGCAAGTATGGGTGCTTTAACAACACAGACTGAGGTATTTTCCAGTCTGCTACCACACTACAGGATTTTTTTTAAGATAACTTCAATGAGCTGATCTTGGCTTGGCTGATCTTTTCCAGAAGGAAAACCTACGGACACTGGAACCAGGCACAGGCAGCACGGGAGGACTACACAGATGTCGCTCACCACTCTAGGGGTACATGCAAACTGTGGGAGAGGCTGGAGAGCACCCCTGCAGAAACAGATCTGAGAGACTGAGTTGATGGCAATTAGGATAGGAGTCAAGAGTGAGGCCTGGCAGCCAGAAGGGCCAACAATAACCTGGGGTGCATCAGGCAAAGCACCACCCTCCAGTGGCCTCACCTCGGGGACTGTGCGCACCTGGGGCACCTCAACAGCAGGACACCAGACTACCTGAGTGTCTGAGGACACTGACAGAGTAGTGAAAGGTCTCGGGGGAAAGCTTTACAAGGAGCTGCTGATGTCCCTTAGATTGTTCAGCTTGAAAAAAGGGAACATTCGTGTTGAGCAAATGATGACTTTTCAAGCATAGCATCAGCAAAGTGGAGAATGGGAGATCCAGTTCACTGAGTTAAAAGAACAGACTGCCTGGAACAGAGGGAATCACCTCTTATCCAAGTATGAAAATCTATTTGAGCAGAAACACACATGCATATGCAGACTTCAGTCATGTTGGTAAGGAAACTAAAATGAAGCTGCAACTGTATATAGTGGTCTTTCTTTCCTATCCCTCAGAAGTGAAGTTCTGAACACTTCTGTATAATTTTTAGTGGTTTTATCTGATCACTTAAAGTAACGAACAATCCTCAGAACAACACTCCTTGGTCTGTGAACTATGAATTAAGATGCAAGAACACGTAATTTCTCCATGAAGATAACTTTAGTAATTTTTACTATTCGGATTGTCACCAAGTGCAGCCAGAATTCTTACAGTATTACAAAACTAGTTCGGTATTCCTAGAAATAGATACAGACAATGTTCTTGCTCAGAGACTGAAATACTAAACAATAAACTGAATGGCAAATGAATAAAGAAATACTATTTGTATCATGGAAAAGAACTATATATCAAAGCTAAAGTAGATGGCAATGGCTGTATACATAAACAGGCATTCCCAAAGATCCAAAGGCAAAAAAAAAAAAAAAAAAAAAAAAAAAAAAAAAAGGAAAAAAAAAAACACAAATAAAAACACTGAGGCCGCACTCTGCTCTCAGATTCCAGAGTAACTACTGATTTCAGTTAAAATCTTTGGGATTATTAATGTCCCCTGAATTAATGTAATTAATGTACATGCCCGTATCAGGTCTGATTATTGTCAGTCAGAGTTTTAGTTAAAAGCCTCTTCTCACCAACCTTCAGATAAAATTAAAACACTGTTTGGATATCAGAAATTGTGATAGCAGAAGTGGCTACTTCTACCTATAGGTGATTTGAGCTGACATTGCCTACCTGTTAAATTAAAGAGAATCTGCAGGGATGAGTTGTTTTAAAATAAAAACATACTCTAATAAAGTTCCCAGAAGGTTTCTACAGCCACAAGTTTGTTTTTGCAACTATATTCACTTGCTGACTCCAGCTGATTATGTCCTGTTGTATGGATCAAAATGGAGCAGAGAGCAGATTACAAAAATTAGAAAGCAGAGGCAAACTTCTGCTCCTGTAGACAGTAACTTTATTCAAAATTATGAATACTTTGTCATTTGCACCCTTTTGTTAATGTATTTACATCCATCATATTTTACAGTTGCAAAAACTCTCAGATATGAAGACTTCTATCCCACCCTAACAGTCTTGCACAGGAACATAATCATGACACAGAACAGCTACTTAGTTTTCCCTGCTCTAATTCACTAAGCACATTATTTCCTCTAAGGTGCATTCCTTTAAACTCACTGTGAGAGAGCTTTTTTCCAGACTGTTCCAGTTGTTATACTACACATTGAAAACAGATTAATTTCTCTTTATTATCCTAAAGCGGACTGTAACTGTTTGAAATATACCAAAATACCACCTTGTAGCAGCAAACCAATTTTAAGAGATAAAAAAAAGTGAAGATTGCAGTCTTGCTCTATTTCTCTGTTATTGTTGGTGGTTCAGTTTTCAAGGCTCACACTTCTTTTTAATTGGCCACTGTAATGGCTTATGTGAAGTCTCTTAATTGAATGTGATAAAAAGAAGTCCTTCTACCTACCACACATTAGGACATGGCTCAGCATGGAATTTAAACTAAGGAATTACACGAAGCTGGCCTAAACTGAAATCCACAACTGCCAGACTTAAATACTCATCTCTCTTAAGATTCGTCTCCTTACATTAAAGAAATACATTGCAGTTACATGCCTGCTGCATTGGAAAAACACTTCATCACAGAGAAACCTTTCCAGCCTTCTGCAAACACGGCTGTCATCATGACAAAGACACCAACCCTAAGTAAGTATTGACAATGGCTGTCTAAGCACTGGTTTGTTTGAAACTGATGCCACACCACTGCATTTGTCAGTCTCTGATTCATCAGTATTCAGTGTGCCTGCTCCCAGGAACCACTTGGGAAACATTCAAGATGATCCTCACTGAACAGAGATGTCTTCATAAACACACACAGATAGCTACAGCACACATCACGATCCATTTCTGTGATTACACCGCATTTGTAAGTGCCAACTAAAGCCATTTCCTGAGCTGCATATAATTAGCTGACACAAACAACTACCAAGCATCCACCAAGAGAGAGAACAAATAAAAGCTGAGTTCAAGCTCACCACTTCCATAAGGACCACCTTAACAATGACCCCAATTTGGTCTACACTTGAGCCTGTGTGCACAGAGCACATTTCCTGCTACAACAACCAAATCAGGCACCAGAAAGTATTTTTACTGAGAAGGCTGTCCTGTCTGAAAGGTGAAGGGAATGAAATAAATAGTACATTAATCACCTCTATGTCAAGCTGAAGTGATAGCTCTCAACATGTGTCTCCCTTCAACTGGCAGGAGCCAGCAGATGAGCAGAGGCACTGAAAACACTGAAGGAGCATTTGATAAAAAGCACCAGAAGAGCTGACAGTACAGAGACCCTCCAGCAAACACCCAACAGTATTTGTCACATGCCATGGGGCATCATCTGGATGTAAGCTCTGTGACTGGAGAAGAAAGTATTAACACACAGGCTATGGAGTTTATCCTTTTAATCCCTTGTGGCCATACCCCTATGCTCAGGTATCAAGGCTTCCTCTAAGATCAAGGGAATCTGAAGGAGCTTACTCACAGACCAAGGGCACAGGGTGGGGAGGAAGAGGAGAAGTGCCTTCAAGCAGCTGGCTCTCATATTCTTAAGAGATTATTAGAGGTTCCAGCTGAAGGAAATACCTCCTCAACTTAAGAGGAATACACTTGGACTTGGAGCACTGCAGTACTCTGTGAGGAACCTACCACCATCCAGCTGAGGCACTGATACACAAGAAACCCCACAGCATTTCCTAGCAACAAAACTCCTACTACCAGCACTCTGTAGCCAGCTGTGACCTTACACATAAATATCTTTTTAGAGAGTTCAGTCAGTGTCCTTCAAGTTACAGGATGCTTTCAGATACACAAATCTGTCACCGCTGCAATGGCAGCCACACCTCTGGTAAGATATTTTGGTCTCCAATTTTTAATACAATTTCTGGTTTTCAAAATTTCTTCTGTGTTCCTCAAACACAGGCCTCACTCCTCCCCACACCCAACTTTAGAAATATGTTTTAAATAGCAGTTTTCCAGCATAATCTTAAGCACAATGTGCTGAGAAAGAGCTATGCATATTGAAGAAACCTAATTCATAACCTAAATCTTTAACATATATTTGTATGATTTTTTTTCTGTGCTTTTATATTCGGAGTAGGAATTTTAAAAGTACTCCAATGGGAGGAAAATAAATGGGGGGGGGATGATGATCCTACGATGCCATAAACTGCACATGGTAGAACAGCAAAGGTCTTAAAACCACAGTTTTAAGTCTTAATTTTCTACAGTCTTTCTTCCATTGCATTTACAGCTTTTACTTTACAGTCCCTTACTCTTAAGAGTACTGAAACTATCTAAAAGGGCAGAAAGTGCCAAGTTCATTAACTTCTTGTTTAAGGACAAAACAAAAAAAAAAAAGGGAAATAAAAAAAAAGAGACAAGGAGAACAACTTGGCTCTCACAAATCTTTGCTGATCAGAGGAAGCAAATCCCAGGTATGCAGAGACTGAAGCTGTACCTGGCATGAGCCTGTTATTTCAGTCAGCAGAAAGCAGTAGCTCAGCCACCTGGTTTTATGCAGGTTTTCCTTGCTAAGGTGAGCTGTGTTGCACACTGTGACACTGCAGGCAGCCCACTGGGTGCCCAAGATAGGACAGAGTGTGACAAACTACCAAAACTACCATACTGCTAAATATATACACTGGTATACAGTCCTGTGTACTGCATTAAAAGGAGGACCAAGGTTCAAAGAGAAAAAAATAATTTGACACCCTTCTCCTCAATATTTCCTGAGCTTGTAGAAGAGCCACAGAAGGGGAGGGGAAGCTACTTAGAGAGACTCATTAGGAGTCCATCATTATTTCAGATACAGCCTTCTTTACAGCCTCCCCAAGATTCTGTTAATCTGTGATCCACTCTCCTCTGCAATCCCAACCAAAACACTTCAGCAAAGGTAAACATCTATGAAAAAGATTTCCAAGTCATATTCACAAAACCCCAAATTTTAATTCCTAAGCACATTTTAAAAAATACACAAATAATTCAAGAAGTCTTTTAATATACTTGCCCAATATATTAATTACAAGATTATATTAATGCATAACCAGACTAAAAGAATTCTAATGCCTAGCTAACCTAAACTGAACTAAAGGCACTGATTCTTACAGACCTTCATCTATGACCTTATGAAATAAAATCTATACTTTCTTCATGTTTGTTAACTGCCCAAGCAATTTTAAAGACAGTGCAGGATAAAATATTATTGCTTAAAATCTGCATTGCTTCTTGGTTGAGCAGGTCTAAGCAGAAGTCACTGAAATAGTTGTACTAATTTTCAGAAGATTCTAAAATAAAAAGTAATATCCCAGTTTTATCACTTCTGTTATTGCACTCTTTCTTCATCCCATTTATTGTTTCTTTGCCTTACAAATGGCTATCTTTGGTAATTATAAGAACATATATTTCCATCTACCAAAAACATTTAGATAGCTGTGTAGTAACTTCATAATTCTTCAAAGAGTTTAAAAGCCATCATCATCATCAAGTTTTATAGTGTACAGACAAGACTGTCTTCTAACATAGTTTGATAGCTGTTTTAAGGAGAGCACAACATTAATATTTTCTTCATCAACACAACAGATGGAAAAACTGGTTTGCTTCACAAATGAGGAAATTGTAATCTCTCTGCTAAAAACTAGGTAATCTATGGAAATATTTCAATAGTAGATTATTTTATCTTAGGCACACCTATGCACTAGCAATCTCTTGCACTATATGTTCACCTATTTACAGAGCAGCACTTATTTTTAGCTAAGGGGACTATTTGCATGAGGCTGCAGCACTTATTCACAAATTAAGGCAGATCAAACAACTTGTTGAGCCACGAATGACTACACACTTGAATTTGTGAACCACCTGGAAGGAAACACTTGACAATGATGGCCTAGATACATTTCCTTCAGGAACCAGTAGCATGCATCAGATGATCTCCTGGAGTTATCAACCTGACCAGTATTTTTAAAGTTGCTCAAATCTACAGGGGCAAAAATGCAGTATTTACATGAAAGGGATATAAAAAAACTTGCACTTTCAAGTTGGACACTCAGTCCTGAAAATTTGTCCTGACATTTATTTTGATTAAGCTCTCACAAACAGCTGGTTCTGCTTAACTTAATCTCATTAAAAGTCCCAAGCAGACAAATTTAAGCAGGCCCTGTTCTACTGTAAGTCTAACCTGTAAAAACATGAGAGTCCACAAATTTCCAAACAAGAGCCTTCAGCATCGTGTTCACTGGTGTGTGTGTGTGTTTTTGTATATCTTCTAACTGTGAGCTGCAGCTTTAGTTTTAGTGTACTGAGAGCAAAGTGTTTGTCTCAGCCTGTGTGCTGTTCTGTGTCTTCCTACTTATTTGTAGTTTTAAGCAAGCAGACAGATCTCCTGTTTTGTGGATGTCTTAGGAAATCAAATGAAATGATGAAGGGGAAAGGTGCTGTGTGTCGACCAGGCTTCCCTGAAGAGACTGTAGCCAGCAACACAACTCCAGGTCTGTGTGCATCAAAGTGTGATGGATGATTTCACTGGGTTGGGAACTTGAGCACATTAGTATGATTCTATTTGGTAACCTAAAAGGCCCTATAAAAAACAGCTTCTGTCAGTCATGCTGTTTTCAGATTTAGCTGGTCTTTTACTGTGCTAAGTATAGACAAAACAGGCAGGTAAGCTGCAGCCAGTAAATTTAGCAGGGAGTGAGAAAGAAGATGAGTGCTGTAATGCAGGTTTATCAGTGCTGTTCTGGCAGCACATTCCCAAGAACTCACTAACATTTAAGTAAAGAGACAGGGCTTAAACACAGCCAAACAGAACTCAGTTATATAAGCTTTAGAGACCCTTTAAGGAAACAGATGTATATCATTTCCCAATTTAAGAAATACAACAAGAAAAACCAAAATCCAATCACAGACGCTATAAGCATTATTCCAGAAGTGGGCTTAACAGCCACTTCTCCCACTGCAACACTCACAGTACTTGAAGTGCTCTGGCACTTCAGCAGTTTGAGATGGACCAGTGCCACAAACAAGGAAGTGTAAGAACATATATAATATTATCCTCATGTATTATAAGAATAGTTAGTTCAGATAAACAAGCCTTCCTTCTAACACGCCTTGTTTGACATAACTGCACAAGTTTGAATTTATTCAGCTCAAGTCATAGAAAAACCTTTTGTTAATAACACTTCTGCAGTCAAATCAACCTTTGCTACAGCACCACTGAGATCAATAATATTACAAAAGAGAGAAATCTGGTGCAGTCTGCTGTCAATCAGTTCTCTTCTGAGCCACATTGTGTTTCATTCATCATGCTGCACACCCTACTTCCTTGCCCAGAGGGAAGGGAATTAAAAGGTCACCCCTTAGCCAATAAAAAATATATTTAGCTATTTTGTGGGGAGGAAACTATCTTTAAGCAGTCATCCAAAGAAGACAGACTACCCAGAAGGTCGCATGCTGCTGCACATCAATAAGCATCTTGATCTAGGAACTCAAATGAGAAATATCAAAATACTGAAGGTATGAAAGAGGGACTCAGAGGCCTGTCAGAAAAATTACAAAATTAGAGCTGAGCACTGCATTCAGCAAATAGATGATACAGAGATGGTAGAAGTAAGTGCTGGGAGCTAGGTTAAGATAGCGCACTCTGAAATTTTCAGTAACAGGAAAAAAAATCACTTTGGATACTTTTTATATCTCTCTGCATTTGCTCTTAGGTCTTGCTACTGGTAAACACGTAAGTCAGCTCCTCTTTTCTTTCTTTACCTCTTCAGTCTTTCCAGGACTGCTTCACTGTAAGCATAATTTTAAAAAAATTTAAAAGAGTAATACCCTGCTGATACCTATTTTGTGATTCTTTTAATCCCAAAAATTGCTTTCTCCTCCATTCTTTCAGTCTCACTAATTGAAATGCTCCAGGGAACAGTCCTTGTTCTGCTAAGAAAAAGCACCTAAATCGTACTTGCATTGCATGTCAAAACAAGCATTAGATGCTTAACACAACAAAAACAGCACTGGGATTCAAAGAAAACACACTGATTTTTGCTATCCATGCTGCTATCAAAACAAACATAGCAGATGCATCATCTCACTGAAGAACTGTGGCTGTAGAACAGTTTTTGCATAATTTTCACTGTAACCAAGAAACCAAGAAAACGACCAATTGGTTTTCTACATTCCCTCAAAAAAAAAAAAAAACCACACAAAAAAACCCAAACAAAAACCAAACCCTTGGCTTATGGCATTTCATCCTGAATAAACAGGTTTATATGCATGCAACTACACTGAAACAAACCTGATGGCAGCAAATTGCATAGTGAAATTGGAGGCACTTTAAATGCCAAACCATAAAGCTCTCTAGGACTGGAACAGAGAATCAAGATGACATGATTACAAAAACAGCACAAAAATAGCTGGCTAAGAAAGAATGATCAGAGTGTCTGTGGAAAGGGTTTGAAGCTACAGAAAGGGATAGAGTCTGTGAAGGCCCTGAAGTCACAAGAGGAAGAAAAATGTAAATTTCCTGATGGGAAACGTACAAGAGAAAGGACAAACAAGGAAACATTACCTGTGGCACTTCAGATTTGCAGCCAGCTTTCACAGGTATCCAACACTGAAGTTCAGCTAATGTTCTGGGGAAGGAAAAAAACCCCAGAACAAATCTCAAAACCTACAGACTCCATCACTTTATATGCCAGTTACAGTGAACATTCATACACAGTATTGTTGTATAGCTATAAAGTTAAAAGATATGTAACTTACACTTTGTCAACCCAGAACTGAAGAAATGTGTTCCTGTAAGGAATAAATTCACTATAAAGGTCTTCCTAAAAAGAGAAGAAGGGGGGGGGAAAAAAGTAATTGCTTCCTAAAACTGGTCCCTGGTCAAAAGGGATGTATAGAACTGTACATAATCACCTGCCAGCCTTCCTGCTGAGAAAGCTTGAACTTCTTGTACTACTAGATTTGATTCCTATTCCTGTCAACATTGTCTGACTCCAGGAGCAGGCTCTGAGGACCACTTACACAATGAGACACTGTGGCACAGAACTGCAAGTGTCAGAACTTGACTCTTACAGTATATAAAGGATCAGATCACTAAAACATGTAAGCATATGTCCATTTTCTTTGAAGTCTACAGGCACACCCACATGTGGATGACTTTGGGATGAGGGAAATCTGAAAGAATCTACAAAAAAAAAAATCTTTAAATTCTGTTGAATGAGGAGTACCCTTGTGATTTCTGCGTGTGTTACTCTTCCCACAACTGTGTAATTCTTGGCACTTGGTAAGAAGTACCCAGCATGGTGCTGGGCTGCTCCTCATAAGAGCTGATTATGCTCCCACAGCCACTTAGAGGAAGATTTAGAAGTATGAAATAAGCACCTACCTTTTCTCCTCATCTTTTAAAGTAGAAAAATATGAACTTCTGGCAAATGAAAATTAATTTATTATACTTAAAATTATTTTAGCCACCTCAATTTGCCTCCCAGTCCTATGTGGAAAAGGTCAACTACCAGCAGTGACTGCAGCACCAGCTAGAAGCATGAGATTTACATTGGCACTCTTATTAGAGCTGAGGTAATTTAAGAGGAATGTCAGCACAAATTTACTTTTCAAACTTTATTACTCTGCTTTAAGAAGAGAAAGAATGCCTGCCATTGTAATTTTTTAAAACATTTACAAAATCTTTGGAATCTGGTTTTAGTCGCACAGAGCTAAAACCAAAACTCTAAGATCACCTCACATCACATTTCTTTCATAAGAAAATAGAACTAAATAAGAAAAATCACATTTAGCGAAAATAAAGGTTTTAAAGAGAAATGTGATCACTGTTCACCTAGATAAAAGTCAAGGCTTCCACTGAATTAAAAGGAGCTAGATGTAGACTGCTCTGCCAGCTGTGAGCCTGTGAATCTGGCTGCCATAGGTACCTGAGCCATTCAAACCCACTTCCCTTTGAATGTGCAGGTTCCAACCATAGAGAGGCAAAAGGGGATGAAAATCTCAAGCTAATCACATCTATGCCAGTTGCATAACTTTAATCCTGAACCAGAGGCCACATTCTCACCCTCCTGTCTGCAGGCTGAACTTCCTTCTCTTCTTTTGGCAAAGAACAATGTAATCTACTTTTAAATAATCTTTATTCCTCTTTAAAGAGAGGAATGATGGAAACTGCCCTGGTGGCCATTCAGTAGTGACCTTTTCTCACAGCATAGAGACATTTCAAAAATCACCTCTGTACCATGAAGGCCTTCCAAAGTCATCTCTAACAGACGTGTATTTTATTATTACAGAGACACAGGAAAGAAATTAAGTTGAGCAGAATACAGAAACAAAAGGGAACCATGTTGGAAGGAAGCAATGTACTCCTTGGCTTTCCAAATAGCAGGCAACAGAAAAACCACTGATGTACCATGATACTTTTCCTATTAAACCAAATACCTTTTTGAACATAACTATTTGTAACAGCAGCATTAAGGATTAAAACAAAAGCCCATCCTGTGCAGTCAAAAAGGAGTTCTAGCAGAGGGAACCAAATGAAGAAACAACAATTTATTTGCTCTACACCCTCCTGCTCTGCCCAATGCCTGCAGTTAGGAAGGCACTGTCCTCAGGTGGTGGTGCCACTCAGCCCCTGCTCTCTCAGACAAAGCTCCCAAGATGATTCCATTTTGAGGTAGGCACCTGTCCACTGGCAACAAGCATGAGAGCATCAACTGCAAAATGAGGCTACCACATGGCTACATCTTTCAGTCACTACAAAACTTGCTTCCAAACTGAAACAGCTACCAAGAGGTGAAAAGTTCCATACCACATTTCTAATCCTTCTTCTCTGCAGCTTTTTTTTTTTCCCTTTGTAATGATTCATGTAAGTTTTCCTGGTCTTATAAAACTTGCTCCCTCGAATATGTTCCCCAAATTGCTTTGACTCTCATGTAAGCAAGGATTTTTACAATGCATGTGAGAAATATTCTGTTGCTCATTATCCATTTGAAAACACATACTTAAGAAAAAAGGTCAGATAAAAATTGGTATAATGTGGAGCTCTAGTGGTAGTGAAGAAGTAAAGCAGCACATAACACCAACCATGAAAAAGTAGGTATTGACCTTTAGTAGGGAAACAGTAAGTGAAAATATCGTAACAGATGGATTTCAACAAGGAAGAAGAAAAAGGGATAGAGCTTAGCATCAAATAATTTCAGGCTCACAGAATGCATTGCTGAAAACAACATGATGAGTAAATCTCTTTTCTGTGCACAAACTTGCATCTTGTAATTCATTGCAATCAAGCAACAGAAAAAATAAGATCAGTTTGCTTATGTTAGCCTTAAAGGAAAAAATACATATATACTACAGCAGGAAACCAACGTTCTCTACCAAAACTAACTGGGAGTTGAGTAATTCTATGCACTCTTTTAAAACAGTCCTAGTCATATATATTGTCCTTCCATGATAGCCATGGCAACTCGTACACCAGCAAGTAAGTACTCTGTTCTCAGCTGTATCAACACAAAAATAGAGTGCCAACCACTGCAGGCAGCAGTAACACTGGGATTCAGGAGTCCCTTCAGACTGATGAGTCTGGCAGGAATTGAATCCTAAACTAGGAGAGCTCCTTCCTCATATCCGAGTACTATCACACATCCTGCTGGCAAGCATAATCAGCTTAAGTCCTGTTGACAGTCGATATTCCACCTGTAAAGGAGCTGGTTTTTCATACAGAGTGAGAGGATATGCAGAGCATCCTCTGCATCAAGTTTGCCTCATCACAGAGGCTGCTGGAACTCCTACATCCCCCTGTGAAATACTGGCATTATTTTCTTAACTTCTAAGATCCTAAATGAACTTGGATGTACATTAGAAGAAGTTTCTAAAGCTAAAACAACATTGACAGTTATCAGACTATCAAAAAGGAGCACAAAGACCACAGAAACATTGCAGTGTGAATGTACAAACGACTGTGCAGCATTAGAAGGGCTCCTTTCCAAAGCCAAGCAATATCCCTGGTTGCACAAACACACAGAGTTTTGAACCTTCAGTAGGAAAAATCCACAATTCCTTCCCAGGGAAACTGCTTTCCACCATGACTTACAGAAAAACAAGACTGAAAAAAGCTCATGTATATATCACTGCTAACTTGCAACAGACCCTCCACCTATTTCAATCCACGTTATAAATTGTTCAATATTTTTGCTAGGGACTTTTGCTCTACTTCCCAAGTTGAGCACACAGTGCCTTGATTCAGCATTACCCCATTTAAGACAAAATATATTTCATCTGCTAGAGTAAATCATTAACTTCTTCGTAAGTGTTCTTGTTTGGCAACATCCAGCCTAACGGGTGGTTTTTATTAGCGTTAATAGATTAATTCCAATCTACAGCCACAGTGAAAACCAGTCATTCTGGGCTTTACACCTTTTCCACCCAAGGAACAGCTGCTGATTGAAGAGGCATCCCCTGGACCTGATTTAGGTGTATTTCAAAAACACGGGACACCAAACAGCCCAGAGTTCCAAGCCTCCGAGAGGAGATTTCCAAGCCGTGTCTGTTACCTGGTGGGCAGTTGCACTCTGGAGCCGCTTCTCTCGCTACTCGGATTTTTGCCAAGTGCTCGTAGGATTTCTGGGGGCGACAGAAGCAACATGAGGGCGGGCACTTGGCTCCCGACCGCGCTCCCGACCGCGGCCGCAAGCTGGAATTTACCGCTATGCCCGAGGCTGCGGTGCCTTCTCTGCTGGGACTCGGCCTGAGGTGTCTCAGTGACCTCACCACCCTCATATCAACAGCGCCAAGCCCGACACCTCGGGCTCTCTCCCCGCGGTCTTTCTGTCCCATTCACACGCGCGGTGGGGAAGCGCAGGGACGGCGGCAAGTTAGGGATGAGCAAAGCGCCGTAACGCGAGGCTCCCCCGCGATCCCCCATCCCTCCCGCTCCAGCAGCCGGGGCCCCGCCGCCCCCTGGGGATGCGGGCTCACTTTCTCCGCTTCATCGCGTTCAGCTGCTCCAAGGAAAAGCCGGGCAGCGGCGGGAGCGGGGCGGCGGCAGAGAAACCCCCTCGGGCGCCTTCGATGGCTGCGACCCTGGCCTGGAGGTCGCTGGTCCGCACGCCCAGGTAGACGCAGGAGGCCGCGGCCAGCGCCGAGAGGAGCGCGGGCAGCGCGGAGCCGACGGGCCCGGCCCGCCGCGGGCAGCGCTCCCCGCCGCAGCCGCGCTTCCCGGGGCCGGGCTT